>NW_021011509.1:2603090-2983042 GCF_003987935.1 Bombyx mandarina | reverse complement strand
ATAATATAATTAACCTAAATGTCTAAGTATATGTAAAATTTTGTCATTAGTAAACTAATAATTGTAAATCATCTTTTATACTATGAGGTAGCGCCCTCTGTGAATTGATATTTTAACTTCACGTATAATGTGTTCTATCTCATCTCGCCGGCTGAATCCTATACATTTATGTGTTTGGATCTCCATGGACTTATTTTTTCGTTTCATCGAGTTTGAAATCACAATGATTCTAAAGAAGTTTCACTTCAATAAGGTAAAACAGAAAGTACACGGAGGCTATAAGCATCGCCGCCCTGTAATGGGGTGCGCAGTTAAAGATGCTGTTTCGTCCAATTTTCACTGAGGATTATTTAGGAGAGAAACGGGAAAGTTTTATCGTTGGTAGTTAGTTACTGTTATGAGGCGAACGGGCGGCCCTTAGCGCGGCTTTATGGCGCATTCGATGGCTGCACACTTGGAAATGTAAATAACAGCCGAACGCGGCTAGCCTGTATCGTTATCACTTGTCCAGGCTTTAGTTCGGGATGCTCGATATCCGATTTGATTAGTCGCTCTCTAGTGTACTGCTCGACCCGAACCTCATCACGGGCCGTAATATTTCTGTTGACAAGACAAAGGTCAATCAATCTCTGCATTTATCACAAAATACATGTGACGTCAGAGCACTGAGAATAGTTCATGAGAAAACTTAATGATACGTACTGATAATAATAATTTAGATAGGCATCCTGGACATCGCACGCACGTTTGCAATCGAACGACACGTAGTTATTTTGCACCAAGATATTTTAAAGTTTTACTTGTTAAGAGTTACAGTTTCATCTAAATTTTGTTTAAGTAGACATTTCAAGTGACAGCCAATATTATAATTTAATTGTATTTAAATAATATTAGTCAGTTTAAGTAGAATTTGTGTATAATATTTTATAATTTTGATTTAGCATCTTCAGTAGTGAACAGTGATAAACATCGCGGTAAAACGCGTAAGTGACGGCTGCTGCCCGGCGCTTAGGCCCTTTTAATCGCAAACTCGAGTGACTAGCGTTGCATATTCGTTTATAATCGTGTATACCCACACGATGAGTTCGTGCTTTGATTGTCAACAGCTCATCAGTGCAGCGGATAAATTATGTTGTTATGAATGTAAAAATAACTACCACTACAGCTGTGTTGGATACACAAAGACCTCCTTCGGTAAGCTTGCGGCTAAAGCTAAGTCAAACTGGAAGTGTCCAGCCTGTAAATTACCTCCAAAAAACGACGCTACTACTTCTGTTAAGTCAATATTCGACAGTCCTCCGCCCCACGCACCCTTACCGTCGATGGCGGGTAATTTAGATGAATATTTTAGAAACATGGAGTTATCGCTTTTGTCGAAACTAAAGACTGAGTTGGTCTCTTTAATTGAAGAAAAAATACTTAAGGACATCCAGAAAAAAGTAGGTGCAATACCGCAAGTAAAAACACACCTTGATGAAATAACGCAAAGTCTGAGCTTGTTGTCGGATAGGTACGATACAATAATTGCAGAAAACCAACAATCACGGGAAAAGATCAGTAGATTGGAGAAGACAGTTTTAAATATTAACAATAAGTGTGTGTATNCCTACGGGTGTTTTGTGCTAGTTTGCGAACGAATATCTGTCCTGAGATTTATGTGTGGGTGTTTTTGTTGTGTGCGAAATACTTGTAATCACAGTGTGTGTATGTGTAGAAATTAAAATAGTGGGGATGAAGCGGCGACACTGGTTCTAATACAAAATTAGAGCAAAGGCCTTTCCAACCTTATTTATCTATTCCGTGGTGCATACCCACACGATGAGTTCGTGCTTTGATTGTCAACAACTCATCAGTGCAGCGGATAAATTATGTTGTTATGAATGTAAAAATAACTACCACTACGGCTGTGTTGGATACACAAAGACCTCCTTCGGTAAACTTGCAGCTAAAGCTAAGTCAAACTGGAAGTGTCCAGCCTGTAAATTGCCTCCAAAAAACGACGTTATTACTTCTGTTAAATCAATATTCGACAGTCCTCCGCCCCACGCACCCTTACCGTCGGTGGCGGGTAATTTAGATGAATATTTTAGAAACATGGAGTTATCGCTTTTGTCGAAACTTAAGACTGAGTTGGTCTCTTTAATTGAAGAAAAAATACTTAAGGACATCCAGAAAAAAGTAGGTGCAATACCGCAAGTAAAAACACACCTTGATGAAATAACGCAAAGTCTAAGCTTGTTGTCGGATAGGTACGATACAATAATTGCAGAAAACCAACAATCACGGGAAAAGATCAGTAGATTGGAGAAGACAGTTTTAAATATAAACAATAAGTGTGTGTATTTGGAAAAGTGCAACGTTGCGTTTGAACAGGAGATCCATGAATTCGAGCAGGCTTCTCTAAATTACCGCATAGAAATAGTGGGCATCGAAAAACTACCAGGTGAAAATCTCAAGGAGGTTATTTCTAAGGTTGGGGACATAATTAATGTAAGTACATCAGAAATCGAGTGGGCCAGGCGAACCACGACCACCCGCCCTCTGAAAAGTAGCGCAAAACCGGCACCTATAGTGGTGAAATTCAAGGCCTCAGGAGCTGACTCCCGTGACACCTGGTTGGCGCAGCGCCGTAAAATTATGCAGGTGACGAGTGACAAAATCACAGGTGGATTGGCCACCAACAAAATATACATCAACGAAGCACTTACTAAGGTAACTAGAACCCTGCTGTGGAACACAAAGAAGCAGCTTCATGGCGTATATAAGTACATATGGGTATCTAGTGGTAAAATTCTAGTTAAAAAAAGTGAAGGTGAAAAGTCAATATGCATCCGTAATGAAAGTGAAATCGTGACCTTACTTAACATAAACTGAAGTACTTTTATTTTTATTAACTACCTAATAACTGGTATGTTTGTGTTTAACTATTCTTATAAAATTCAACGATTCATTTCAGTTAGACATAATAATTGATGATGAATCTATTAATTATGTATGTACTGATAGCATAGATAATTGGATAAGTCAAAGTATCTACAAAAAAAGAACTATGTATTATTCACGTAAATATTCGTTCTATAAAAAAACATTTTTCAGAACTTTTAGTAGCGCTTAACGACCGTCTTAATTATATAGATATATTAGTCATAACTGAACCTAACGTCAATTATTCTTTGTTACCATTTTATAGCATTCCTGGATTCGATGTTAATGTACACACTCGTTATGGGCGTAGAGGTGGAGGAGTGTTGGTTTACTCTCGCGCGGGGTTGTGCGCGCGGCTTAATCCTATCCTTGTGAATGGCGAGCGCGCAGCCGAGTTTGTTTCCATTGTTTGCGACTGGCAAGGTGAGCAATTACACGTCATTTCAATATACCGTCCACCAAGATACAATAATCAGAATAAAATCCAAGAATGTTTAACCTACTTTGAAAAACTTTTACAGTCATTATCTACTAGTGACAAAGTAATAATATGTGGGGATATAAACATAAATTTATTAAAAGATACAGAGAAATACGTAAAATGTTATGAAGATTTATTAGCCGAACATGGTTTTACAAAATGTATTAAAGACGTGACAAGAAGGGAAATTTTAATGGGTAATGTAGTCGAATCATGTTTAGATCATATATTTATTAAATCACCCTCAGCATTAATCGATTCTGCAGTAATAAAACATAAAATATCAGATCATTATTTGGTCGCGGCATCTGTACAATGGAAACAGACCCCGAATGTAGCTCACTCGTGCGAGGTGTGTGAATCATGCGCTGCGCCCGCCACTACCACGGCCCAGTGCCACCGCCATGTGCTTGATAATAGATTGGTCAGAGAAAAATTATTAGAAACTAACTTCAATCATCTCTTAAATATTGATTGCCCATTTAAATTATACGACGAGCTATCAACTTTATTTAGAGACATATATAACCAATGTTATAAAGTAAAAAATATGACTGGAAACAGAGACTATAGAAATGAAAAGTACTGGATAAACAACAGCTTAAAAAATATGGTTATTGTAAAAGATAGATTATTCAAAATATGGTGTAGCGATCCAAAGAATATGGTAAAAAGACTAACTTATACTAGGTACAGAAATAAATGTCAAAAGGTAATTTTTAAATGTAACGTAGAACATGATAAAAAAACAATTTTAGATTGTAATAATAATATTAAAAAAGTTTGGGATAAAATTAATGAGTTATTGGGTAAAAATAAGCAGTCTTTGGATAATCTAATCTTAAGTAACATAACTAAACAGGACGGCACGCAGGCAGTCTGTAATGAATTTGCTGATACATTCTCAAAGGAAATTGATCAAATAAAGCACTCCTGTGATGAAAAATGGCTGGAAAGGAAGACTTATGTTAAATTGTCTAATGTGTGTATGAGATGGCAACCGGTTAATGGCAAGGACATAAAACTAATAATTGATAAAATGAATAAAAATAAATCACCGGGAAGTGATCTTATACGCATGTCTGATTTGAAAATAATTGTTGATAAGATTAGCCCTGTTTTATCTAAGCTGATAAATCTATCTGTAAAATACCACAAATTTCCACAAAAATTAAAGGAAGCAATCATTCGTCCGGTCCATAAGAGAGGTGATCGTAAAGTATTTTCGAATTACAGACCAATAGCTATACTATCAAGTATTGATAAAATTATGGAAAAATGTGTTATCAATCAAATAGGAACTTTTTTACAAAAAAATAATATCTTAACGGAATGTCAACATGGCTTCCAGAAAAATAAAAGTACCAACACCTTATTATCAAATTTTACGGACGAAATTAATGCACATTTGGAAAATAAAAAAATTATTGTAGCTATTTTTTATGATTTTAGGAAGGCTTTTGATACCCTACAGACTGAAACCCTCTTAAATGGAATGGAGGAGTGCGGCCTGGGGCAGCCGCTGAACCCTTGGTTCAGCGACTATCTCAGGGCGCGCTCTTACCGTGTGAAAGTCGGCGATGCGTTCAGCGAGGAGAAACAAGTAAACTGCGGAGTTCCCCAGGGCTCCGGATGTGGGCCCGTGTGTTACCTGATGCACGTAAATAGCCTCTGTGGAGTATTACGTCACTGCTCCGCCCATATGTTTGCCGATGACCTTTGTACTCTGAGCGCTAGTACCGACCTCGCGGAAATGTGTCGCCGGGTTCAAGAGGATGTGGATGCGGTAGTTAAATGGTCACATGATAACGGCATTATATTAAACGCTGACAAAACAAAGATGATAATTATTCACTCCCCGTATTTACGTTCTATTGATAATCCGCCTCCTCTGATTGCCCACAGCTTTGATTGCTTCCACAATAAGAAAATTAACTGCACGTGTAATCCTATCGAAAAAGTTAATTGTGTAAAATACCTAGGAGTAAAAATAGATACCTCTTTTTCCTGGGATTCCCACATAGAATACTTATGTGGAAAATTAAGAATATTACTAGAAAAGTTTTATTATTTAAGTATTAAAGTTCCATTGCCAATACTAAAATGTTTATATTTTGCACTAGTGGATTCAATAATAAGTTACGCTCTTGATTGCTATGGATTAACATTTAAAACATACATAGATAAAATAGAATCATTGCAAACAAGATTTTTAAAATTACTCGTAAATAAAAAGACAAAGAATCAATGTAAAGGAGATTACTCTAAACTATATAAAATATGTAAAATTTTACCGGCTAGCCTGAAACATAAATATCTNACGCCATCAAAACGCGCGGTGCATTTAGCCATGTTACTTGTTGGCGTCGGGGACGGTGACACTATCGGGGTGGTGAACTTCGATCCACTTCCCAAACCATGCGATGCCCACAGGGACTCGACGAGTTGTCGGTTCGCCTCGGCCTGCGACTTTGAGAAGGCGGCCAGGAGCGAGGACAGCTGATCCCCGGACATGAGCACTGGTGCTGGCGAGGGCACTGCGTCCACCTTTTCATCACCAGAATCACTATTGTCATCCGTCTGTTGGCGTATTTTTCGCGGCGGCATTTTTCAGGTACTTCTCGAAATTTCTAGTGGGTAAGTATTTATGTACGCGTCGACTTAAATACGATGACGGCCACTAGTTAGGCGCCAATTTTATGTTAATCATTTATTTAATCGTTACTACTTAAGGTACAACAAGGTATAACAAGATAGTTTTTAAATTAATAATTTTGTGCAGCGACCGGCGCATGCGCGTTATTCAAATTTTTCGAAACTCACTGACTGCATTTTTACGAATCCTGCGCAGGTGTCGGTCGCGCGGCGTTGGTCGACACTTTTGGGTTCCGCTTAGCGTGCGAGGATTTTTTATTATATTTCGGTTCCGCACGTTACATGTTTTAAATCGTCGGCCGACAAACATAATTTTTGATAAAAAAAATTAAAAGAAAAAGAAGAAGGCGTAAAAGTTGTTGACAGTTTTATTTAGAGTTGCTAACGCAACTGGTGTATCGCAACGCACAGTACAGCGGATCGCAACTGAAGGCAGTGTTCGGGCTTACTTTCGAATTAATTTAATTACGTTATTTTTACAGCTTTCTGTCTTAATTTAGTATTCTTTTATTATCTCTCTTTAAATTATTACGTTATTTTTATAGCTTTCTGTCTCATAGTGTTTTGATATTCATTTTATTTGTACTTGGTCCCTGTATTTGGAAATTTTAATTCGTATTTTGATTTAAAAAAAATGAATGCTAATAACACTTTTTTTTACGAGTGTACATGCGCGAAAGTACACCTGCGGCTATATTCAGACTCGCCAAGCTACCTCGGTCGTATTGTAATGAGCGATTTAGTGGGCAACTTCATTTCTGTTTTTCATAACGCGCCTAAAGAAGTATAACTTCAAAAAAAACTACGCAAAAATTAAGGTAATCGAATACCATCCTAATAACGGCCAAAACATCAACAACGCAAAAACTAAATATTAACTTTCCTCCGAACATTAATTACTGGAATGATGAAGCGAATTTGGAAGTTTTCACGTAAATTTTAGCTCGCTCTAGTGGAATAGCTGTCGAGAATTAGGAAAACATCAAAGGATTCGCGCTGTTTGGCAATTAAATACTAGATACGGGTCTGGTTCTTTTATTGCCTCGGTGAATTTTTCAATCATCTCTGTCTTATCTAAGTTTATTTCTATTATAGCTCATTGATTCCAGACTGTCCTATTTCTATAGCGAATATTTTCGTCAGATTACAGTCAGTTAGTAATCGGTACTACTCGAAGCGAACGGATCACCTGAAGCGAAGTGGAACAAGCGAATTGAGAGTTTTAAAGTGTTTATAAATGTTCTAAGTGTTGAATACAATTTTTAAGTTGTACTTTGGTGAAGTTTTATTTATCCCGAACCCCAGCGCGTAGCAGTATTTAGATAACAATTGAACGATAATTGATCTACATAAGTGTATATAAAACGAATATACAAGGATTCTCGTCGGTTGAATTACGCATGGTTTCTGGTCCGACGGGCCGTGTGCTCGATAACGGCGCCCCGACGACCGGACCCCGATGTAGTTCATCAGCGATGCACAGTCCATTGTACCCTCAAAAAGTTTACTATTAACTTTTCAATTTTTGAAAGAAATTTTCTTACACTCTCTCTTAAATCAATAACTAGTTCGCCAACTTTTAGCTTTGTAAAAAGCAAAAATAGATAATAATATGTAATTTAATTTTAAAAATACTGAAAACATACACTTTTTCGTAGCTAACTGAACTCATCATAAGTAGAAAATAAATCGATTATACGTCCAAAGCTTTTTCTTATGATAAAATGTTCACCCTAATATTTTCTTACCTCAGAAATATTTTTTCTGCTTTTTAGTTCACAAAAGCATGTTTTTTCCAATTATTATTTATTTATGCTTTTCAATATCTAACAATTATAGCTTTATAATAACTACGAATCGGCTTTTCACTGCGTCCTATGTAAAAACAGGGTATTAGGTTGGTTTTTGGTTTATTTCGTAACTTAACCACTGTATCACCATTACATGGTACTTTCTCTGTCAAATTCGACAATCAAAGATTTCTATCCCATGATAGGTTCAGTGAGTACCAGGGATTTAGCATTGAATTAGGATTCGGAGAAGGAACCTGATCTTTATTTTATTGCTTAGATAGGTGGACGAGCTCACAGCCCACCTTGTGTTCATTGGTTACTAGATCCCATAGACATCTACAACGTAAATGCGCTACCCACCTTGAGATATAAGTTCTAAGGTCTCAGTATAGTTACAACGCCTGCCCCACCCTTTAGACCGAAACGCATTACTGATTCACGGCAGAAATAGGCGGGGTGGTGGTACCTACCTGCGCGTACTCACAAGAGGTCCTACCACCAGCAATAATCAGTTCAACTAGTTCAGCATGGGTAAGTTGATAGTGTTCCAGGTCGTCTGATCGTCTGATTAGATTTGAACTGTGTATCAATTACGGGCCGTCAGTTGGTTCGCCTGACGATCGTTCCCCGAATCCTCTTAATAATGGGATCGAAACAATTATCTAGCACGGTTATCTCAAATCTAGCAGAATAGTGTTGTTGTATTACGACAACTATTTGAATATTTTGAAACGTTTTGATTATTAATTATCGGCAGCCGTAGGGTTAGTAAGGCATCATGGGAACTTATGGATACCATAAAGTGAATTTCGATATGAGATGGACCGAAGTAGTGCAAAATCCCTACCCTTGAGGTCGGCACGCAGGTATATTTTTTCAATAGACGTTGAGTAGATGTGGTAACCGTTGCAAGTTTGCAATTTTCCCTTTCAGTATAAAAAAATACGGAAAAATTAGGAGCAATTAAAGTAAGGAAGGTAAGAGAGGAGTATGTGCAATATGAGTGCAAGGTAAATAGTAGCATGATTAATTTTTATTTTGTGAGTAACCACAGTAGAAATAGGTAGAATGGCGGTAGGATTCGGTTGAATTTGAAAAATGCGTTATCAATACTTAGCTTTTGGGACGGAATTTTATTTGGTGGTATTCTAAGGCAGGGGTAGGTGAGTTTAGTATTATTATATACAGATAGTCTATACATCTATACATATAAATAAAATTGGAGTGTCTGTTTGTAATAATAAAATAACTGCTTTTTACTACATGCATATGAAAATATATACGGTACATACACCAAAATAACATTTTTTACAATTTTTGTCTGTCTTTCTGTCTGTTTGTTCCGGCTAATCTCTAGAACGGCTAGATAGAACTGGCCTCTGGATAGAACGATTTTAACGAGACTTTCACAGATAGGTAACTGATGATATAAGGAGTAACTTAGGCTACTTTTTTAGACTAGCTTCGCCCCGCGGCGTCACCCGCGTTACGACAATAACCGCGGGTAACATCATGGGATTCAGCTATAAATAATAAAATTTAATGTTTCCGAAGCGAAGCGAGGGCGGGTCGCTAATAGGATAATATAATTATAAGAACGGCTAGCTCACGTGCCCTCAATGCGCAAGGAGTTTTGCCGCGAAGATAGGCTATATAATCCATCTTCGAGCGCACGAGCGCCAAATCGACGGATAGGAGTCAAAGTGGTCACCATGGCCGAAATCGATCGGATGAATCATCAATAGGAAAGCTGTGACAATAGTGATTTGGCAAAATTTTAATGCGACCTGCAAAGCGTATTTATAAATGGGAGTCACAGTAAAAGAGATACTTAAATTACTGAAACTTGTCTCTTATAGGACTGGGCTAAGCTTAAAAACAAAGGAAAATGTCGACAGAAATTTATTTTCAATTTCAACTCAAGTTAAAAATTTTTTGGTCCTTAATCTTTTATTGCCTGGACAATATTGTTCTGAGTAAAATACTATCGTTAAAATCGTCTAGCATAAAATACGGATAAGAAAATAGGACTATGGCGCAAAATGATGAAACAGTTTTGTTTTTCTAAATCTTTACTGAATTTTTACATTAGACAGCGTCCCCTTAAATGAAAAATATTCAAATCTGTTTTATCTCTTCTCGCTTATTTGATTAAAAACAATTCAAAGTTCAAGATATTACCTTTCCTCCCCAAGTCTAAGTGATTGCCTTTTCACGAGATAAAACGTTATAAATTGAGAATTTATGTGGAAATCTTGAAATGTAGAAATCTTAAACTAGGATCTTTCAAAGAAATCATTCTGATAGTGTAGCTAGCACTTTCGCTTGATGCTGAAAAGAGCCTGATACTCTATAGTAGTCTCTATTTAATTTTTTTTTAAACGTTGTTACCCAGCCCTCTCTTCTAAGCGACATCCTTCCATTCGGTTAATCTAGTGTGTCATGATATTCATTTAGTCGTCATTTGTTCATTTATGTTGACTAGTGGTCCCACAGTAGTCGAAATTCGACTATAATTAGTTGGAATTGTAAGTTTGTACACTATTGTGATTGTATTTTATACTTCTATAATCACAAATTTCGCCAAGACTACACTATAAAAAATATTAACAAAGACAAACAATATTTAATCTCAATTTGACAACAGACGTCAAAAACAAAAGTTTTACAATAAATAGTATGCATGCGTGTGTGCGTCAAATACATGGTATGTAGTGTGTATAATGTTTTCTTTATTGATTTAATGTATCTTTTATGCATTATTTTAAAAAAAAATATTAGCATTGTGCACTTCTTCTCTATATTCTCTATAAGTGTGCAAAATTTCATACTCCTCCGTCCCCGCAATTTTCGTAAAAAGGGATACAAAGTTTTTGCTTCACGTATTAATATATAGATTTCAGGTAAGTTATTAGTCATATACTCGTAATATATACGATAGCAGTTTCAAGAATATTTGTAAAACGAATGAAGATGAGTAAAAAATAGAAAAATCAAGATAGTAATTTATTATCTGTCTTCAAGAACGTGCCCTTTACAATAACGTTATGTATAAAAATAGGCAAAGATAAATCGTGTAAAAATTGTTATAATGAAGTAAAATATCAATACGTCTCACGTGGCATCAAAGCTTGTGGCTGTAGGTACACGTGAGTGCTTGTACTCGCTATATCACCTTTCAGTTCCACCGTAGATAGTAAAGGAGCTTATTGCAATTAGAGACGCAGATTCTCAAGCTCTTTGAAGCTTTAACGTGTTGTTGAATAATTTATAGTAATATAGCATTTTGTTATAACATGCCAAAATGTTTCTAAATCTATAAAATTCCCGGTCTCGAATTATTATTCCCTTGACCATACATAAATACAAATACATTTATTCGCTCATATACATTTCCTGATTTTTTTTATATCGCCGGATTGCTCTTTATTGTTACTGTAAGCGTTGGTAGGCGGATAATACTGAAGTAGGATCGACTAAAGTCCCTGTCACGTAACAACTTGCGTCCGGTCTTTTCTTAAGACCAAACTCAAATGAGGTAGGTGGGGTCAAGGTTTTTGCGTTTTGCCCAGAGCGCATTTCTCTTAACCACTCTACCTCTAAGGCACGTTGAACATGATCATGTGTTAAGTACATATTTCTTTAGAACAAGTGGTACCAGTCTGAGGGATTTGATATTTTACGCTTCACACGTTTCTAGTGCATCGGGCATCTTATCCTTCATGGTACTACGCTTAAGCCTTTGGCAGAAATACACAAGCAAAATTTATTACAAAACTAGCTGACCCGGCAGACTTCGTAGTGCCTCAATCGATAAATAAAAGACCGAAACTTTTGTATAAAATAAACATAAAACAAACAAAAGGAATCCGTCCGACACATCAAAAGAAAAACAAAATTGTTCGTTTTATTTAATTCTCAGCATTTTCATATTTATTTACCTTTTAAACCTTCTCTGGACATCATATATATAGATCTAAGATATATAGATACAAGACAATTGTTACAATACAATTGAGATCTTACACCTCAATGCGACTGGAATTCGGTATTCATTTCGTGATGTCTATTAGAGACTACTCAATGGCATTATGTTATTAAAACCTTGAAATGCTTCATAATTAAGGGCTTAGGAATGTTTAGTACAAAGAGTGTATCCGAAGGGCACTTTATTATATTCTCCATTATAACTAACTACCTCGTCGGGTACTCAATGTAATCCGATTAATTTATTTCGACCGCCATTAAAAAAATAATTTAGGGCAGCAGAAGCCGTAATAAATGTAGAAAGAGAAATTCCTTTTCTTTTCAACGTCTCGTGTTGGTTAGCGGTAATCATTTAGGATCTTTAAAAATGAGAGGATATCTACTGAGGCTTCCGTCAGTAGGATATATTATTTGGAACATACATATGATTTTGGTTACGGTGCGCGCTTGGGATGGTATGGACATGTGATGAGACGAAATGAAAATGAGGTTGGTAAGAGTGGTAACTATGAATGTGGAAGGATATAGAGGAAGAGGTAGACCTAAGAAGAAATGGATGGATTGCGTCTTTACGCATGGGTAAGAGGGGAGTGAGCGAAGAAATGCTATATGATAGAAGAGTATGGAAGGAGAAAACATGTTGCGCCGACCTCAGGTAACTGGGAGAAGGGCAGGATAATGATGATGTGATTTTGGTTACGACCTTACCTAATGTTGTGCTTTTCACAAGTATTGTAAGAAAATATTTTGGGTTCCATAGGTTAGTCGTTTTTATTATTCTTCTATTCTTTTTATTCTTCCGGCTTACTACCCGGATACCCTTTAATTCACGGTTGGTAGCGGCATTGACATTGGCAGTGATGTCTATAAACGTTGATATTCCCTGAACATCGTGTTTGCGGTCAGCTCATTTGCCCAACTTTGAGGGAAAATGAACAAGTAATAAATATGTCGCATCCGGAGAGGACAAACGAAGCGAAAGCATGCGACCTATTGAATGCGAGCCGCAACTACTTGTCAAACGTCGGCTCAGTTCGAGTGGTGTGCTTTGGCAGAGTCGAGACGTCATCGCCCGATTGGAATCGAAACACATTTGCAGGGTCCTGAAACTTCCCCCGGTGAATGTCAAGAGGCGACCTGAGGGGGAAGAGGCCGCGCGGCGCGCTACCAGCACTCTAGCGCGCTGCCAAGGAGTATCTATAATAGAGAAACCGGTTGGAGGTGTATCGCGTCCCGATCCGGCAGGCTGGTTCTGATGCAGCGGGGTATTCCGGGACACCAGGGGCACCGTCTGGGCGGCCTGACGGGCTGCCGTACTGAGACGACCGACGGAGCCATCGAGGCGAATCGAAGGCTCTGAAACGTCTTTGGGGTGAGCAGCGCTGTCTGGTTGCAGTGTTAACCGCGGTAACCCCCTACCTGATCCGGGTTCTGGCCTCGGAGGGGATCGGACGTCGGGTGTAAGAGTGCAGGGGATTCGTTTAGTGGGTGGGCCCTAAAATTCGTTGGGCCCGCGGTCTGCTTCCAACACCTTGCAGACCGTTGAGTCCCACATACCCCGCGCGCCCCCTAGGCGTGGGGACCTCGTAGGAGGTTCGGCCTCCGGCCTGAAAAAAAAAGTTCTGAATTCAAGAAATAATAAAGATATCGGCTCATTCTGTCACAAATAAGTATCGTTACCGGTTGCAGAGAGCATTGTAAGTATTCGGAGGCCTCACCTATGTCTAACTCGAAGAATTTAGGCATTCGTTTTGACTTGAAGAAATCGATAGCTTTGCGTAATAGCATCTTGAACCTAGACCTTAAGCTGGTTGTTGGCAGCCATTTTGTGATTTCTACGAACTCCTCCAGACATCTTGAATGAAATGGCTCGAGAGCTCATCTATTAATTCAAATCATTATAAATTATTACATCGCAATCAGGTCAAAAATATTTTGTATCTTGGGCATTCAACAAAAATATTAATCAATCGAAATTCGGGTTCCATTTACGTCTCAGAAAAACCTCTCGATATTTTTTCTCTTGAATTAAGACAACACAATGCCTTAGTTCACTATTCACGTGCTTTGTTATGTAATTATATCTTATAATGATAATTTCTAATGCTCGTAGTAATTCGTTCTGATTCGAAGACTACACGAGACATCTGTTACACCATGGAATTCAGTCTTCAAACTCGTGTCTACTGCGAACATTCCCTTTGTACTGTCTGCGACCTCCGATAGAGACTTCATTATTAAAGAATTTAGAATATTAACATTCTGACTTGTTTTATTACGAATATCTTAAACGGGACGAGATGGCACAGCTTCGCGAGGAATAAAGTCAAAGATGATGGTGGTCGCTACTCTCAGACATGAAGAGCACTGGAGGGAGAGGAACCGATTCGTAAAAAGTTAATAAACACAGTAGAGAGTCTTCAGGGCTGTTGCAATTTCATATAATGTATGTATATGTATATATTTTCAAGTATGCAACACATACTCATCTGAATACTCACATACTCATTTTGACGAAGCATGTTGCGGATAATAACATGTACCTTTAGGTTAGGAATATTATGTTTTTTTTTTTATAATAAATAAAGTTTATTTGAAAAGACTGCGAGATAACAGTAAATGAACTTTAATTTCAAAGGTGTTCTTCTAAGCCAAAATTGGGGCAAAGGTATCCGTTAGTAATTTTGTTCTAAGCTCTCCATTACCAATGTGGTGTACTTTGTTTATTTATATCAGCATAGAATATTTTCTATTTAGAACTCTTGTAAAACTAGAGCGATATATAAACAAAATGATGGTATTCGAATTATAAAACAGCACAGTCACACAGTATAACAACGAATTGATCATAGATCAAATTTATACTGAACACTTTAAAAAAAAACTGCATTCTAACTTAATCTGTTTTCGGTAATTAGTCGGCGATCGTTCCAGGTGACGGCCCCGAGCCTTTCTTTAATTAAAACCCCGACCACTTTGTATTATGCCAATAATTTCCGAATTTCATTTCCGAAACGAGAAAAAAGAATCCGTAATCTAACTTTGCTTTTTATTTAATTGCTTTATAGAATTCTGTTTTGTTCATGGAAACAGTTTTCTGGTATCATATCAACATTTGTAGTATCAGATGATAATGATAAACATATCTGCTTATTAAATTGCTCAAAGATATTTTTTCTACGCCAGTAGGTTGCCCTGTCTGCACTAAAACTTATCGATAAGTGAATGTACTCACGACCAACCTTGTGTTAAATGCTCAGCCTCCGGTAAGCATACACACTTGTCTAGATCACAACGTAGGGGGGAACTACTTACCCTTTTTTTGCGGACAGCTTGCCGAATTTCATACGAGTAGTTCGTGCCTAGGGGACGCGCGGGATATGTGAGACTTGATGGATTGACGACTTGACTAGGAGTTCAAGAATGTTTTTAGGGTCCTACCCACAAAACTACTCTCTTTGAACTCCCTCACCCGACGTCCGATCCCCATTCGAGACGGAACTCATACGGTGGTACGCCGCCTCTACGTTGGGATAGTGCGGTCTATACCAGTATGCCCTGCCTTATGGATTGTCCATCTAGTCCTTATTAATTCTGGCTTGAAAAGTAGAACCAGTCTTTATAGAGAATTACTAGATCTTCGACCTCATATCTTAAGCAAGCGATTATTGTGATACTATAAAATTCTAAGTCTATTTATTATTCCTAAAGATTCTTTAAAATACAGCTAATCTTTCTTCACAATAGTCAACAGGAACCTCTGACACCGTCAACGCCAACAAAGAGACAAACTTTACTACTTTACTTTCTTTACTGGTGGTAGGACCTCTTGTGAGTCCGCACGAGTAGGTACCACCGCCCCGTCTATTTCTGCCGTGAAGCAGTAATGCGTTTCGGTTTGAAGGGTGGGGCAGCCGTTGTAACTATACTGAGATCTTAGAACTTATATCTCAAGGTGGGTGGCGCATTTACATTGTAGATGTCTATGGGCTCCAGTAACCACTTAACACCAGGTGGGCTGTGAGCTCGTCCATACATCTAGGCAATAAAAAAAAACTACATTGAACTCAAGAACTGTTACAAAAACATTGAATTTCTGAAGAATCACTCATTTCGTAATTCGCCAGGACGCGCTCTCGGGAATCCTATGACAACATTCAACACTCAGAATATCATAAAAGGACATGAGAGGGAATAAATTTTAAACGTATACATAATATCTTTTTGAAACGGAACGAAAGAAAATGGTGTGCACACTACAGTGCTATCCAAATAGTACGCTAATTCCTAATGCAAACACTGCTAAAGGATTCGTTGCAAACACTTGGAGCCCAGAATTTTCAATCATATGAAAACAAGGAAATATTAGCGGAATCACACAAAATGTTCAGTGTGTTTTTGCTAAAAAAAACATGCTGGTGCACAAATATATTGCGTTCTTTATTGATACGATGGATTCTCGAACTCTTTTGAATATGCCATAAATATTCAATTACTATTTGTTAATGCAATAAGCAACTAATCTTTCTCTAATACTTACATGCACTTTGACTAGTTACAGATTAATTACTAGATAATAGTAAATTACTAGATTACAATTGGCGGGTATGAAACATTCTTTCTCGAGCATTTCAGTTCTATTACTTTTATATATATTTTGATTTCAACTTTTTTATTATGGTGTCAAAATATTATCCACAGATTCGGTAGAATCTGGCGCCAAGTTCCGTTCAAAAATCCCGTTGTAAACGGAGCGCCAGACTACCGACTGTGTTTACTGTGAGCAGAACAGTTTTTTGAGGTTGCGAAATTTTATTTAATTCTACGGTACTTCTGGTTCCTAAATTGTATATTATATCAATCACTCACAACTTTATTTTACTGATATTANAACAATTTTTTTTTAATTTTTTCATCTTTATGACGGTTTCTTGGTATTTTTTTGTATTTCACATATTTTTGTAGAGAATGAAAGCTATTGAAGTCTTCTTTTTTTTGTAAAGTGCAAATGTTATTGAGATGAGTTTTATAAACGTGGACTTGGCGCAATTTTTTACAGTGAAACTGTTTTTGTTCGGATATAAATTACAGAATACTTAATTTATAAAAATAAATACCTCGCCGATGAGTTGGTTTTTTCTATTTTCTTCAGGACCGTGGCGATATTGAGAAGTATTTTCTCTCTCTTCTTCAATCCGCGTCCACCCAATGCTGAGTAGCTCTCTTCCATGGACTCCATTCCCTTCGGTCTCTTGTCTTTCACATCCAGTCTCTACCAGCTATTTTGACCAGATCGGAACTACCGACATAATATTATATGACAGCTAAGTTGAAATAAATGTTTGTGAACTATTGGTGTGGAATTTATCAAATGACATGCTCTTAAAGTTAGTAAAGCATTTTTATAAACGACATATTCAAGTCAAATCCCACACAGAGCCGAGTCCATTATACACGTGAAAAGGGAACTACCAAAAGTACTTTTTCTAAAACGTATTGTTGTTAACTCTTTTATTGTGACTTTGAATAGGGTTAAACCAAATATTTTCTATGGTTATTTCATTATTAATTAACCACTTCACACTACGTCGGCTGTGAGCTCGTCCACCCATCTAAGCAATTTTTTGTAAAAGTACCATTATTTATGTCATGGATGAGTCAAGGAAAATTAGCAACAGCCTGCCTACCCGTACACCCCAAAATGAATAGCCGGAATATTATTAGCAGTGTAGGCCTAAAACTGTAGGAATATTTTACTCAATAGTTCAAATGACACTATTACATAAAACACGAACTAATGTGCAAGCAAACCTTCAGTTTTGTATGCTGTGACTGATTTCTCAGAGAATTTACAGCCGTGTATATTTTACCTGATATTTATTATTGGTAAATTAAGAAAAATTGGAATACGAATTGAAATAAACACATGAAAACTTTTAGTTATATAAGTAGTGAAAGCCCTAAAGCTAAGGATTCACTGAATTGAATACACTGGTCTAAGCCACAGAGTAACAAGTACTTTAAGTAGGTTTGGCTGCTTTTATTCATGAATTATTGACATCGAGCATGAGAATAACATAATAATATATAAATTTGAAGTTTTCCAATTAAAATTCATCCTAATGTATTGTATTTTTTTTGAAAATGCTTGATAGTAGTTACTACTCTGATATTCATGGATGTATCATTGTAACTAACGGACGTGAAAATTTTACATCGTTACCGCCTGTAAAAGACAACGCGAACATTATTCTCCTTACACTTTGTATTAATGTCAGATGCAGATGCTCTGTTGGTTTGACCATTCTATTTTGTATACGATTCGTTCTGTTATACGGCATCCCATGAATTCATTTTAAAAAAAAACTAAACTATAATTTGCACTGCATTTAATTAAAAAAATGATAGGCGCGAGCGCGGCGAAGGATGGGGACGAACTGTTTGAGTGAATGGGAATGGTAATGAGGTGTGGTACGGATAAGGTTATGGCCAAGCTGATACAGCAGGAATATAGCAGCAGGTAGGGTCTGCATATCTACGGTACTAGAGCGCGGATATAACAGTTTCTTGTATTGTATGCATTCGAGTTCACTTGAAATTTTAATTCGAAAATCATGTCTTCATCAGTCATAGTCCCTTTTAAAGGAATACTTACTTATTTCTTCCATTTTACCGTTAGAATTTGTCTGAGTAACTGTTCTAAAATACTAGAATAGAGACCTATGTTATCAAAAAGCTGTGCAATAAGATTAAAGTTAATAAATACTAGATACTAAATAATATCGAATACTAAGTCAAATAGTATTAAAACTACTGCTTCATATAATACTACCCTAGACCCGAATTCAATCCATTAAGACGTGAATGTCTCTGTGAGGTCTCCTTTGTATGATATCTACAATGTTAGGGCCTTCGGATCACTTCTTTCTCGTTCTGCTCATCCACCGCTTTTGAACATCTTTCAGAAAAGGGTTTTTAATTCACTCACTTTCGGAGACGATCTCCTAAGCTGAATTATTTTATTTATTTATTTATTCAACTTAATGCATAAAAGTACAGTTTTGGACTTAAGCCATTCTCTACCAGTACCTACACAAACTCAAATAAGGAAGCCCCGGGAAAACCAACATACTTTTATTTTGAATTATTTTTCCTGGTAATTATTATGATATTACTTTTTTTATCATGACATTATTTGCGGGGCTTCAAATGCCTTACTGTTCCGGTGGTCACGTGTGAAACTCTTGGAAAATCGAAGAATCTCTTATTTTTCAGTATTTCTCACCTTTTTACATTTACAATTAGTCATTCAAGTTCAGTTAAAAGTTCACCCGTGTAGATTAAGAAATATACTCAACTTCAAAGACTTGCGGAGTGCGAGGTACAAACTTTAATTGTTCTGAATGTTTGTAAGCCGTCTCCATTGTATTTTTGTGCCATAATTGTGTGGTGGCTACATTGTGTTCGAACAAAGCGGCGAAACTCCTAAAACATTACGCCGAAGTTTCGGCAATGCAGGTTATTGTCTCCTATTGTGTGCTTTCGTAAGTCTTCTCAAACTTACACAACGTACAAAAGACCTAGTGAAAATTGTATGAAATGTGTCGTATTTTTTCGTCAACTCACTCAGGGAGAAGATCATGGGGCTTGGTTTTATATAAACAATATTGCCTCGCGATTCGACACGTGCATTTTTTTTGTTCGAAATACAAAAAAACAAAATTGAAATAAATATTAAAAAAAATATTCGTTATTTTTGCGAAATTTAGTAATAAACAAACCTAATTTTTTTGCTTTTGCTGGTGGTAAGACCTCTTGTGAGTCCGTACGGGTAGGTACCATCACCCTGCCTATTTCTGCCGTGAAGCAGTAATGCGTTTCGGTTTGAAGGGCGGGGCAGCCGTTCTAACTATACTGAGAGCTTAGAACTCATATCTCAAGGTGGGTGGTGGCATTTACGTTGTAGATGTCTATGAACTCCGGTAACCACTTCACACCAGGTGGGCTGTGAGCTCGTTCACCCAACTATGCAATAAAAAAATAATATATACAAACTTTTACATCTATAACAGATTACCACTGATTAATATCAATATGTTGCTAAGATAACTCCTCCTTATAATAACATGTCGATGTCGTGGTCTAAAGGATAAAATGACCGGTGTACTTTTATCAAGCGGATCCTAATTTTTCCATTGAAATACATATGTAGGTATTTGACATATGCTCACGAATAACATGGATGAAGGATTAACATCGTATTAAAAACCAAACTCGCAAAATTTACCTACTAATTGTATATATTAAATGAACGTAGTTACTAAACAATTGAGACAGAGTTGAAGTCTTAATATTCAATAGTCTACGCAATAACAATTAAAAAAAAACAGTAGCAGTCGCACCGAATTATCGAGAGAACTTCCTCAAGTCGAATAGCAGCTGTAACGCCATTTAATAGACAAACGACACAGAACGGTGCAAAGTTCACTGGAAAAACATTTCGAGTGTTTTCTAGAATGTTTAGGAAGGTTCGAACGCGGGCGGGAACCGGTGGGTGTGACGAATGTAATGTCGAACAAGCGCTTACATCGGGAACTACAATCCGAATAACTCAAAACGGTGTGAGTATTAGAACGAGCAATGTGAACGTGGTGTAATAAAACAGAGAAAGCATTCGTCCATAGTATAAGGTAGTTTAATAACCTAAAAGTACATATTATTAGACTTTTTGGCGGGAACGCGAGGAGTGAAGTTGTGTGATTTGTTTTATTTTGTCTATTTAGTGTTTCTTCGGGTTTAAATGTGTAATAATGGTGGTTTATTAACTGTTTAATATCTGTGAAAGTGCACAAATGTGGGAAAATGAAACAAAGCCGCTGGATGTAACTTCTCGGGATCCTCCAAAAAGTCCACTGAAAAAATCTTAGTAAAAGACCACCATTTTACTGAGATTATATTTCATCTCATATCATCTCATTTATTTCATCCCAGTTAATTAATTTCTCAAATTAATCATCTTCATTTCATTTCACTCCATAATATAATTTTTCATAAAAATATGAATATACATTAAAATAAGACGTGACTTAAAGGTCTCAGTTACCAGGTCATAAAATCCCTTAAAAAAAACATATTATCCGCGGCACGCTTCGTCAAACGATAAATTGTGAACTATAAATGTAAATTTTAATTTTGTAAATTATTTTGTAATTTTGTAATTAAAATTTTGTAAATGTAAATTTTGACTTCTCGAACTGTTAATACCTAAACGTGTTTTTTACACACTATATTATCCTTACCGCGATTTTTACATTTCTCATTTCGATTCCACTCACAAGGGTCCACAAACCTGTTCATCTTATCAATATTTGTCTGACGTAGAAATCGAGCCTATGGGAGGACTTAGACACTTAGCTGCGTTAACTATATACGTAAATAAATCGAACTTAGCGAAAACCGGAGTTTAATACTAAATAAATTAAACTTTTACTAAAAGTCGTATTCGTACGGCCATTGTTAAATCTTTTGATTCCGGTCCAGACTATGAATAGAGTCATGGAGTAGTTCGCGAAGTTCCACATTGGAATCGGCTCCCGTTCAAATAAAATGCACTGCACTGTATTTTTTATGATATACGATGCGATATCGGGTCCGATTTCGTTAGTGGAATCTCGATAAAATAAAATTAATTGAACTATTGCAACCGATCTGGTGGTAGGACCTCTTGTGAGTCCGCACGGGTAGGTACCACTACCCTGTCTATTTCTGCCGTGAAGCAGTAATGCGTTTCGGTTTGAAGGGTGGGGCAGCCGTTGTAACTATACTGAGACCTTAGAACTTCTATCTCAAGGTGGGTGGCGCATTTACGTTGTAGATGTCTATGGGCTCCAGTAACCACTTAACACCAGGGGGGCTGTGAGCTCGTCCACTCATCTAAGCAATAAAAAAAATAAAAAAGATTTCCAGTAGGTACCAAAATCTTGCCTATTTTTGTCGTGAGATGATAGTCTTGCTCCTGCATGCAGGATGAGGAGGTCTCGATTGAGACTTCTCGATCTCCTCAGAGTGACGGCATTTACGTAGTGAAGGGCTTTAGTTTCGCTCGCGAACCCATATAGCGCAACCTAAAAAAATATTGCTGTAGTTGATATAATCTCTTGCGTAAAGCATGATGGCCTTACGTTGATTCAAATATTTAATGCAATGTAGACCCTTTTTTGGCTTCTTGGGATTTCTTGACAGAAGAATGCCCAGGCCTTTAGCTGTGCTACATGCATCTTTAGAATATTTTTCTGAATCAACCCAAATAGATAATGCAGTAGAACTTTCCGCTTTGTAGAATACATTTATAGCTTTAAAAATCATTATCATCACCATCACATTGAAGTGAGAACTTCTTTGAAGCATTGTGATTTAAATACGAATGAAACGGAAACGCGACACTAAAAAGAAAAACATATACAATACATATCGACGCTTGAAAGGCAAACGTGACTAAGCGACAATGCGTGAACTTTACAGTAGACTAATTTAAAGTTGAAATACCTGAAAAAAAATCTATTTTAATGAATCTAGCTGTAGGATTGAAATGATTTTAATAGACCTAGAAATATATTTTTTCGGGCATCGAATATGGTTATTGCCTATCATTTATGTATGCAGGATTACGACCAAGTGAATGAGAAATAATAATATGTATATCTGATGATTTCTCTTCTATCTCTTTTTTTCTTGCGGATCATTATATTTGACTTATAAGTGGACTACTTATAAGTAGTATCCAGATATGTTATGTATTTAATACATGTATAGAAGTCGTTTGTTGTAAAAAGTATTTTCTGAACTCCGAGCATTGTATCGTCGGCTGACCGGATTAAGTTTTAATAGGTCCACAGTTGTTCTCGGTAATTGATTGTGTTATCCTCATGTGACTTTATGTGGTTTTATTGATATTTTAATATCATTTATGGCAACATTAATAATGTAAGTATTAAGAAGATTATAAAAATTCTTATTTATCTGCATTTTGAAGGAAAAAAACGGCGCTGAATGCTGTTTTAGAAAACCACAGAGTAATAAAGATTATGTTTCCATTTCGCAAGCCGCTGATTTTCGCAACCGATCGTCTCGCCGGAACTATCATCCGCACCATCTGGATAGTTGGCGTTCCACTACAATGCGTTTTAAAAACAGTTTTCTGCCACGCACAGTAAATCTCTGGAATTCGTTGCCATCAGCGGTCTTCCCCAACAACTGCGACATTGGGTTATTCAAGAAAAGAGCATATTCTTATCTGAAGGGTAGGCAACGCACTGGCGTAAACGCTGGTGACCGTGGGCGGCGGTGAATCACTTACCATCAGGCGACCCGTCTTGCTCATTTGCCTCTTAGTTGTTATAAAAAAAAAAATAGCGTGCTGGACACGGGTTGAAAAATTGAACACCGCTATTAGGTTAATGAGTTTAAAAAATACTGTATCACTACAGTTTCATCGTTTTTTTAATTTGGCCTGTTTGTGCTTTTTTGTTTTTTTTGCCTACCTATCTGCCAGTAGCCCCGAGGGGTCATTTTGGCTAACATCTGCCGTAGCAAGAGTTTTTTTTTCCCTACCTATGCTGATAGTCTTGAGAGGCTATTTCAGCTTACCCTAGCTTGTGTAGGTGAGCTCACGGGGCTCAAACCGGAGAATTGCTAACACTGACCCTAGCAAGAGCAGTGCTTCGCAGAGTCTACTGCCGGATCGGAAACGCGACCCACTGAGAAGATCCGGCGAGAAACTCAGTGGGCTGTGTCTGTGGGTTAATTCGCTCGTCGAGCCCTTCGTCGCAAGCGACGGGTTCGACGAGGACGGTGACCGGTGCTTGTATTGCCTAAAAGCACCGTTAATGGATCAGGAGGATCCGTGATGACGTGCTTTGGGCGACGTCGACGGTTTACNGTGCACCAGGCAAGCGCAGTCCAACGAATGTTCATTTCAAGGCACGTTCCGCCTTTTTATACTAGCCGGCGCAGCTGGCTTATGAGTCACTTCTGTTGCAGCTGTTGTTTACGAGTGGAACGACACGGCCGGCGCGCCTGGCTTGTGTGAGTCACTCCTATTGCACGTGCTATATAACATAAATATCGTTAACGCCGTCATATATCTGATGATTTCACTTCTAGCGTGTGAATTAACCTCTTTTTTCTTGCTGATCATTATATTGGATTTATAAGTGGACTACTTATAAGTAGTATCCAGATATGTTATGTATTTAATACATGTATAGAAGTCGTTTGTTGTAAAAAGTATTTTCTGAACTCCGAGCATTGTATCGTCGGCTGACCGGATTAAGTTTTAATAGGTCCACAGTTGTTCTCGGTAATTGATTGTGTTATCCTCATGTGACTTTATGTGGTTTTATTGATATTGTAATATCATTTATGGCAACATTAATAATGTAAGTATTAAGAAGATTATAAAAATACTCATTTATCTGCATTTTGAAAAAAAAAATACGACGCTGAATGCTGTTTTAGAAAACCACAGAGTAATAAAGATTAGATTTAGAGTTGCTCGCTCCGGGCATTTCAATATTGTAGTAATTGTTACGTTATAATACTCATTGCAAAAATTCATATTAAAAAAAATATGTAATATTAAAAAATTTATAAATAATAATTTCTTATTTAAAAAAAAAAAGACATGCCCGCTGAGTTTCTTGCCAAATCTTCTCAGGACGGAGGCTAGTTCTTGTGAATTGGCAGTAGTTCTTTTGACGTTCAACAAGTATGTACTTTCATTTATGTTGAATAATTTTTTTTTGATTTGATTTGATTATGTTTCCATTTGTGAGCTTAACCGCTATTAGGTTAGGCTATGAGTTTAAAAAATACTGTATCACTACAGTTTAATCGTTTTTTTTAATATGGCCGATTGTCCTTTTTTGTTTTTCTTTTGCCTACCTATCTGCCAGTAGCCTCGAGGGGTCATTCTGCCTAACATCTGCCGTAACAAGAATAGTGATTCATTGAATCAATCACCGGATCGAAATCGCGACCCGCCGAGAAGATTCGACGCGAAACTCGGTGAGTTAAAAACACTCCACGCTTGAAGGTATATAGGTATACATCCGATAATAGCACGTAACATAATTTTTTTCTGTAAGTCGGCACTTATAGGTCGCCTTGACAATTAAATCCTGTGGGCTCGCGTGTATATAGGTAGATATACAGCAAGTAATCTAATTGAATTAAGACTTAATGCTTAAGATGTCCTCGTATTGGTGATGCGTTTTGTAAGTCATGCTTTAAAGACTAGGAAAATTGTTATTATAGGTAAAATTTTATGCGGGAATCTGAACGTGGTTGACGGTACTCACATTATGATGTCTATTGAATTCAATACCTGCTTAACAGCGGCTGCTACGTCTGCTCGTTAATAGCAATAATTCGTTAACAATTGTCTATATATATTAAACATGCTTTAATAATTTAGCCTTTAGGCTAAACATCAAAAAGTACTAAAACAGTCCTGTTAAGTTTGCTCATTAAACTCAAGTTAAGCAGAGCAAGTTTTGTCAGGAGCCGGCCGCTGCAGCCGTTAATTAACCGAATACGCTAATTAGCGCGGAAATTTGTCGCTTTTATTAAATTTTAGTATATTTTATTATATTATTATGTTGTTATTTTTTTTTGTTAATTAGCTTAACGGTATTAAAGGGGTGAACAGCTTAAATCGGAGAACTACACATTGCTTAAAAGCTGCCTAGCATAAGTTCACTGGCTCTTGTTACTGTGTAAATAATTCTGGTTTAAAACGGAAAAAGACTAAGTACGTATCATCATCATCATCATCATCATCATCATGGTTCCAAGCCGGTTTCGGCTAATGTCCGCGCCTCTCATGCTCTCTAATATGGCTATGGTAGCCTATCTTGTTCTTAAACGTGCGCAAACAGAAGCTACACATAAGAACACCACCCACGAAGTTGTAAAAAATGGTGGTTGTGAGTATCATAAGATATTAATTAGCCGATCAAGGCATTGTCTTATAAGTACTGCCGTGCCATTCTGCGCGTTTTCCGCGTAATTTTTATACATATCTTTTTTTTGCGGGCGGTGGTACCTACTCGCGCGGACTCACAAGAGGTCCTACCACCAGTAAATTATGTCTACGACTCGAAAAAAAGCTGTAGAAAATACTCATATATTTTTTTTCCTACCTATGCTGATAGCCTTGAGAGGCTATTTCAGCGTAGTCTTAACTAGTAGGTGAGCTTACGGGGCTCAAACCTGACGACGTTGCTAAGACGAACGCTAGTAAGAGCTGTGCTTCGCAGAATCTACCACCGGATCGGAAATGCGACCCACTGAGAAGATCCGGCGAGAAACTCAGTGGGCTGTCTGAGGGTACTAATAAATAACATATATTAATATAGTAAATATATAAACATTAAAAAGGTCGATAGCTAATAGAATAGTTTATATTTTTTCAACAAACCAATAAAATAAGTTTGATTTTCTGTAACTTTTGATTGACATGTGAAAGGCGAGTCCATAACTGAACGGAATGAACTGTAAAAATGTACGTGAGGGGCAAAAAAACTCTCATTTAATTTCAGGTATAAAATTTGCTGAGTATCTCTCCGCAAATTTTATACCTTATATTTCGTAGAAGCTTAAAACATTTACTGAATTACCTATTGAAGGAATTTATTATTGAAGATTTTATTATTCTAGTCAATGAACATTGAAACAATTTAACGGCCGTCTGGTGTAGTGGTAAGTGACATGGTTACTGCATAAGGGGGTCGCGGGTTCGAATCCCGCGAAGGGAAGATATTTGTATGATAAATGTAAAATGTCTTTTCCAGGGCTATGGATGTATGAATGTATATTAAATATGTGTATAATAAAAATCTTACATTTATTTCCGTTATCTGGGTACCTGTAACACAAGTTCTTTACGAACTTATCACGGGACCAGTTAACGTGGCGTAATTTTTGGTAAATATTTATTTATATATATTTTTTCTTTTTTGACGCTCACAAAAATGAACTATACCAAACATCAATAAGAGGAGGTGCATAACATTTGTCCAGCGAAAAGAGTAATGGCGACGTCTCGTGCAGAATTTCTATCGTCGTCTCTCGGGCGGTATCAAAATGATTTTTCTTCGGTAAAGTCGATCGAACGAGTCATGTTCAGCAATAAAGATTGTAACCATTCCACTATCGAACATACGGCCTATCGGTGCGCCTGTCAACAGCGACTTTAGGGTTCAATGACTTTAACTTCTTTTTTTATTGCCCTTATAGGCAGACGAGAATACGAACCACCTGATGGGGGTACCGTCGCCCATTGACTTCAGCAATGCCAGGGGCAGAGCCAAACCGCTACTGTTGAATTTTAGTGTAACTTCTTTTTTAAATCAGGCCACAGGATCCTAATGATTACTTGTCCAGCTTTTCATTTCGGGATAATGTTAGTACATTCGTTAATTATTTTGCTCCTCCGTAATTCTTTGTTATATAATTAATTGTTGGTTGGACATATTGTAAGCCCGCGCAAGTGCGTCCTACATCATTTTGCTACAAGAAAATTGAGATTTTCACCTCTTGTCTCAAGGTGGGAATTGGCATTCATTTTACGACGTCTGTGCTGACCACAATTTGGACCAAATGGATCATAAATTCGTATAGCCTTCTAAACAATAAAAATATAATATTATATAATATTATGGGCCACTGAAAGTTTTTATCAGAAAAAAATACAGCCGAAATTTCAATTAATGAAGAAACTATCTCGTAGTGGAAATCGAACTTTCAGACCTGTGGTCGTCAGAGTTACTGTTCACAGAGCCAAAACGATCTAGAAACCATCATTTGATGATTTAAGACTCGCGAAAAAACTCAGAAAATTCAAACAATTTTTTTAAATAGTATTTGTGGGTAGTTTAGATTAATTCTTAAAAACGTTTTATTTTTATTTTATTTTTTTTATTGCCTATATGTGTGGACGAACTCACAACCCGCCTGGTGTTAAGTGGTTACTGGAACCTCTAGACATCTACAACGTAAATGCGCCACACACCTTGAGATATAAGTTCTAAGGTCTCAGTATAGTTACAACGGCTGCCCCACCCTTCAAACCGAAACGCATTACTGCTTCACGGCAGAAATAGGCGGGGCGGTGGTACCTGCCGTGCAGACTCACAATAGGTCCTACCACCAGTAAGTTATCTCACTGTAGGAGAACGTGCTTACGGTCTCACATCATTGATAACAGAAATATATTGGTGGTATTTATCCATTGAGACTCACAATACTAGAAAACAGTCTGAATATTAGTAGCGGTGTGCTGTTTATGAGCTCCAGTAATAGCGCCAGACATGCCCTAAGCACACGAGCCTTTTGCAAACAAAAATTTTCAAGTTGGGAAAAAGTAATACTTATTTTACATCCACTCAGACATCGACTGTCAACATCTAACCACCAGTAAGTTTTTTTTTTTTTTTTTTTTTTTCTTTGATGTGTGGACGAGCTCACAGCCCACCTGGTGTTAAGTGGTTACTGGAGCCCATAGACATCTATAACGTAAATGCGCCACACACCTTGAGATGTAGTTCTAAGGTCTCAGTATTGTCACAACGGCTACCTCACCCTTCAAACCGAAACGCATTACTGCTTCACGGCAGAAATAGGCGGTTTTTCTAAACCACATGTATTAATTCCTACGGAACTCAGACTCGTTGAATTATTGTCGGGCTATATTTTGTTACGTCATCCCGCAACAATAACTCAGGTTTTATTGCGGAACGTTTACCTTTATTGTGTTCTCGTTACGATATTGGAAAAGAGCTCTTGATGGAAGCGGCGCTGCGAAAACAAAATATAGTTTATACGAAAAATAATAATTATAATCTTTTATTATTGCGGTTTACTTTCGATAGTAATTTTGTTAACCCCAACCGACGTCTATTATTTGTCGATTTGTAGTATTTTAGATATAGATTCGAGTATATGAATGAATTTTTACTGGTGTTAGGACCTCTTGTGAGTCCGCACGGGTAAGTACCACCACCGCGCCTATTTCTGCCGTGAAGCAGTAATGAGTCTTGGTTTGAAGGCTGGGGTAGCCGTTGTAACTATACTGGGACCTTAGAACTTATATCTCAAGGTGGGTGTCGCATTTACGTTGTAGATGTCTATGGGTTCCAGTAACCGCTTAACACCATGGGCTGTGAGCTCATCTACCCATCTAAACAATAAAAAAAATATGTATACACTAAGGTTGATATCGTCAATGTAATTAATAATAAGTGCTTACTGTCGGTCACCGCTGTCTGCCTTAATATGTTCTTCGTGTTTTTCAGTATTTCAGCACAGTATTACGGTCAGTATTACGCACTCAACAAAAGCTCACATGACGAATAATTCACATCTCGATCGATTTTCATTGGCTTTGAAAATAGTGTACTCGGATAACGGTGTCGCTAGTACATTAATAGTATCCACGCACAAGTGTAAAACTATATAAATATGACTCGAAGACAAGCGGTTATTATTTACCCTGTGCCACTGGAGATATTTTATATATAATTTTTTTTTTTTTTTTCATTAGTATGAATTTCATTAGTATGAATTGAAAATCTTACCCTAGTTTACAATTTTAAAACATTCGTAATCCGTATTCCGAACATTTTGTTCACGTAATAACAATAAAATCGATAAGCAACATCACATGACGTGCCCGTAATAAGGCGCTCAGTCACAACGGCTTTATACTCAACTAAATGCACACAATTTCTGTACCACAAAAAATATACATCGATCGTAATACCATAGCTGTAGAGCCGATTTTTCCGTACAACAAACTCCACATTAATGCAAATTACAAACTTATTACCTGCTAGCAGAAAAACGTAATGCTTTTAGAAATAAGGTTGGATTTCGATCTCCCACTCGATAATGATATGCGTGTTTCGGGAAAATGTTTTTCGTGGGCGCCCTAGGTAAATGTTATTTGAACGAAAAGTGTTGGATTTCTTTTATTTAACGCCATTATCTTGTATTACACGTGTTATCTCTTTACTATACCAGGGTAGCGTGTTCTGGGCCACAGGCATTTTATATCAAAACGAATTCATTTGAGAATAACATGCGGGTGGTTACCCGGATTAAACAAGGTTAAGTGATTTTAATTTCCCATTCGTAACAAACAAGATAATCTCTTGAATTCTAATCTGCTAAGGTAAGCTTTGTAATGGAGTGCAAGGATTTTATATGCGCTAATGTGTATTATCTACCGGCATTGCTACTTTGTTTTTAATTTCAGACGGGCAAAGGAGTCATGACATACTGCTTTGGTATTGCTTCGCGCTGGGGTTCGAGATAAATAAAAATTCTACCAAAGTGCAAATTAAAACTCTATTTAAAACTTAGAACACTAACAGAACATTTTACAATTCGTAATTTGCATCTTCCGCTTCGCTTCAGATGATCCTTTTGCTGTTTCGCTTCGAGTAGTTCCGATTAGTAACTGCTTTCGTACCATCTCTGCAACGCTTTTACAGTCGATACGACATCCCTAGAATTATCGAGAACACTCCTCACAAGTCGAGTAGTTTCGATAGGTGTTTCCGCCATTTGACTATAGATGGAGTTGTACTTCGAGCGTTCTCGATTTTACTAGTTCTTTTGATATTTGTTTCTGCTATTCGATGATAGATGGCGTTGTTCTAACGGCGGCGTAACAGTATGTAAGAGTAAAATTTTATTGCATTCATAAAGCATCAGGAGATCGTAATGAAATGAATTCCTTTGCATTCAAAACCTAGAAATAAGGCCAAAAAGCGATGTGGTAGCGGCTTCACTGTGCCCTTGGCATTGCCGACGGCTTTGTATAACGATAACCACTCACCATCATGTGGACCATATGCTCGTTTGCCTACAAGGGCAATAAAAAAATCCTTCCAATCAAAAACGTGTAGTACATGCTTACATAAGTACCTACAAAATAGTACGTAAGAAATTGAGTTATTTCGGGAGTATAGTAGAAAAATATACGTGAGGGTACAGTTATTACTATGAGCTTGCATACATGTGTCTCTTAACTTACAGCCTGATAGAAAATTATCATAAAAACCATCGGACCTGCACCGAAACCATAGATGTACAATTCTAGTCTCGGACTTGCGACGACCACTTTAAGAAATAAAAATACTAATGAAAAAACCTTTCGCAGCTCAATCAAACCCGTTCTACTGCTTCCTAAAGTAAACATAATAAAGACGAGGTCACAAAGACTAAAGAAAAACCATTCGCAAGAAGATTCAATCCATTAGAGCGAGACAGCGCGCTATCTCACGATCTTAATGTGCTTTCTCATTTCGTGCTTTATGTTCCGTCTGGGGTTGTCAGTAGTCGAAGTGAGTTGTTTTTGGGTTTATTTTATTTACTTTTCCTTTTGTTATAAAAATTAGACTTAGATTATTTATGGTTAAATTACGTATGTAATATTCATTTTTAATGGTTACATTAGAATTAGATTAAGTTTAAGTACCTATGGGCCTTGTTAATATGTAGCTACGATCTCAATCACTAACTCCCTACGTCTAAACTCTCTAAATCCGATATACTAGTTGTAGATCGTGAGTCCGCGTGACACCGCGAAACGGACACAAGTCCCGGAAAGAAGAGAAATAAAACCTTATTTTTAATTCCATAGATGGGTGGACGAACTCACAGCCCACCTGGTGTTAAGTGGTTACCGAAGCCCATAGACATCTTAAACGTAAATGCCGCCACCTACCTTGAGATATGAGTTCTAAGGTCTTAGTATAGATACAACGGCTACTCCACTCTTCAAACCGAAACGGATTACTGCTTCACGGCAGAAATGGACAAGGAGGAATTCGTTAAGCTATTATAACAGTGCGAGCAACGCCATCTATTGTCAAATAGCACAAAAACGTATATCGCAACTACGGGAGAATCGCTTGAATGCTAGATGTAGTCGACCCACCTATAAAACTGTGACACAGGCGACATAAAAATAGTTCTAAGTCAAACGGCGGACGGATCACCTAAAGCGAAGCGAATAAGTAAATTGTCATACTGAAAACTGCCTTAATTAGTATTTCGGTGAGAGTTTTTTTATTTACCCTAAGTCCCACCTCGCAACATTATTTTTCAATGTAACTTAGATGAGATCCGTCACCAAAGATTTATCATGTAGAATTATTTATACCAATTGTGAAAGCCCGTGGATATCAGGGAAAGTAAAACGCACCGGAATAGTAATGGGGTATTATAAGAGCGGTGTTGCGTTGTTCTTCTTATCTAGGTATATATATAAAAATGAATTGCTGTTCGTTAGTCTTGCTAAAACTCGAGAACGGCTGGACCGATTTGGCTAATTTTGGTCTTAAATTATTTGTGGAAGATAAATATGAAAACACTCAAAATTACAATAATAACAATTTTGTTTTTCCTTTCACGTGTCCCCCGTCGGACGGATCTTTTTTGTTTGTTTTAAGTTTATTTTATACAAAAGCTTAGGTCTTTTATTTATCGATTGAGGCACTACGAAGTCTGCCGGGTCAGCTAGTCTTACATAATTACTTTAAACGTAATCATATTAATGCAGTAGCTTAAAGGGTTTGAAATACGTACGTATTGGTCAGTATCATCATTAAAAGCAAATCGAAAGATTAATTGGTAGGATCGTAAATATTACAGGCATCAATATTTAAAATGTGGTTTTTGACCCCGAAAAACGTTAAGATCTTCTGTCTACATTAGCAATAATTAGTGTGAAACAGAAGTTGATTAAAAATTGATACGCGTGCTGAGTTTTTGTGGCGTCATATGTTCGCAATTGGCAATGTGTCTGCAATGTTATTGGAACGAAGTTCCTTACGGCAGGCTTGGAGGGGATAGGGATTTTGCTGCGCGACCGAACTGAAAAAAATGTGATAGTAAAACCGTAAGAAAAAATCCGTGGAAAAAAGTGCGTGGAATAAAACCGTTAAATGAGACGTGCGCAGGCGCGACAGTCGCATACACAAACGAGTAGTGTATAATACCTTTCTCTTTCTCCCTCTTTCTTTTCGTTCTCTCATCCATTCTCTTTCTATTATTATTTCTATTTTTCTATTTCTATGTAATTTTATGTTGTCAAACAAAAATAAAGAGACATATTTTGTTATTTTAGTTGATAATTTGAATTACGTTTTTTTTTTATTTTAAGTAATTTATTATTTCCTAAAATACTGAATTTCCTAAATACTTTCTTGTACTTAAATAAAAACTAATCAGCAAAATTTAAGAGAAAAATCAAGAAAACCTACATAAAACTGAGCACGATTTTTTTTGCAATTTGTGTCGATTCTACATTAGCCGAAGGAACTTCGTTCCTACCTGGTGTCCCACGACACCACATAATTTTTTTTTATTGACGACTTAGGTTTAAGAGGACTATTTTTCTTTTATCTTAAACTAATAGACTATGTGTAATAATTAAAACTAAACTCATATTATTTTACTTGGGATAAGCAGTTGTAAAATATATGTACAAATAAGTAAATTTCCATTAAAATGTAAATAGTTTCCGAACATTGCAACCCTAAAGCTGATAACCTTCGATTCTCAATCGTGAACATTCAAATTTCGAAATTGAAATTGAATTTCTCTGGACACTGAAGTCTCTGTTATATGTACTTAATATAAAACACTTTTTGTACCAGCAATATGTTCAGATTTATAAATTTTTCGGGACGTAAGTTAGCAGATGTGGGCACATCTGGTTTTAGTGTGCTAATTATTTAAAAAATCCGCCCTAAGCCCGCGATGTCTGCAAAAATAGTGGGTATCATTTTTATAGTGACATTCAAATATTTTATGTTACACGTGCAAAATCAAATTTAAACAGTTATAATGTTAATAAAAAGGATTGTGTGGTTTTATGAAACCACGGTAAAAGTGAAATGGTTTTTTCACATTATAGATATTTAACTCTGACATACAACATTTACATTAAGCACTCACAAAACAAACAAAATAGCGTGGAGCACTGGCACAAATGAGTAACAGTCTATACAATACACGGTCAGCTGCGGCGAACTACAGGCGCCGCCATGTTGGCCTTGGCTGCTCTGACGAGCGCCTTTCACTTTATCCCTACTCCGCGGCCGACCGTCACGCGACATGCAACACACAGATGAAAAAGTTTGAGACGATGTAATAAAAGTTTCACTTTAATAGTTAATGTCATAAGCTTGGATGCTTTCCATAAATATTTTGGATGTTGGTAAGACGCTATGTAAGAACACTTCCATGGTCAACGAGCTAAAAGTTGATCAGAAGGTATCCACCATATCCTACATAGAGTGCTCTAGTATTTGATTACATAGGAAGAAAGCCCTCTGACAACATAGATAGACTCACAGCGACGGGTAAAGTGGATGGAGAAATGATCCAAGGCTAAAACAAAAGCTTGGAGCCCGAAAATATGGATATGATTACAAGATATTGTCTTAGGCGGGCACACGATGCTCGGTAATGAGCGAATGATTATAGGAGGAGGAAGACCATATGTAGTAAGTACTTTATTGTTTAAATAAAAGAGCGTCATAAATCAGGTTTTTTTAATGATTATTTGTGTCGTGACTCCGCCACAAATTGGACTTCCGCTGCAAAGGAATCGTGGGTTCAAGTTAGAAGGTGAACGGTAAGTATTAAGATGTGTTTTTTTATTAAATTGCTTATCTATACTAATAAACAAAACGTTCAATAATGTGTGCCATCGTAACAAAACATTCGAATACTCTACACGTGGCGTCGTAGCGGCATCTACAAACGTGGGCGTAGACCCGCTACGTCGTAGTACGGATTTACGCGTGGGCGTAGAGTTGTAGATATTGTTTATTTTGACGCCGGCTACGATCAGCTGTTAGGCGTATTTAATTTTACTGGATCATTTATTATTATCTACGTAATACCTAATGAATATTAGACATGTTATCTACATTACTTATATCGTTTATGTATTTAATAATTTCATGGGTTGGTCTAATAAACTAAGATTGGCTGTGTTCTTGACGTAAAAGTAAAAGTTATTGGAAGATGAGGGATAATTACTATATCCGTTCTTCTTCAAACGAGGCTTGTGGAGAGTACTTAACGGTAGGCAGCGGGCTGGGCTCTGTCTCTGTCATTGCTGAAGTCCATAGGCGACGGTAACCACTCACCATCAGGTGGGCTGTATGCTCGTCTCAATAAATAAAAATATGACTACTTTACTATAGTTGAAAAAAATACTCAGTCTCCGGAGAGTACATTCCCAGATCTTAGGGCAGGTCAAAATAACCTGTCCAAGGCAAGTTCGGACTAGTAGTATCCTAGATTTGAAACTTCAAAAAAAAAATATAATTCTGGAGAGGTTACAACGAACCCATGTTGGTCGCAGTGACAGACGTGCTTACAGTCCCACCACTCCTTGTGGGCAATAACAATAAAAAAGGTACCCACTCCACCCGAGTATCGAAATTAAACCTTATGGTAACCTTGTGGTGTGGTGGTGGTGGATAAGTCACTAAACATTTGACCAACTAATCGAACTGCCAATAAAATATGTGATAATATAAACCGTTTCACGTTCTCGTGTAGTTAATAAACTTCCTTTAATGATTACAAAAACCAATAATATCTAGACTACAGAGCGTCGAGGCGGTAGGTATAACGTTCAGCATTGTATATGTTAGACGCGTCCGCAGTGCCTGTCCGTTCTATGATTTATCACGTGATTTTCGGATTTTATTTTAAGTGGTAATTAACTTAGGGCCTATCCGTTTTTAGTCGATTAATACTATCTAAGAACACGTGGATGCATCAATATTACCTGAAGCAACCATACTTACGGAAAAAAACGCCCAAAACGTCAGATTTTTATTAGTAATGCACAATAGTATAGTGTACGACTTAACTTTGTAATAACGTACAAAAAATAACATATTTTTTATCATTCATTGACCACGATCTCAGAGCGTTCGTTTGCGCAATACACTAACTCTTATGCAAAAAACAGTGAATGAAGAGTACCACAATAAGTTCGCACATTACCGAATGACCGCGGGTTGTTGCGAAACCTCCAGTTTTATTTTCTTTATACCTCGAATAGAACTTAAAATTAATATTTTTATAATAAGTGACTTCGTTCCTATCCGGTGTCCCACGACACCACACTTTTTTTTTAATACAACTACAGATTCAATTTTGGCCGCCTTCATAATCATGAATGTCTTACTTTCTAAATGACAATACTATAATATAATATACCTTAATATATTATGATACTTAATATGTCACTAAACAAACAAATATATTATCATGTTTCGTAATTAAAGAAATCGTTTATAAATCGTTGTATATTGGAAACTTGTTTTTAGTTCGACGTCACGCTCACGACAATTCCTCACTGGCGCGTTAACAGATAATGGCTTGTTCTGTCTGTCTGTACCCGGTATTAATACGCATCTGTGTGTACCTATTAGTGCTATTGTTTAAGATACACATGTAGGGTGGGTAAGAATAGAACGTATGAAAAGTGTTTGGGACGGAGCGTTAAGATGTGAATGAGAGAACACGATAAGAAAGGGAAAGAAAATTATAGACAGAATTACAAAGAAAAGAAAGATGGCGAAGACGGTTAACTTGAGGAAGGCGAAAAAAATGTGTCAATTAATTTTTATTTATTATAATAAAGAAGATTTTAGAAAAGAAGAGTAAAGATGCAACAGTTGAATAAATTTTTTTGTACCATTGTCCCAATTCTACATACTCGTTTAAACGTCATTTATGTGGAGGGTTCGTTAGTAGATCAGGTAAGGTTTTTGACATAGTGATAGCAGACTGAGGTGGCACATGCATCGTTCTAAAAATTGTTATAAATAGTTTTTTTACTGTCACTCATCAGACAAGATAACAGCCTATAAGATGTTGAGTGGACGTCGTCACTCATGAATGTCATGCTAAGAGCATAGCCGAGGCAAGGCAGAGCGAAGCGTACCAAAGATTCGATAGTTTAATAAAAAATACGTCACAGTCAGTGGTCATAATTTTTTGATAAAGATCACTTAATACTGATCACTGATCTTCAGAAGAAAGTAATAAAGCCTATACTTATCACAAGATCAGATAGTAATTTTTCATTTGGGATACAATTATCTTTTGATTAACGGTTCATTACAAGCACTATTAATCGTAATGTTTCGATTGATAATAAGAATACCTTTAAGATAAATAAATAGCTGTAAGTTTGACAGTCATAGTTTGTTAATTATAATACACGTAAAATATTTACATACTGCAATAGATAAAACGCCTAAAGCAGTAATGCAGATCACGAAGATAAAACTTCTTTCAATACTAAAGTACTAAGGTTGTAATGTACTTAAAATGTAATTTTCCTTATTATAACTATTGAATTGATGGGCCAATGAGTTTTCAGCTAATCTGATATTAAGTGTTTACCGGAGCTAATAAATATCACAATATTAATGTCTCTACAAACACTGGAGACGATATGAGATGAAAGTTTCAACTGCGCAGTATTACAGCTGTTTCACTCTTTAAAAAGCAATACATTTTCTTCTAAGTCCAAATTAAGGTACCACAAGTAATATTGCATATTTCAGCTATTATAATAGGCAAGATTGTGAGCTCAAGCAGACTGGTATCACGGTTCTACCTACCTCTTCTCTTCTTTTTTTTATTGATAAGTGGACGAGGTCACACTTACCTGGGGTTAAGTGGTCATCGTAGCACATCTACAACGTAAATGCCGCCACCCACCACACGAATTCTAGGTCTCAGTTTCAGTACAAAAAACTATCATATGGAACTTAAATTAATAACTCGCGTCTCAAGATATTGTTACTCTAGATCATCGAGGCGATAGTTAATAACCGCTTTTTTTTTATTGCCCTTGTAGGCAGACGAGCATACGGCCCACCTGATGACGAGTGGTTACCGTCGCCTATGGACTTCAGCAATGCCAGGGGCAGAGCCAAGCCGCTGCCTACCGATTAATAGGCTCCACAAGCCTCGTTTGAAGAAGGACATGTCATAGCGCTCGGGAAACACCGTGGAGGGGAGCTCATTCCATAGCCGGATGGTACGTGGCAAAAAAGACCTCTGGAAACGGATTGTGGATGACCGCAGTGGCTCCAGGTAGTATGGATGAACTCTAATCCGGTGGCGGGCGGTGCGATGGTAAAAACGAGATGCCGGTATCATCTCGAACAATTCCTCAGAGCACTCCCCATGGAACATACGGTACAAAATACAGAGGGAACCGAAGTCCCTCCGCAGACCCAGAGGCTCCAAAGCTTCTGCTGGGCTGAAGATCGTTATTTCGATTCCTATTTTGGGCAAGCATTCGTACAAATAGATTTGTCGTCCTTTGTTTGGCTGATAATTATCTATACATATGTACATATCTGTATATAGGTAAATGGAGATACGGGTAACGGATTTGTCCCAAATAATTTTTATATCTTTTATATCTATTTTTCTTCTCGTGCTACTTAGCTTTAAGCCCAAATCGTCAAGTGGGCAAAAATGGCGGCCTTCCTAAAATATCAAACCCCGAGGTAGGATTTTGTATGTACACGTTTAAAGGTTAAATCTTTAATAGGATTTCGTTATAAAGGTCTCTTTAATTAACCTTAGAGGTTAACGAAATTGTAATCCGATAAATTCTTTATACAAGACGAGTAATTGTACAAAATTTAGTTAAAATACTGGTGAATTTATCAATTTTATACTTAAGTGGATATATTTATATATTATTATAGGCTTGATCATTAGAGATTGTTAGTAGTTATTCAAGTGTTAACAAACACGAATTATCAGATAATTATGAACAACCATTTCTCTGCATATTTATATATTTTGTCACCGCATAGTATTAGTAAAGATATTCTAATTTTTTTACACATTTTTCAGTACACGATACTTTACTACAGAAAATCTAATAAATAGTATGTTGAAAATTCTAATATAAAATATTGCGCTCCGAGCAAATTTTAATTATTTTCAGATCGAATTTTCAATTTAGTTCTCGGAATATTAAAATAGTATGTATCATACAACAAACATAATATATATTTTTTGTAAAATTTATATTAAATTTAAAATACATATTTTAAACATAGCTTTTAACTATAGTACGAGGGCGGGATGATAAGTAACTAGCCTCTGCTATTTAAAAAGTTAAAATTCAAAAATTAAATATGTCATTTGTAAATTCGTCTCTCTGGCCATCTGTATTCTAAATTTCAATTTGGTGGCGTGAAAATTTTATGGATTTTTTGTCATTTGAAAATATATTTCGTCAAGTGTTTTCAAAATGGATAAATTTGAACAAAGATTGGTGATAAAGTTTCTTCATATGTAGGGCATGAAGAGGAAATATATCTATGACGAGTTAAAGAATGTTTTGGGTGAATGTGCTCCTTCTTATGCCACAGTAAAAAACTGGGTGGATTAGTTTAAACGCGGTCGTACATGTGTCCGAGATGAAGCCGACCCCGGACGTCCAAAAAGCGTCACGACACCGGAAATGATCGTGAAAGTACATGATATGGTCTTAACAGATCGACGATTGAAGTTATCTGAAATAGCTGACACTACAGGTATCTCAAAAGACCGGGTACATCATATCCTAAGTGAGGAATTAAATATGAAAAAGTCATCGGCCCGTTGGGTGCCGCGATTGCTTACGCACGATCAAAAAAGGATTCGGGTGCAAAACTCAAAAGAATGTTTGGACCGTTTCAGAGTAATAAAGCCGATTTTTTAAGTCAATTTGTAACAGCAGATGAAACATGGGTTCATTATTACACGCCAGAATCAAAAATTCAATCAAAACAGTGGACGCAATCGGGATGGTCGGCTCCAAAAAAGGCCATGGCTGTAAAGTCGGCTGGATAAGTCATGGCTTCCGTCTTTTGGGATGCAGTTGGGATCTTGATGATAGATTACCTTCCTAAAGGTCAAACAATTAACAGAGAATACTACACTAATCTTCTAGATAATCTTCATCAATGTATTCAGTAAAAAACGACCAGATTTGGCGAAAAAAAAAATATTTTCCACCTAGGGTCACACATGTGTTAAAGCTATGGCAAAAATCAACGAATTGAAGTAAGATTTTCTGACCCACTCACCTTATTCGCCTGATATAGCGCCATCAGACTTCCACTTATTCCCTAAGCTCAAAACTTTTTTGGGTGGACAGAAATTTGCCACAAATGATGAAGTCATAGCCGCTGTAGAGGAGTATTTTACAGGCCTCGAAAGAAATTATTTTATGGAAGGCATTACCGCCTTAGAACGAAGATGGAATAAGTGCGTAGAGGTTCACGGAGACTAGGTCGAAAAATAAAATTAATATTATCACCGACAGTTAAGTGTTTTATTATTAGGCTAGTTACTTATCATCCCGCCCTTGTAGTTAAGAATAAAATCACTTTAGTTACATAAAACTTTCGTATCAACTGAACATTTATTATGATACTAATCGCTTATTATATTTATTCATGATAATTTAGATATATGAGGTACAAAAATCCTTTCTTATTTTTTAATAAGCGCAAGGTGTGGAAGGGGGTGCATGGGGATACGGGGGTGGGGATGCCAGGTACAAGCGAACTTTCACGTTTTTGCGGGAATTTCAAGGAAATTGTCGTAAACTTTTTATTGCCTTTGTAGGCAGACGAGCATACGGCCCACCTGATGGAGAGTGGTTACCGTCGCCCATGGACTTCAGCAATGCCAGGGGTAGAGCCAAGCCGCTGCCTACCACTTAATACTCTCCACAAGCCTCGTTTGAAGAAGGAACTGAACTTATATTGATTATTATGTTAGAGCATTATAATTTTTTAGCGAATATGTATTTTTATTTTTCAGAAAACACAACAAATTTCGCTTTATCCGATTAAATTTCGAGTTTAGCTTGGTGGAGTCTATCTGTCTATATGTATTTATTATCTTTAACATATTTTATGTTGGTGCCAATACATCTTTTCGGGAACCTTATTGTTAAAAGATAAACAATACGCGTGATTTTTTTATTAATAAACACTGTTTTGGTATCGGTATGGCATAAAGAATGTCTTCTACTCCTTTTTTCGTTAATATTATACTATTCTTGACACGGCAAGCGAGTTGATACCACGCAATAATATGCCTAACTAGTAAATATTTTTAGTATTCTAAGATGTATGATATAGAATAGCAGTGTTCACGAGTATTCATTTCAGTCTATGAGAAAGATCGTGAATTTGTAAAAGAAAACATCGTATTTAATGTAGAGCGCTTAAATTGTTTAATAGGAACGCAAGGATATTGTTGTTTTCATTCATTTGTTTTTATCACTTTCTAACATGGATATTTTTTAACATGCCACAGTTAATGATTTTTCTTTTTTCGCATTTAATCTCGTCTGTATAAGATATTAAATGAAATTGTATTTATTGGCTATTTTTTCTACCTCAGTTTTCGTTTTTGCTAACACAACTAAAACCACTTTTACAGTTCAATCTTGCGACTACGAACTATATGAATTATTTGAACCGTCGAGAGTAAGAAAACAATGACAATTAACGAGAGATTAAGCCATAAAAGTAGTTTCAATTAAATTTTATATGTTCACTTTTCGTCAGAACTGTCTATTTACCCCAGTTTTCGTTTTTACTGACAAAAATAAACCACTTTAACGGTTCAATTTCGCGATCACGAACAATGTGAAGTATTCGAAACGTCGAGAGTAATAAAACGATTATAATTAAGCCATAAAAGTATTTTTAATTAAATTTTGTATTACGATCAGTTTTCGTTAGAATTGGCAAGTTCGTCTGGCAACCCTCTACGGCGCGGCTCGTAGCCAGACGTACGCCTACGCGCGGCGCTACGGACGTGTCGTCCGCGTCCCGAGCCTCAAAAAGCCGAAAGCGGCCGGGCCGCGCGCCCGATGCCGCTAAACCGCGCTACCTAACGAACGAACTTTAACAGTACGCGTGATAGACCGTGTTTAAAAAAAAAACATATTAAGTTTTTAACGTTCATAGCAAAATTCGTTTTATAAGTCGAGTGGACAGCGAGACTTGGTACAGGTTAGTTTTTCAGTCGTAATTCGATATTGTAGTTACTAGAATATTCTATTCAGATCTACCTCGTGATGATTATGTATTAAAAACAATGTATGCTTATAAAACGGTTAGTAGAAACATATATTTATGTACTGATCAGACAGTGTCGCCGATTATAGATGGATTGCAGATTTTTTAGTAGACTTTTCATTTTATAACAAACTATTTGGTCACTAGTAATGTTTTTTTATTATTTCTTCGCCACGTTAGCTTTTACTTGGTTTGAAAAACTTGACTGAATATTTCAAGAAATGCGGTAATACGGATAGCCAGACCGCAGAATGTGTACATACATATATTTATGTTTATATATTGACTGAAAATGGAATTTCATATAATTATTGGTTGTCATATGAATAGATTGTAGGAAATTGGCATTAAAAATGTGTTCATGAATTGTAAAAAAAAGTTGATATACATTTTTTAAGATTCTAAGTAAATTCATCACGTAACATATTATACAAATTAGAGTGAAATAAATAGCCCTGATAAATAATCTCATTTAGAAATTTCTAGAATTAAAAAACGTATTCGAATATGCAACTCATAATGGTTCTTCGTGTATATTTCAATTCATCTTTTTAAACAAGCAAAGTAAGACAGTTCTTTTCGGAGGGCAGATCTAATTCATATAAAAAATAGAAAAACAATTTTATACGAAGTTTTTGTTTTTTAGGAATTAATTTATAAATCAATCAAAAACAATCACCTCAAAAAATATGGAAGGATATCCACCACCTATGCAATAAAAAAAAAGGATATCGTCAAGGACGTCGCCAAGCAGCAGAGTTCGAATGCAACTTGCAAGATCTTCATACGGCCCACCGGATGGTGAGTAGTTACCGTTGCCCATGGACTTCAGCAATGCCACGGACAGAGCCAAGCTGCTGCCTACCGTTAAGTACTCTTCACAAGCCTCGTTTGAAGAAAGACATGTCATAGAGGTCGCGAAACATCGTGGAGGGAAGCTCATTCCAAAGCCGTATGTATGGTACGTGGCAAAAATGATCTCTGGAAACATACTGTGGATTAACGCAGTGGCTCCAGGTAGTATGGATGAACTCTACTCCGGTGGCGGGTGGTGCAATGGTATGCGATGGTCTTCAAACTAGTATTGGCATTATAGTATTTCACAGAGCAGCTTGGAAGCTCCAGCATTAGCGTGACCACTTACTGTTTATAAGCATCATGATATAACAAAAATCTGAGCAAATACATCAATAGCATACTTAAGAGTAGAATGATACAGATTCCCAAAGGGCGGGGTTTTTATGGTGGCTTATTGTTAAATCACTGACATGAATGATACATTAGATTACTGTTGGGTATGTTGAGGATTCCGTGATCATGGTCCTTAAGAAACTAGAACATTAAGTCTGATACAAATGGCCCTAGATCTTTATCTAGTCTAGGCAGACGGACCGTGCACAGCCCCTGTTAATCTCAAAAGTATGGACCATAGAGTAAAGACTAGAAAGAGAGAATTCACAATGCTCATAAATTAGTACTGTGTGGGAAAAAAAATGATTTTTCTGAATTAACTGGCTTTGACACTAAGCTAGACGATGACTTAATAATCGTATATAAACCATATTATGAACTAAAAGAATTAGTGGATTGCGTAAAAAAACTTAGAGAATGGGAACTAAAGCTTAAAGTTCTGGGCTGTGTCTAGAGCTCTTTGTATGCGGCAAAGCAAAGGAAATTGCAAATACTTATTAGAACATATTGGACGGGCCACTTAGGACCACTTTGACTATTGCAATGGAGCACCTACTGAACTTGTAATCGCTATATACTCGTATATAGCAAGACTAGGAAGCTGCGAAGGCAATATATTGGAAATTGCCAATGGAACGCAAGCATACCTAAAGCTAGGTACTGGGAACTGGAGAAAAATTAAATTCTTGAGATATAATATTGTAGAAATATAGTCTGTGATAAATCCCACCTTATTTCGATTTTTCAAAGAATTTTCTAACTTTTAATCCCAACTATGATGGATTAGTGAGAAAGGATTTCCACAACCAAAGGAAAATATATTGAATTTGTTGATCGGCTGAGGTATTGGATTTTTTTAATGCTTTCGAAGACAAACGTTATAGGATTATATAGAACCTGAAAGGAACTGATCATCATTTCACATAGGCTTCAGCAATGTTAAGGGCATCGCCAGGTCTTTCTATATTTTCCCAGCCCCTAAAACTTAAGATAATATAAAACAACTTACTATTGTGTGTCCGCACGAGTAGGTAAGTACTATTACTTTTACCATTTCTGCCGCGAAGCCGACATATGTTTAGGCTTGAAAGTCGACCAGCATGTGTAATACAGTTACGACCTCAAACTCATGTCTTAAAGGCCTTCACATCGTCGTAGTCCTGAGATCCTAGCAACCACTTAACACCAAAAGAGCTGTGAGCTTGTTCATTTTGTAAAGAATTATCTCTTTTCGACTAGCAACGGTTCAATTTTGTCTTCTGGTCTCCAAGCGAAGAGCAGGAGGTGTCGATTTAAGGTAATTTGATTTGAAGGAAATCAATATCTCGATCTCTTATCTCGAATGATGTCTCAAGTTGTCTACTAGCTCTTATAACGGCCATTTTAACAAAATGTTCTTAGGTTTTCTGCAGCCCTTGAGATAATTTAAATACTTTTATTGCTTAATCTAGCGTTTTTCTATTTCCATTTAATAGTTTTCTACATCTAGAATTATTATGCGAATTAAATAATAAAGTATTTTTAATAAGATCTTGTTTGTCGTTATGTTTAGTGTAGAAAGTCGTGTATAGTCCTAATTGTTCTAGATCGATTCTTGCATAACCAGACGAATTTTATTTGACCAACAGAGGGCGTGGGTAGGAGCGAACTCGACAACCCTTAACCAGATAATCCAAGTGCTAACGTTAGCTTATATGGAAATTGATTCGATGGAATAATTATACAAAGATGAATAGGCAAATTATAGGGAAAAAGCTCTTTTTTTATTTTATTTTTATTGCTTTGTTGTGTGGACGAGCTCACAGCCCACCTGGTGTTAAGTGGTTACTGGAGCCCATAGACATCTACAACGTAAATGCGCCACACACCTTGAGATATACTTCTAAGGTCTCAGTATTGTCACAATGGCTGCCCCACCCTTCAAACCGAAACGCATTACTGCTTCACGGCAGAAATAGGCGGGGCGGTGGTACTTACCCGTGCGGACTCACAAGAGATCCTACCACCAGTAATTACGCAAATTATAATTTTGCGGGTTTGATTTTTATTACACGATGTTATAATGTTAGCGAGTCAACAGCTTACTGTAATTGACATTAAATAATTATTTTGTATCATTTGGAACAGTAAGCTCTACTCTTATATATACATTAGAGCTATTCGTTACATCTGCTGTATGCATAAAACACAGCAGCTACCAACGAAAATGAATTAAGAAATAACGTAGTAACGACAAGTTAATGTATCATTTAAAAATATTGTAGGCCTTAATATTTTTAGCTCTATCAAACTTTCTGTGTGGTGTTGCCGAGGTATGCTAAAGCTTGTGGCTTTTGAGTTATGTTTTTTCAATGGATGAGAGTTTGGTCCTGATTTTAGATGATTATCGAAGCTCACATTCCTAATGCTTGATAATAATCAACGTTCTATCCTTGGTGTAAGAATACACATTCGTGTCGCATGAGAACCCAGTTAGGATGATGGTACCAAAAACCATGCGTCCCAAAAATACGACCTCCTATTAATAATCACGCAAAATTCTAAAGTTTGCGGGTTGCATTTAAATCATCAAATCGTTATTTCATTCTGGAAATTGTCCCAGAATTCATACGTATTCACATTTTTTTTTATTGCTTAGATGGGTGGACGAGCTCACAGCCCACCTGGTGTTAAGTGGTTACTGGAGCCTATAAACATCTACAATGTAAATGCGCCACCCACCTTGAGATATAAGTTCTAAGGTCTCAGTATAGTTACAACGGCTGCCCCACCCTTCAAACCGAAACGCATTACTACTAGCATATTTAGTGTTAGCATATTTTACTTGTATAAAATACTCTACCCAGATTCCAAAGCACTTCATGTTGATCACCACTCGTCTATACTAAATTGTAATACAACATTTCTATTGGTAACAAAAATTATCATTAAAATTTGTTTTTACATATTTGTTAGTCAGCGTTTGCGCGTCAATAATTCGAACAAGTCCGCCTTTCTACAGCTTGTGATTTTCATGGAATATTTCTGGCATAGCATCATCAAGATATGATCAGCGGAACATAAGCATTACAGCACAAATCTGTCAACAATCACGGTGTAGTAGAGACGGAATTTCCCTTCCAGGTGTAGTATAAGATAAATAGCTAACAACTTCTACGAATAAATAATTATTTATTCGAATTTCTATTCTACGAATTCTGCGAATAAATAATTATTTATTCGTAGAACAACCTGTTGAAACCGAAATAGGATTAAATTCTTAGCACGAAAATTATATTTCCCGTTCGAAATACCAATAAATTTGACTTAATTCAACGGTGGATCCTTTATTGTCATTATTTATTGTCCGGGCATTCAGTTTTACAAAATGTTTTATCTATTTATAGTACAATAATAATACAAGCAAAATTTATGAAAAAAAATTTGGAGACGTTTTTCATTCTATTCCTTCTCCCTATTCTCTCTTAGAGGTCATTTAATCTATCTGCATACACTGCTTTTACCAGAGGGTAGTTAGTATATTTACTAAAAGATCATTTGCTCCATTGGTCAAATCTCACAATAGCTTGAAAATATTTAGTGCTCCTTGAGTCATCGTGACTCTTTGCCGTACATACAGTACTCTGCAAAGCTTTCATTCATTCATTCAGCTTTCATTCAAGCATTTCAAATCGTGATTAAAACCAAGTTCATCGTAAAAATTTTCACATAGTCATTTATCAATTCATTTTACAAACCGAGATGACCACGAAAATATTTGTACTGGCGTTATGGCGTCGTGTGAACCCGCACGGATAGGTGCCTGCCCATTTCTGCTGCGAAGCAGTAATGCGTTTCGTTTCGAAGGGTCGGGCGGCAGACGTTGTACAGTAAAAACGGAGATTTAGAACTCATGTCTCAGGATGGGCTGTGACATTATCGTTGTTAATGTGTATGGGATCCGGTTACCACTTAACCCCGGTTGGACGGTGAACTCATCCACCTATCGTATCTCTAACAAAAAAAAATGAGACGTATTCGAAAAATCGCTAATTCACAAAGGTCTTAGTCATTCATTCGTCATTTGCTATCGATTATACTGTAAAGGATAAGCATGTCTGATCCGCTGCTGTATCTTATATATTTTATAATATTATATATCTCTATTATAATATATGTACATTCTTGTTTGCTCATAAAATTCCTTATCCCTAGTACTTACGCAAATTGTTGAGTTAAATTATCGTTTGAGAATGATAAAAAAATAATTTTCCTGATATTATCCCTCTATATGGCATTGTAATAAAATCAAAGGATCATTATAATATCGAGGGAAGATATTCCATCAATACCTCCCTTCGGGCGTTGTCGGGTTAATTTTAATAAAATAAAAAAAAGGATTTTTTAACTTCTCATTTACTCGGGTTGAGAATACTAATATCCTGTCCCTCAGGGCGAAATGCCTCGGAAACTGATCGTGTAATAAAGTATAAAGCTTCCTCCACGAGGAATAAATTAACTTTAGAACGACGGATCGCAAAATAAACAGGGATACAAAATATTTATAAAGGTTTATTATTGATATTTTAATATTTTCAATCGTTTACTCTTTAAAAAACAGACGGGTGAGGCCAGCTGTCTGGGGACTGGAGGACTGGAGCATATGGCCACGAAAAGTGAATGCCATCCTTCAATACTGACCCTTATCCTTACCTATTCGCTGGTAAGCTAAAGGCTATTCCAGCTACGGTGAGCTTACGGGGCTTAACCTGAGAGAATTTGCTAACACTGACCGTAGCAAGAGCTGCGATTCGTAGAATCTACCGCTGGACCTGAATCGCGACCTACTGAGAAGATCCGGCGAGAAGCTCAGTGGGTTGTGTCTATGGGTTAGTTCGCTCATCGAACCCTTAGACGAGCTTGACGAGGATGGTGATCGGTGGTTGAGGAGCCCAAAAGCACCGAGAGTGGATCCTGGGGGATCCGTCAGGACATGTTTCAGGCGACGCCGGTTTTGCGTTGCCCCGCCAGCTGGGTCGGATATGTAGGAAAATAGATGAGAAACCTGCTCTATAGTTCTTGTCCATTTAATGGCTGTCCAGAAGAGACTATCTTAGTAATAAGATTTATTGAACTCATTGAATTTTCTTTATGTATACAATGGTTGTATCAAGAGAAATCCGAATCTTAAGAAAACATTAACCTTGATAAAATTTGAACCAATTAATTTGCAAGGGCCATTGATTACGCTTGTTCACGATGAAGTTTCAACGGAATCCTTCAGGAATCCTTCAACGGTACAGTGTTCGAGTGCTCTGTTGTTTCGTATCGGAAGGTTTACGCTGCGTCGTCTTCTCGTACATTATAATGGACGAAGCGGATCACAAAACTGCTTCTTAAAATTAATTAGAAGAATTAAAAAAATAAAGTATTAGTGTTTTTGCGCCGAGGGTCGCGGGTTCGATTCCCATGTAGTGTATGTACGGCAGTCATAAACTGACATTCGTCAATGACAGTTGTCTCATTGATACTATCCCGTAATGCCGACATTAAATGGCGACCCTGCCAGTGCCGTGTACACGGGTCTTGCCTATTAGGTACGGTCGCGTTGCTCTCCCTCATTTTGCCACGTCATTTCGGATCCTCCCGATCCACTAACGGTACTTTTAGGTACCTCAAGCACCGGTCATCGTTCTCGTCGAACCCGTCGCTTGCGACGAAGGGCTTGGCCCGTAAATTAACACAGACACAGCCCACTGAGTTTCTTGCTGGATCATCTCAGTGGGTCGCGTATCCGATCCGGTGGTAGATTCTGCGAAGCACGTCTCTTGCTAGGGTTCGTGTTAGCAACGTCATCAGGTTTGAGCCCCGTGAGCTCACCTACTAGTTAAGGTTACGCTGAAATTGCCTCTCAAGGCTATCAGCTCAAGTAGGAAAAAAAACTCCCTCATTTTGGGCATTATTATTAGTAAATTAAAATAAACATATCGAGCAAATGTTCATGTGATGAACTGATTCGATTGCTCTTTATTTGGACATTTGTTGTCTATATATGTATATAAATGCTTTCGGAATCAGACACCGATATATATACTACGAGTATATCAGAAAACTGGTGGTAGGACCTCTTGTGAGTCCGCACGGGTAGGTACCTCCACCCCGCCTATTTCTGCCGTGAAGCAGTAATGCCTTTCGGTTTGAAGGGTGGGGAAGCCGTTGTAACTATACTGAGACCTTAGAACTTATATCTCAAGGTGGGTGGCGCATTTATGTTGTAGATGTCTATGGGCTCCAGTTACCACTTACTATCAGGTGGGCTGTGAGCTCGTCCACCCATACAAGCAATAAAAAAAAACACGGGAAATCTTAATTAGTTATTTTTACGATATGTAATGTTCTCTTGTGTTATATACTCTAAAAGCACACATAGGAGACACGAATTAGATATTCAGTCCCCCGATACCAAGGGTCTTTGACACAGATTTTTCGTAATTTCTAAAGGCAATCGAACCGATATAAAACCATTGTACATTTTTGGAAGGAGTACATTTCACGAAACAAATTGAACGATAAAGGAATAATATCGTATAATAAAAGTCATATAACTAGGATTGAAGTGGTTCATAACAATTTGTAAGAGCGGAAGTAAGTCGGAAGTTACTTAATAAGTTAGTCGACAGCAAAACAGAATTCCTAAGTACTTTATCGTACGGAAAATGCTTTATAATATACTACTTAGTTCACCTGTGTCAAGAAGAAAAATGTCCTTCAAATAACTCTATTTCCAAGTAAGATAAATATTCAGAAAACGTTAGACAATTTGCTTGTCTCCACGATCAATGTAGCTCAGGCCTCGCGTGGTGACAATACGAGACCGATGTATCTTTATCTAATCGCTTTAGATAGAGTGAGAAGGAAGAACACTCACCCCCTACCAATTGGGTCAAGTTCAGAAAGCTGTTGGACTCCAACTTAATGTTCTTAAGTTAGTCAATAAATATCGTTCTTAGCGTCTCGCTGCACGATGCTAGAAATATTAGGTAGTGTTGAAACTTAGTAGGTTTTAAATCTTCTGAGTATTAGGTTCATATTCTGGGTCTGAAATAGGTTGAAATAAAGTTGAAATCTGCCTTGGATTTTTTTATTAAAAGAATGATGCGCTTGCAACTTGGTGCGATTTTGTAGTATTGTGGTTTTCTTCATTTTTCATCCTTCAACCAATTTTCTCTTGTAATAGGGAATGCTGTGTGTAAGAGAAACCACTTAGCTCGCTTTGTCCTTTCTCTCTCTCCACAACCGAATGGTTCGCGAGACGCTCTGACTAGCTTCTCACTCTCGCTCTTCCTAAATTGTATCTTTTCTCTCTAGCCGTAACGAATCTGTCGCAAATTAAATTTTACTCTCAACGTGCCTAAAGAAATTTCACTTTACAAAACACCCGATGTATCGAACTTCGAACTATTTTCACTGTTTTTTGTTTTCATTGTTTTGAAGTGGTCGTGGCCTAAAGGATAAGACGTCCGGTGCATTCGTATCTAGCGATGCACCAGTGTTCAAATCCCGCAGACGGGTACCAATGTTTCTAAGGAAATACGTACTTAACCAATGTTCACGATTCCGCGGTGAAAGAATAACATCGTGTAGTAAAAATCAAACCCGCAAAATTATAATTTGCGTAATTACTGGTTGTAGGACCTCTTGTGAGTCCGCGCGGGTGGGTACCACCACCCTGCCTATTTCTGCCGTGAAGCAGTAATGAGGATGGATGTATTGATGCGGAATATCATCCACGGGATCTTTAGGAGGCGTCTCCAGCACCACATCTCCAGTGCATCGATGTTACGACGATCGTGCAATCTTAGAGACCAGGTTTTCGGCTTCATAGAGAAAGATTCGAAAAACAAGACATTTTATCAATCTGAGTTTAGTCTTCCTGGTAAACCTTCTATCCTTCCAAATGTTTCCTTGCTGTTCCACTGCCGACCTGGTGATGGCGCATCGTGGTCTGATATTTTCACCATATCCTCCAGTGCTGGATAGCACAGCCGAAGTATATAATAATACCATAGTACAATCCGGTCTCAAATAAAATGATACTACAGAAATAGTAATATCTAATAAGAAAAAATGTACTATGTATGCACTTTTACAGTCCACTGCACTTCTTCAAGTATAATTTGAGGCGAGCCCTCGGCAGCTGTAGACATTTTCCATTTGTCCTTGGCACTATTGGATTCTATGAGCGACGGTGACCCTTCCTTCACTTTCAGACCGTTTGAAAAAAAAAAAAAAAAAAATAAGAAATCGCAACAGTAAATATTTAAGTATAAACCGATAATAAAAAAAGTATAAAGAATACATAATCTACTTTGAGCTTTCAGTCCGTACCTTTTTTACAGCCGATAGAAAAAGCAATTAAAGTTATCTGGAGCTGAAATGGCAATTTTCTTCCAGCTTTACCGATTTAAAAGTTCAATCTCGTCGCAATTAGTTTTGAAACAAAAAAATAATTTTACGTGCTAAAACTTTTTTGACGAGTTTTGTATTGCTGTTTAAAACAGCAACGCGCGTTGGTTGGATGTACATTAAAGAAAGGGATGGATTTATAGAGTAAGAGATAGACGTAAGAAAAATGGATGGATTCCGTGAAAAGACGACATGTGTAAGAGAGAGTAAGCGAAAAAATCGTGATGGAGGAGTATGGAAAGAGAAAACATGTAGCACCGACCCCGGATGAAGGTCAGGGGAATGACGATGAGTAGAGTTGGATTTATTCCAATGCCATTAAGACTTTGATTCCATGTCGCAGGGTGGGCGGCGATTTTCACGTATTTCTATACGTGAAAGTACGTATGAGTCATCTATCTATAAAAAAGATATGTGGTGTCGTGAGATACCGGATAGGAACGAAGCTCCTTATTATAAAAATATTAATTTTAAGTTCAATTCGAGGTATAAAGAAAATAAAACTGGAGGTTTCGCAACAACCCACGGTCATTCGGTAACGTTCGAACTTATTGTGGTACACTTCATTCACGGTTGTTTGCATAAGAGTTAGTGTATTGCGCAAACGAACGCTCTGAGATCGTGGTCAATGAATGACAAAAAAATATGTTATTTTTTGTACGTTATTACAAAGTTAAGTCGTACACTGTGTGCATTACTAATTTGTACGTTATTACAAAGTTAAACCGTGCACTGTGTGCGTACAGCTAATAAAAATCTTACGTTACGGACGCTTTTTCCCGGTTAGGGTACCCCTCCGCATCGTCCCATTAGGAACTTTGTTCCAAAAAACGTTCAGAAGTGGTGGCGGTAGGCTAATTGTTAAACCGTTACCCAGTCAAAACCCATAAAATAAAGGTATCAAAGGGCCTGTTTATTCATGGAATTTCAAATTCATCATGGATGCCCGAACCACCTGGTTCCTTTAGCCGATTGATGTCGTAAATCAAATTTATAACCTCTGTACACAGATTGGGGGATATTTATTCGAAGTATTTTTTGGTGATAATATCGTGGTTTTTTTTCTTTCGTTTTATGGAATTTGAATTAGTATAATGGCGAGTTATATTTTATTTAATTTTTTTTATTGCCCATGTAGGCAGACGAACATACGGCCCATCTGTAGGTGAGTGGTTACCGTCGCCCATGGACTTCAGCAACGCCAGGGGCAGAGTCAAGCCGCTACCTACCGCTACTGCTCTAAGAAAGTTCCATACATTACTTCAAAAATTTCCAACAATCAGGAAGTGAAACCATCCATCAGAACGAATTCAGAGCTAAGCAGGGCAAGAATCAATCACGGAACACGTAAACAAAATCGAAATGTAGTGGATCTAACCCGTAAGGGTTGCAAGACTTGAATAGAAAATTGAGACTTTCATTTTGATAGCCTCGATGGTCAATCTCTGTATTGATTATTTTATCGGGTGTCTTTTGGGTGTCGCTGTGCGTTCATCTACTACTTATATGTGGTGAATGGATGTGTCCACCTGATCTGGATGCTCTTGGTCACGGCTAATTCAAAGCCTAGCAGCAGCCAAAGCCCAAGTCATCGTACTCATTAAAGAGTTTGACGTAGGACAAAAGCCATGTCATCAGCTTGCTAAAGTCTTTTCTAGGATCACGATTTCAATCCGATGTTAGATGTACTTTAGCCCCTTTAGAAGATACCCGAGGAGTTTTTAGAGAGCGTATATTAATTACTTGAGGTGTTCTATGGGTGGAGGGGGTCAAGCTAAATCTTTCCAAATCTCACTTAGGGGGAGGAGGTCTTAATTAGCAAATATCACGTAATTCGCAAAATGTCTTAAAATATCGACATGCGGCCCATTATGCACGTACAACAGCTTAGAGTGGCTAATTCAGAGCGAAGTTGAAAGAGAAGACGATTTTTTTGAAAATCACTTGGATATATTGATTCCATTAGTTACTCTTGAGGCCTTGCACGAGTCTCCATGGACTGAATTAGACTACGATTAGATCTTTTCAAAATTTTTGTTATTATTTAATTTTATAATTAAGATTTTAAATTACGGTAATATGCACAAATACTAGTATTTACTAGTCTACAATAAAAGTAATTTTGTGTTTTTTTTTTCTCAACACGTTAGCTAAAAAATAAATTTTGAAGAATCTCGCCAGAGCTTAGGTGAGGGGAGAGGCAGTTAAGGAAAATTTTACGAAATCTCACCGAGAGGGGAGGGGTTCGAAAAATTCTCAAAAATGTCTCACGTGGACGCCCCCATAGCAATTTCCCCTCTTCTGCCTGAGTCCGAGCTTGTCTTTCCGTTATCTTGATGCTCGAAAGACTTTCGGGTCATTGGCGATCCCTCCATCACCAGTGGAATTCTTTAAAACTCTATGGGTCTCGTGTTAACTATTATTCAGCAAGTAGTCTAAGTTCATCTAGTTACTCATCTACTTTAATGAAATTATAATTTTCTTTTTAAATGACTTCTCTTAAAAGCTATTTCCGATAGCTTTTATAAGTTACCAAAGAATCGCAACCGTGTCATTATGTTTCGCGCCGACGGAGGCTGCTATCGAGCCATTATTATAATGCTCTGTGGATCTTGAAATTGTTATAATGATGAGTATTCTTTTCTGTTCTTAGCACATGAGTTCTTACCTTTCCTTACCTACTTTTCTTTTCCTTTGCATCTATGAAAATCATAATGTCAGATTCATCAATCATCTTGAATTTTCAATATTGTTTGCTCTGAGGACAAATGTTGTTGCAATATTTTTGAGAATTTGACTACATCGCCCTCATACTGGACCTCAAAAAGTGCTGGACCACCACTTCTGTCAATGGGGAGGTTATATGGGAACTTCATAGCAGTTGCAATTGCACAACCTCTGAATATCTCTGAATGAATTTTAGTATGGTAAATAAGCAAAGGAAAACTACTTGACAAACGTTGTATTAAATGATGTTTTTTTGATAACCTAAACGCTGTGCGACCATGTTTTTCCAGATCTTAACAACTTCTTTCCACTTTTTTTTTATTGCTAAGATGGGTGGACGAGCTCACAGCCCACGTGGTGTTAAGTGGTTACTGGAGCCCATGGACATCTACAACGTAAATGCGCCGCCCACCTTGAGATATAAGTTCTAAGATCTCAGTATAGTTACAACGGCTGCCCCACCCTTCAAACCTGGGATTCGAACACAGGTGCATCGCTCAACACGAATGCACCGGACTTCTTATCTCTTTTCGAAAAGCGAAATATCGACTTTTAAATGTGAAGTATTGAAGGCTACGTTGATGGCGTAGTTCTCTAAGAAATTCTGATACAAAGTAAAAATACGAATGTAACACGACAACCCTGACCGCTACGAATGGTTCGTTCCGCCTAAATAAGTGCGGACTTACACGTGATTGCTCCTCCCGAGTGGGGTCAACTCACGACCCGACCTCGCCCGGAAGGAAATCATACATACCAGGTGTTAAACGCCGGATTTTCACACTTCTACTACAGAGAGTAAGGTTTAATTTTAAATTGCGGATCAAACCTGCATGTTCCCAATCGGAATTTTGGATTAATTTTTGAATTTTCGAAGACATTCAACAGAATACATACCAGTTTATTAGTATGTCTTCAACTGTCCAGCAGACAAAACATTTAGCTTCCAATCTCTCCTCGGTTTGTCAATCGATTTTTTAATTTTTTATTAATAGCTAATAGCAAACTTTAATGGCACTGAAAAAAAATTAAAACCCAGAGACAATTTTCTAAAATGTAAACAAGAATACAAATTTATAAATCTAAACCTTCAGGTGGCAATGACTATGGTCTAATTTCGATTACGAGCTCTAGTAAATAGAGAAATAATTTTTTTCTGATTGACCTTTGTCAATCGTTTCGATAGTATTCCGCAACAAAATATCATAAGTCTGTCAATGTAATTCTATCTGCAAAACGAGAGATGCCGAGACCTTATTTCGTCATTTAACATTTTCTTATACACATTTGAGCGGACCTTGCTGTTAGAATAGGAAATGAACTTGTCGCTCCCGGGACTGACGGCCAAATAATATTTCAGAAGTGAAAATATATTATTTTGTTAGCATCAAACTTCGTCTTTTTCATGAACGTAATATCATTGATATTTTTGGTTGGACCAGCTTACGGGCCAATGGGTGTTAAAATCTCAATAAGATTAAATTCCAGAATGATTTTACGAATCTAATAATTCGCAAGGTTGCGCTATCTGTGAGCTAAATTCATACCCAGTAAAGTAGTGGTTTATTTTACTATTCAGCTATGCTCAGACTGTATTACTGGTATATTTTCCGTACAACAGTTGCTTTGGCTTCTCTTCTATCAATCTGTGCCGCAATTTTCGATGGATTGTGTAGCTGATATGATTTCTTTTTATCTAGTTAAGAGTTTTTTCATTAAATCATATCCATAAACGCATTACTTTTGTCATAAAGCAGTCTAAATCACTCGAAGAAACCGTATATAAAAGTTTTATTGTCAATTTACGAGCTCAATCTGCGAACTTCTGACTCACTCGAACGAATTTTTATGAATGCTTTTCATGTTTTGTATTGGAAAACCACTATAATTGGCTTAGTACAAGTGCGGTGCGTGATGTCGTGTATTATCTTGCTCACTATCTGTAGTCAGAAGTTGAAGGAATATCTAGTTATTGTCACAATAAATTGAGATCTAGTCAGCCGTTCATTACAAAACTCTTAAATTAATCGTCACTGGGAAAATAAAGACTAAAAGGCTGTGGAGAAGGAGTTCTGTTGACTGGACAGTCCAGATTTGCATTGTCCTCAACTTTAAAGTCATCAATATGGCACGTCCTGTTTGCTGAAAGTCGAAACCAATCGGAGAATATCACGATGAAGTTAATGGATTCACGAATCGTTGCAAAGAGCCGTGGTCTCACCTTTTTTTTTACCTGGTGTTAAGTGGTGACCGGAGGATATAGACGTCTACAGCGTAAATGCCGCTACCCACCTTGCGATAAGAGTTCTAAGGTCTCAGTATGGTTATAACGGCTGCCCCACCCTTCAGACCGAAACGCATTGCTGCTTCACGGCAGAAATAGGCAGGGTGGTGGTACCTACCCGTGCGGACTCAAAAGGGGTCCTACCACCAGTAAAACACCTGAAAAACAAAACACAAATTTTGGTTCTTTTCATAAGCTAATAAAACGTGAATGTAAATTTTTGCCTAGCAATATATCGTTCACAGGTTTTAAATTTATTGCAGGTGAAACTCACCGAAGCACGGAGGCGTTAATAGGCAGCGGCGCGGCTGATAGGCCCGGGAGAGGCAGTGAGCCCGGGGAGAGGTGAATGGCGTGAAATTGAAGGCCCTATCATTACAAGAGTAATAAATGATCACTGCACACGCTCTAAGACATGGCCTCTTTCAAAGGTACGTGTGCTATTATTAAACTTTAGAGTAATTTATTGGGTTGCTAATTTGTTGGAACGATGTAGAGTTAAATTTAGCGTGAAAATTGTTGTAATGAACGATGAAGCCAAATTAACTCGAGGTAATTTTTCGGCGGCTATATATACTATGGTGAGTGAATCCTGTTTAATGGTTTTCGGATGATTGCACTATTGAAACGAATGTCTGAATATTTGAATATTTGGAATATTTGAATATTTGGAATACTTGAATATTTGGAATATTTGAATATTCGGCTGGTGGAGCTCGTGGCCTTACTGGTATTAAGTGACTCGTGGAGGTCATTAACACTGCGGTATCAATAAAGTCATTAAATTTGAAACATGAGTTCGTCTTAATAATAAAATAAAAAGCTATTTTAACTTTAAAAACTGAAGTGTAGAATTGCTTCGTCGCAGAGCTAGTCATTAGTCCAATCCTTCCGAACTCACTTATCATGTGCTTTAGTATATCCGAAGCTAAGCATTGAGAAATTGGGATTGTGGCGCATAAAATAAAATATTCCGCTGTTGCACTTTTACTTTTCTTTGCCAAGATCTTCTTTATTATAATAATTAACAATTAACTGACACCTTTTTGACGCCTTGCTCATTTTACAATCTTCCCCATCTTCTTTTTCTCTGTCATTCTGTCTGTCATTTTCTTTTCCCTTTCTCTCACTCAGATCTTAATGCTCCGTTCCACTCTTTTCATACGCTCTGTTCTTACCAATTCTACATTTATTTCGCCGCTTCTTAGGTTTGTGTGTAAATCTATATGCATATACTCACAAGAGGTTCTACCACCAGTAAACTGTTCATATTTCATCTTAATCTTGTTGCTGTGAATGTTTTAATGGTGTTAGTCTCCGTCGAAACGTACTAGATGTCCTACCATAAATTACGAGCAAAAATTTGTAATAATTTTGCGTTAAAAGTTAATAAATCAATTCGCTGCACACCATTAATAAATCATCATCTTTGATAGTTTCAAATTATTGGGTTTACTAATACCTTACCCCGCAACTGTCGTGCGGTAATAATTTTAGGATAATCTTGTTAACGCATTTACAATGTTCAGAGTAACTCGTGCTGAACCACCTTTGAAGTGAATTGATATAATTTAAGTTTGTGTAAGTGTTTTAGATTAGGGTAGATAAACCGATATTCTAATTAGACTATAAGTAGTTTGTAATTGTTATTATGCAATTGAACAAAAGAGTGTTTAATTGTACCACAATTTCATGATATCTTTCATTCTTGGTGGAAGCCACGAATCGATCATCAACGCTTTTGGAACCTATTTTATCGATAACATCTAAATCAAACTTAACATGTAATGGAGCAATATCTCGGAATTGAGAGAGATCTGGGACAGTGGTTATTCAGACCACAAGATCTATAAAAATATCCGATGACTAGGCAGACCTGGGCCCAAACTACTTCCAATTCCGATTTTTATTTCCAAATAAACAGTAGAATTCATGCGGAGATGCTTGATGAAGAGTAGAGGATAGGGGAATGACATAAAAGTTCCTAAAGGTCGAAGGACCATGCTATTGTCTGCCCAATCAATAAAAATTTTAAAACAATATTTTCTTTTCTGAGATTCTCTGTTCGCTAGATGATGAATACAGTAACACGAGTCTAGCTGTGTTGTGTTTCCCTATGTCTATAAGCAGAATCGAGCAGTTTCTACTACATATTAATTAATGAAAGAATACGCAATATTTATCAATCAAAATTTTATCCACATCGTTAGAAGTTTCCCGAGTAAATTAATATATAATTTAAACTCCATCAAACCCTTCTCAAGATGTTCTGGATTCAACGAAATTAAATTCTGTTAAGTCAATAAAATTTCAATTTAATCAACCATTAGTAATTGACATTAAGGATTGGTTGCTTTCTCGTGAAAATTTCCTAATTTCAGAATTCTTTAAGAGCACACCGGATTGTGTTGTGACGAAATCTTAATGTTGGGGCTACTAAATTAGCGATTTAAATTTATTAAGATTCAAAATGGCTATTGCAAAATGGTATAAGAAAAGTCACGCTTAATATTATTTCGTAAGAAAAAAAAATCGTGGCAATTGATTCCTAACGCGATGACTTGTGAGCCTTCTACCAGCTTTGTTCTATGCCCAAAAATTATTAATTAATTATATTAATGAATAGAAATATACCAAATTATTAATTTTTTTAATCACGTAATTTTTTGTCATACGGAATGTCGAGGCTCCAAATCGGAAGGCGATTACTTTCGGCTGATAGCAGTAAGTTTTAAATAACTGGTTCTAACTAAACAGATTTATAATTGTACTATCACTAATGAGTATGTAGTCATCAATGAAGAACGTCACATGTGGTCGCGATCCTCAGCAATGAGGGAACGATATAGAAGAAGAAGAATGAGTAATCGTAGTTTTCAAACCATGCATGTTTGCTGTATAGCAGAAATTGACAGAATGATAGAGAATGAGAGATACCTATTTGATTTGAAGATAGTCGTTGGGAATTCAGAATTGCAACTGCAAATAATTGAGGATACAACCACTATTGAAGGATGAAGAGCAGCTATATCAATAGCTCTAGAATGCAAGGGTTACATAATAGTTTCACTAAGTCTCTGCGGGTGCAGTTAGAGGAACTCCAGTGTTAACGTATCTATCTATGTATATAAAAACGAATTGCTGTTCGTTAGTCTCGTTAAAACTCGAGAACGGCTGGACCGATTTGGCTAATTTTGGTCTTGAATTATTTGTGTTAGTTCAGAAAAGGTTTAAAAGGTAGATAAATATGAAAATGCTCGGAATTAAATAAAAATAACAATTTTGTTTTCCCTTGATGTGTCCCCCGTCGGACGGATTCCTTTTGTTTGTTTTAAGTTTATTTTATACAAAAATTTATGTATTTTATTTATCGATTGAGGCATTACGAAGTCTGCCGGGTCAGCTAGTTGTTTAATAAATTGCTCCTTGCAGCGTTTGATGTCCCTTAATAGCAAGCTTAGTGGCCATACTTCGAAAGGAAACCTGACGGCCATAATGAAGATAAATAGAAATCTCAAGGCAGACTTTAATTTAAAATGTTTCGTTCACTGAAAAAACCTCGATCTTTCTGATTTATAAAGCTACAAAAGATTAATCTTCAACAAAGACCATCGCTCTGAATTTCGTTACATTAAAAAAAAAAGCTTTCTGATAAAGTAAATACATGCCGTTGTTTAGCTACTGAGTACAATTATATTTTCAATTTCGACTGAAGAATGTTCCATCTTTTATGGGCGGTACTACTTAGATAACGTTGTTTATTAAATTATTTTTATAGATTACCGAAATGAACCGGCATATTGTCGTCGACTGTTTGATAAATATTCATTAATTTTAACCCTTAATTTGGCCTAGTCCGCTACAACGAACAATCAAATAAATAAAATCTGGTGGTTCTATGAAAATTTCTATACGGCTTAAATATCTAACAAAAACTTTAAAATATATTTCTATTATGGTAAAAAAATATAAAATTCTTATTTGGTTATCTTGTATCTGTGATTTTGAGACAAAATGTCGACGAAGCACAAGCCATCCGTTTTACTCAAACTATTTATATTTTTTTATAAAGGTTTTACTAATAAATGTGCACGTTTATTAGTTATTTATTTATAAGCCACTGCGGTCATCCACAGTGCGCTTCCAGAGATCTTTTTTGCCACGCACTATCCGGCTATGGAATGAGCTCCCCTCCACGGTGTTTCCCGAGCGCTATGACATGTCCTTCTTCAAACGAGGCTTATGGAGAGTATTAAGCGGTAGGCAGCGGCTTGGCTCTGCCCCTGGCATTGCTGAAGTCCATGAGCGACGGTAACCACTCACCATCAGGTGGGCCGTATGCTCGTCTGCCTACAAGGGCAATAAAAAAAAANCTATCCGGCTATGGAATGAGCTCCCCTCCACGGTGTTTCCCGAGCGCTATGACATGTCCTTCTTCAAACGAGGCTTATGGAGAGTATTAAGCGGTAGGCAGCGGCTTGGCTCTGCCCCTGGCATTGCTGAAGTCCATGAGCGACGGTAACCACTCACCATCAGGTGGGCCGTATGCTCGTCTGCCTACAAGGGCAATAAAAAATAAATAAAAAAAAACGTTTGTTTACTGAAATAACTTTGTAATATTGTAATTTATTGAATCACTTATAGATCTTGTAATTTTGTACTGAAGAATGCTCCATCTTTTATGGGCGGTACTGTTTAGATAACGTTGCTTATTAAATTATTTTTACAGATTACCGAAATGAACCGGCATATTGTCGTCGACTGTTTGAAGAATATTCATTTATTTTAAACGGACACATCGCTTTTTTATCTCATTGAACGTGAACGACCGTAGGAATCACGTAAATGCCACCACCCACCTTGACACATTTACTGGGTGGTAGGGCGTCTTGTGTGAACGCACGGGTAGGCAGTGGCTTGGCTCTGCTCCTAGCATTGCTGAAGTCAATGGGCGACGGTAACCACTTACCATCAGGTGGGCCGTATGCTCGTCTGCCTACAACGGTAATAAAAAAAGGTAACACCACCCTACCTATTTGCTAAGCTGTAATGTATTTAGCCTTGAAGGGTGCGGTAGCCGTTGTACTGAAAACTGAGACTTAGAACTCATATTTCGAGGCTGTCAGCGACATTTACGTTGTTGATGTCTATGGGCTTCAGCGACCACTTAATACCAGATGGGCCATCGACTCGTTCACCTAACTTAGCAATAACAAAAAAGACATGATGTCAAATACAGTGCTTTGTACTGTAATTTAAACCAGACTGAAGCTTGCCACTTAGAACATTAAAATTACCCCAAATAATGATGAAAAACCCAGAAGAGAATTATCACGACAGCCTTAAAATATAATCCATGTCTCTAAAAATTTGTCAAGTTTACTAAGCTCTGTTTAAGTGAAGTGGAAATTCGTAACTGTAACTCACGCACCTGTGGTAAGCAAACATTAAACTTAATTAAAACGAACATCTGGACGAAAGTCCCCGTGTTTATGTTTTATACAATAACCAGCGGACCCGACAGATGTTCGTCTGTATACGCCCCTTAAATCCGAAAATTTTAAACTCTTTATAAAAACTAGAGGTCTCGCAGTAGGTAGTCGAAATTCGACTATAATTAATTGGAATTGTAAGCTTGTACACTATTACGATTGTATTTTATACTTCTATAATCACAAATTTCGCCAAGACTACACTATAAAAATTATTAACAAAGACAAACAATATTTAATCTCAATTTGACAACAGACGTCAAGAACAAAAGTTTGACAATAAATAGTATGTATGCGTGTGTGCGTCAAATACAGGGTATGTAGTGTGTGTAATGTTTTCTTTATTGATTTAATGTATCTTTTATGCATTATTTAAAAAAAATATTAGCATTGTGCACTTCTTCTCTGTATTCTTCATCTCCGTCCGCACAATTTTCGTAAAAAGGATACAAAATTTTTGCTTCACGTATTAATATATAGATAACAATTAGTAAAACATTTTCCAGCGGAGCAAATTGTGAATAGAATTCACTTGAGCACACAAAAAATTTTAATTGAAAACTTTTTTAGCTAAGTTGTGATTTGAAAGTCGATGAAACGAAAAAGGGACAATAAAAAGAGACAGACACATAAGACAACGTGGGAGAAAATGAGATAGGAAGCATTATACAGTGTTTCATAAATTCGTGGTTTTCTTTGTGCTCTGCTTCGCACCTAATATTCGTACTCAATACATTCTGAATAATTTTTTTGTATTAAATAGGAATAAAATGTAAAATAATTATCAAGCTTTGTATCAATCACTATGAACGTTACTAAAACCTACAATTATCCTCTTCCCGAAATTTTACATTCGTCTCGTTATCTTGAAGCGGAAATTTTTGAAGGTTTCACTTCTACCACGTTTGAATTGCACAATGTTTTTTTTTATATCAAAAACGGTCCAGTCGCTTAGGAGGAGCTCACCAACATATAGATAGATAGAAGAATTATCTATGTATATTAAGATAAGAAAGATATATTAGATTATTATTAAAGATTATTAAGAAGGTTATTATGAAAGATATATTAAGATAAGAAATAAGAAAGAAAGAGCTGTTATACTGATTTGTTAAAAAAACATATGATAATACTATTTAATCGAATGCAAATTTATTTCGTGTACCGAAATATCACAGAAAAGAATATTTGTTTGGAAATTGTTTGCACCCTCACGGTGAGGGCGACGAGTGGGAACTAAGCTGAGGCGTGACAGAGTGATAACTGACTTTTGAAAATAAATATATTAAAAGCTTTTCAAGGTGCTTCGGTCTGGAGAATAAGTTACTTGTCTTATGTGAGTCTGCCGGAATTTTCGCCTCGTGCATTAAAGTAGAAAGCGTTCATGATGTCGATGCGGTCTGTAAAGCACTTTTTTTTATTGTTAGATGGGTGGACGAGCTCACCGCCCACCTGGTGTTAAGTGGTTACTGGAGCCCATAGACATCTACAACGTAAATGCGCCACCCACCTTGAGATATAAGTCCTAAGGTCTCAGTATAGATACAACGGCTGCCCCGGCCTTCAAACCGAAACGCATTACTGCTTCACTTCCAATAGGTGGGGCTTGAGATCGTCGATCTAAGAAATAAATAACAGTCACTATAGACTCTAAGCTTATAAGCTGGTATCGTACCATTGTTTCTGCTGTGACATAGTCGTAATAATATGGTATTCTGGTTTGGAAGGATAAGGGAGCCGTAGATCCAATGCAGTTAATATTCCTCGTGCAAATTTTGGTGTCTATGGACATCACTTAGCATGTAAGCTGAAACCTTATCTAGGCTCGCCCAAAAAATAATAGTAAAATCAGATCGGAATACACGATTGATGTGCCTCAGAAATAACCAATATTGTTTGGACAAATTTATCTTCACAAAATTCGACTCCATTTATTCAAAGCGTTGAGTGATACTTGAAATAAAGCCCCACAACTCAATATTGTAGTGTTGAACAAATAGCGAAACTGGGATCTGTTTTAGAGCTTCGAATACTTTGAGAAATTCGTGTAGCCTGTTATTTTTTTGTAACCTATTGTTACGCGGTGGGGTTCGGGCTAAATAAAAAGTTCCACGAAAGTACAAATTAAAATTGTATTAGCACTTAGAACACTAACAGAATACTTTAAAATTCTTAATTCACTTCTTCTGCTTCGCTTCAGGTGATACGTGCGCTGTTTCGCTTCGAGTAGTTTCAATTACTAATTTACTGCGTGCCATCTCTGCAACGCTTTTAAAGTCGATTCGACTTCCCTAGAATCGTCGAGCGCATTCCTCACAAGTCGAGTACCTTCGACGTGTGTTTCCGCTATTTGACAAAAGATGGCGTTGTACTTCTCGAGCGTTCTAGATGTTACTAGATCCTTCGATATTCGTTCGGCTATTCGGCGATAGATGGTGTTACTCTTACCGGCGTAACACTATTAACTATAGGAAGAAGAATTCGACATTATTTTGCCATAGAAAGATTTTGTCCTAATAACGAAAGGTAATTTCACCTAAAAACGTAACGTATATTATATTAAGTATACAGTATATTATAATATATACTATGGTACTTACACGTGGATCTCTTAGAACGATATTATGTTTTAGAAATATCATATTCTTGTTTGTTCTTTAAATTATTGCCAAATAAGTGAAGCGGCGACATGTTCGACTACCATTGTTTTCTGTTGGCAATATGAAGATCTTATATAAATTACGATCTGCTAAAAGTTAACAGTAACAAAACAAACTACTTGTCTTTGAAAACAATTTTTGTCCTGTCGTATCACGAAGTACTTTCAAACATTCAAATCGATTTATATGCAAATCGTATATATGTAATCGATATATATGGAAAAAAAATTGAAAGATGATATATCATAGATTACCTCGAAAACCTTCTATAAAACCAGGATTATCGAAAATCCACTGCAGACCACTACTTTTCAAAGTTCATTACAGTGATAAATGTGTAGCTAAATTACATTGAACATCAAAGGTTTCAGTCGATCACAAAAACAATGCTCACCGGCCATATGTTTAATTGAAGTCATGAAATTAGGATCGCGACTTGTATAAAAAATTAAATGGGTGTCCCTTTCAGAGGACACGAAAGGATTTGGGAATGAAAATAAAAACAGATACGCATTTGAATGTATCAGGGATCGCTTTTCACATATTTGTTTGGTCAATATATTGGTTATATTTATCCATTGAGACTCACAATACTGGGAAATAGTCTGAGTATGAGCAGCGGTGAGTTTTTTATGAGCTTCAGTAATAGCGCCAGACATGCCCTAAGTACACGAGCCTTTTGCAAACAAAAATCTTCAAGTTGGGAAAAAGTAATACTTATTTTACATCCACTCAGACATCGACTGTCAACATCTAAGTTTAATGTTTCAGTTTCGCCAACACAAACACACCCAGCTCGAGAACTCCATCGGTCCATCTGAGTTGTAATATAATGTTTAAGTTTCGTACCAAAACAAGCGTAATTAAGAGGCTGACAAATGGATCCCCTCTCTTCCCTCGCAGCTTGACGTGTCGCAACTTGTAAGTTTAATGCTCCGTTCACATCAAAGTAAAGTGAAGAGCTTGCTTGGTTTACGAGAATTTGCGAGATTATTCTTTATTCAAAGAATTAATTTTGTATAAATGTTAGTAGATATAGAGGTGGACAAAGACCAAATTTTATTTTTTTAGCATTTTCAAAATTGTCTGCCACAAAGTAAAACGCGCGATAATGGTCTGCTATTCTTATTTTCCGATAGGAATAATCATATATTTTCCGATAGTAATCTATATATATATAAATGAATTGCTGTTCGTTAGTCTCGCTAAAACTCGAGAACGGCTGGACAGATTTGGCTAATTTTGGTCTTGAATTATTTGTAGAAGTTCAGGGAAGGTTTAAAAGGTAGATAAATATGAAAATGCTCGGAATTAAATAAATAAAAAAAAAAAAAAAAAAAAAAAAAAAAAAAAAAAAAAAAAAAAAAAAAAAAAAAAAAAAAAAAAAAAAAAAAAAAAAAAAAAAAAAAAAAAAAAAAAAAAAAAAAAAAAAAAAAAAAAAAAAAAATTGTTTTTCTTTTGATGTGTCCTCCGTCGGAAGGATTCCTTTTGTTTGTTTTAAGTTTATTTGATACAAAAGTTTAGGTCTTTTATTTATCGATTGAGGCACTACGAAGTCTGCCGGGTCAGCTAGTAATCTTATATATTTTTTTAATTTTAAAACGGCAGACCTGGTCAAATTGATTTAAAATTCGTCAAAAATCGATACCTGTCTTACCTGAGCGCTCGGCGCGTCCACCACTTTGAGCTTAGTGAGTTCCCACCTCATGCATGGTAGGTACAGGGGTTTCAATGTACAAAAATTCAGGTCTGGTCAAATACATACAGGTATTCGCCCACGGGCTCTTAGGTTAGAATACATGTTTTCAGAATGGAAAGTCATTTGGTGGATTTTGACGTGTTGCGACATTTTCGTCATTTTATTTAACTAATTTTAATGACTCAGGAGTGATATGTAGTCCTTTAAGATTGTCGTTAATATTATTGGAAAAAGAATTAGCGTTCAAATAAGAGAAAATACCCAATCACTTAATACAGTTACTTAGCTACACAGAAAGGATCTTGACCCCAGATATAATAGATCTAGCGATGTCCTTGTTCACATTAAATCATGTTTCTCCAGGAACCGGGGGACAGAAGATCGTTATTTGAGCCGTTTGGCCAGACCTCTCCACTCCAATGATACGCATTCATTCTCCTCACGTCGTGGAAGATCTTCCACCGAGCGGGTGATATTGCTCGGTAGACCGACGGTCCGAATGTTGTTGTTCGGAACTTGTATATATGCAATATATTTTGAAAATGTCGTCAGCCAGATTTAGGCATCTGTCAAATATCTTGTGTTCTTGGTTACCTCCCACAGTGCATCATCATTTTACTGCAATTCAGCAAATTTTCATCAAAAACTCAATTTGGTTTATTAAGCCTTTTATTGCATAGTTAGATAGAGTCCTAAGTTGCTACTGGGGCCCATAGACATCACAATGTTAATAACGTCACTTACCTTGAAACGTAAAATTGAAGTGTAGCTTGTGTAACGCCTGTCCCATCCCATAAAGCTGAACGCAAAACTGCTTTGTTGTAAAAATAAGCAGGATGGCCGTACCTACCCGTGCGGGCTCACAATACCCTCTTCCATCTGCTAATCTATAATTTTACGATTTGATATTTATTACACTGATCTTCCGGACTATTTTAGAAAAAAAAAATCCCTACTTTTTCGCGGAATCTACGGGCCGCTGAGAAAGTCACCCGTTTTTAATTCATCGAAACGAAAGCTTATACGTATAACGTTGCCGGCGGCTCGAATTAAGAAAATAAGCAACTCTTTTAGGGGGCTGGGTGTACAGCTTTTCAACAAGATCCCACTAAACGTTCAACTACTACCTGTTCATAGATTTAAGAAAACTGTTAAGGAACGTTTGTGCAACAAGGCATATTATAAAGTTAAGGATTATTTACTAGATGGCACTACGTGGGAATGAGGCGCTNGTCGCTTGCTCATTTATTTTGCGTCGATCGGTCTGTCTCGCTCGCTCGGTTCCGTTCATGTATTAAGCAACATTACACGACAAAGAAAGAAACATGTTGGGTGATAGTGTGATGTTTGTTTCCTTCGCGTAATGTGTGATGTTGCATTACATCGTAGAGTAATATTACCCGAGTAATATCACTCGCATTACTTACACATGTCTACTACACATCTTTAAAATGAGATCACTGAGCCCATAAGGGCGAATTTACATTACGAAATTCGTGGCATGAAATTGATTTCGTGACGTTAGTTTTACCAACAGTTTCACGTCTAATTTAATATTTTCGTAATTCATGTATTAATTTCAATGCAAATAAGTTTTGTACCCTACGCGATTTTTTGGTGAAATTAGTGTCATGCAACTAATTTCATAGTGTAGACGAGACTTGAAACTAATGTCGCGAAAGGGCCTGCACTGTGCGGACGTGTGTATTTTTCACACACGCGCTTCAAGCGTTGAAAATGGCAAATCAAACCATGGAGTACAGGTAAAAACATAGAATTCATTAATGAATATCAGCGACACGAGTGTCTCTGGGACCCGAAACACATACAGATCTTCATCTGCTAATTCCGAGACTAACTTCATTACGCCTTCTTTTTAACCATCCTCGAATCTACCAAAATCTTTTTCTTGAAGTTTTTAGGTACATAAGCATTTCTTTAGCTACATCGAATATAGAAAAATATAGCTGTGATGCTGAAGGCGCCATGGTTACTGCGATACTGTGGATTTCGCGACACTAATTTTTTTACGAAATTACTTTCGCATATATCGAAACTACTTTCGTGAAACTGAGCTCAACATGCATGACACTAATTTCGTAATGTAAATTCCGCATAGCTGAGTTAGTGATACATTCTATCGGTGTGAGTGATATATATTTGTTATATCAGTCACTCACTCCGGAGCTACACATCTCTAGTGAGCTATAACTGAGTGGGTGCTGGTTGTTCAGTACGCACCGGGCGAGAAGAAGCAGAGCGCCCGCAGCTGCGCGTACTCGCGGTCGGTGACCCGCAGCTGCTCCATGGCGGCCACGAGCTGCTGCAGGCGGTTGAGCAGCGAGATGATCTCCGCTATCCGCTCGTCCGTGTAGTCCCACACGCTGATCTGTGGAGGCGGCGTGGCGGGGCCATTAGCAGACCTCTCGCTCACACTTATAGTGTTGTGTGTATAATTTTTTTTGTTGATTAGATGGTTGGACGAGCTCACAGCGCACCTGATGTTAAGTGGTTACTGGACCCCAAAGACATCTACAACGTAAATGCGCAGCCCACCTTGAGATATAAGTTCCAAAGTCTCAGTATAGTTACAACGACTGCCCCACCCTTCATGCCGAAATGTATTATTGCTTCACGGCAGAAATAGGCGGGGTGGTGGTACCTACCCGCGCGGACTCACAAGAGGTCCTGCCACCAGTAATTACGCAAATTACAATTTTGCGGGTTTAATTTTTCTTACACGATGTCGTTATTCCTTCACCATGGAAGTCAATCGTGAATAATTGTTAAGTACGTATCTCAATAAAAAAAATTGGTACCCGCCTGCGGGATTCGAACACCGGTGCATCGCTTCAACACGAATGCACCGGACATCTTATCCTTTAAGCACGACGAGTTAAAGTCGAGTTATCTATAACTGATTGATGTGTCATATCTATTGAGCTGACCTCGGGCGCGTGGTCGTCGAGCGGTGCGTGCGCGGCTGCGGCGCCGGACGCGCGCTCCCGCAGCACGGCGTGCAGGTGCCCCGCCATGCTCGGCAGCAACGTGCCCAGGGACATCTCGTGCGACAGCTTGCACAGACCCAGCACGAACAGCTCGGCCCACGACTTCTTGAACAGCGTCACTTGGATCTCGAACCTGATCAGAATATATACCGAACCTTATATGGCGGTAGGACCTCTCGTGAGTCCGCGCGGGTAGATACCACCGCCCTGCCTGTTTCTGCCATGAAGCAAAGGTGGGGCAGCCGTTGTAACTATACTGAGATCTTAGAACTTATATCTCAAGATGGGTGGCGCATTTACGTTGTAGATGTCTATAGGCTCCAGTAACCATTTAACACCAGGTGGACTGTGAGCTCATCCACCCACCTAAGCAATAAAAAAATTTGTTACATTGTCTTCAGAAGTAGACAAGCATACGGTCTACCGCCCGAGTGGACCACATGAACCTATTGCTCACTACAGGGACGATTTCACTCGTTTAGCGCTTGGTAATATCACGAGAAAGCACAATCAAGGATCGACTTTTGGCGGGAATGCGAGGAGTGTTTAATGTGTAATAACGGTGGTTTATTAACTGTTTAGTATCCGTGAAAGTGCACAAATGTGGGAAAACAAAACAAAGTTGCTTAACGTAACTTCTCGGAATCCTCCAAACAGTCCACTGAAAAAGTCTCATTAAAAGACCACCATTTAACTAAGATTATATTTATTTCCATATCATCTCATTTCATTTCATATTAATCAACTTTTTTTCATAAAATAATTTTTCCTATAAGTTTTAATTAAAATTAGACTTGACCTAAAGGTCTTAGTTACCAGGTCATAAAATACTTTAAAAAAACAATCAAAAATCGGTTGGTGTAAGTAAGCCTTATTCCGTAGAAATGGTCAGTGCATTAGCGCAGCGGTTGCAAATCAAGGGTGGAGTTTGCTTCAGGGGTGGGGGGATGCTACGGCAGTTTCTTACAATACACGATACAGCAGACTCTTTCTGCGTGCAAACATACAAGGACTTGTTTGCAAGGGACATTGCTCTCTAGTACTATCATACTCTGAAATCCTTCCACAGTGCCCAAATATCGCTGATGTTCATAGGTCTAATCGTCTGCTCTCAAGGTTCACAATAATAATATTATATTTCTTTTTTCTACCTATGCTAGCCTTGAGAAGCTATTTCAGCTTCTTGTCGTGAAGGTGAGCTCAAGAGGCTCTAAGCCAGAGGTTCTCAAACAAATTTTGTCTACTGCCCACTTTGAGAATAAAATCTATTTTAGCGCCCCCATTTTTTCGCCTACTTCAAAACCACTATAGCGAGAGCTCAGTCGGTGTTTAAGAGCCCTGCTAGATGAAATTACAAATCGCCTCCCAAGCCTCTACACAACGCCTCCATTTTTTTCTGGGTCTCTTACCGCCCCCTTGGGTCCTCCAGCGCCCACAAGGGGGCGTTATCGCCCACTTTGGGAAAGGCTGATCTAAGCGGAGTGTTGCTAGCACTGGCCCTTGCAAGAGCCGTGCCTCCGTGCGTGCGGGTGCGTGCGTGCGGGTGCGTGCGTGCGTGCGGGTGCGTGCGTGCGGGTGCGTGCGTGCGTGCGGGTGCGTGCGTGCGTGCGGGTGCGTGCGTGCGTGCGGGTGCGTGCGTGCGTGCGGGTGCGTGCGTGCGTGCGGGTGCGTGCGGGTGCGTGCGCGCGGGTACGTACGGCAGCGCGGTGGCGGCGGGCAGCGCGGCGAGTGCGCGCGCGGTGGCGGCCAGCAGGCGCGCGGCGCTCTCGCAGGCGGCGTGCAGGGGCAGCGCGCCGCCGCCGGGCACCAGCACCGAGCACACCTCCATCTCTGGAAATTGTACATACTCTTGTCAACGAACATAACGATGTCAATATGTATATCTTACGGGCGGTGTTTGTGACCTCCAGTAACTAGATAGAAGTGACAGCAGGAGACAATGAGCGGGTGCGTCCGGACTCGACTTTTAGATGCTACTTTGGTCTCGGCTTCTCAACATAGTCGTCGTCTGCAAGCCTTGCTATCTCAATTCACCGACCGATACACACACACATTTTGAAGGCAGGGCGCTCCGCCAAACATCACCGGAATTTTGATTAAATTAATTCTCAGACATGACAGCGACTAGGGTCCAGTAGTGTGTAGGTAGCGGCCTCCCCCCGGTGAAGGTCAAGGGGCGACCTGAGGGGGTGAGGCCGCGCGGCGCGTTGCCGTGGAGTGAATAGAGCGACCGGTTGACGGTGTATCGCGTCCCGACCTGGCAGGCTGGTTCTGGTCCAGCGGGGTATTCCGGGAAACCAACGGCACCGTCTGGGCGGCCCGACGGGCTGCCGTACCGAGACGGCCGACGTTTCAGAGCCTTTGATTCGCCTCGAAGGCTCCGTCGGCTGGGCGTCCTTGGGGTGAGCCGCGCCGTCTGGTTGTAGTGTTGACCGCGGTAGCCCCCCTACCTCATCCGGGTTCTGACCTCGGAGGGGATCGGACGTCGGATGTAAGAGTGCAGGGGAGTCGTTTAGTGGGTGGGTCCTAAATTCCTTGGGCCCGCGGTCTGCTCTCAACACCTGCAGATCGTTGAGTCTCACATACCCCGCGCGCCCCCTAGGCGCGGGGACCTCGTAGGAGGTTCGGCCCACTACCCGAAAAAAAAAAAAAAAAGGGTCCAGTAGTGCGTGCAAGTGCGTGCGTGTGGTACCGTCGGGGCGCGCGTCGTCGGCGGGGGGCGGGGGCTCGGGCGCGGCGCCGTACGCCGACTGCAGGTACTCGTTGATGGCTCCTGTCGATCACCACATCAAGGTCAGAACAGCATGTAGGTTCAATTAAGACAATAGATAGAATTTTTTTTGACATAGTATTTTGCTGAGCTAAACATCTATATTTATATAAAAATGAATTGCTGTTCGCTAGTCTCGCTAAAACTCGAGAACGGCTGAACGAAATTTGGGATTTGGATTAAATATGAAAATGCTCAGAATTAAATAAAGATGACAATTTTGTTTATTCTTTGATGTGTCCCCCGTCGGACGGATTCCTTTTGTTTTTATTTTTAGTTCATTTTATACAAAAGTTTAGGTTTTTTATTTATCGATTGAGGCATTACGAAGTCTGCCGGGTCAGGTAGTAGTTAAAATAGTTAATTAGTAGTGTGTATAACAAAAAAAGATATCTAGATTTTTGTTATTTCATAAAAAATTAGTAGACTTACCAAACTGTCCCATTTTGAAGAGATTCTTAGCTAGTTGCGTTTGCAGCATGATCTGTTGTCTGCGAGCGCCCTCCATGTCGCCAGGACTGCCGGGGTTCAGGTACGGAGACACTGGATATAACCATTCCTTTACTTACACACGGAACTTCAACAAACATCTGATACTTTAATTTCTCAGAGTTCATCATCATTATATATCTGCACTATTCATAGCATTACAAATTTTAAACGGTCAACAAATGCATAAGAAGGTCCGCAGTGTGCGAGGGATGGTGACGTCTTATAAAGCGCATCACCACCCGAACTGATGACCACGACCACTGCCAAGAGTGCATATGACTAAGAAATATCAAAACTTTAAAAATATTAGATTGGGCGGTAGGTGGGTAGGTAGGTGGGTAGGTAGGCAGCCCGGGGTGGTGAGGGCGCACCTGAGTTCTTGTTGAAGGCGACGGCGGCGGCCAGGGCGAAGTTGATGGCGGGCGCGGGGGACACGGCGCCGAACGCCTCGCCCGCCTCCTCCTTGGGGGTCAGCTGCTGGAACCCACAACAGCTGGTTACAGCCACGCACGCACCCGTCAGATACGTTTGCATAACTACTGTTGCCCCTTATGAACGTGGTTTTTGTAAACAACAAATTCAGCCGTCAGAGCAACGACTGTGATAAAAAAAGGCGTGTGTATGCAATGTGCAAAACCACACTCGGTAGAAGTAAACTTATAAAAAAATAAAAATAATCGCAAGGATCAACCACTCCGCAGTGCAATGGAGCAGCCTCACCCTGTGGAAATCGCCTGCCTGATCACGGTATCCCTACGGCAGGTAAGTATGGCTTAGCAAGAGAAATACGAGAACGTCTATCAACTGTGTAACATCTCGTTACCGCGATTCAGGCATTGTTGAATTTACGTGCAGCGATATCTGTTGATAACAAAGTAATCATAAATAAAAGTATCTCAGGGCGCTCCGAGAGCCACGACAGCGTGCACGGACGTCAAAAACACAGTGAACTAGTCGAGGACGCGAGACCGCGTGGAGCGCTTCGTGATTTATCGGCGCCGCTCGGAGCCGCTTCGGCAGCCAATCGCGGCGCACTTATTTATTCGTTTCGTTTCATTTCGTTTCATCGAGTTTGAAATCACAACCATTCTAAAGAAGTTTCACTTCAAGAAAATAAATCCTACAAAAGCTAGATTCGAACGGCATTTTCATGATAGATTTATGTTTACATACGCAAGTGCCAAGGGAGGAGCCTCGCGAATGGTACTGGATACTCTCTTTCAGGGTGCGATGCTTGTTGTACTGTTGATGAGCGCTAGGACCCACTCCATTAGGTGCAGGTGAGTGGTCGCTTCCACTTATGTACACCACTGCGAGGGGCGGTGGTCGCTCCCAGTTCGACAGAGACTCAGTGGGAAGCGACGGCTCGTTGCCATGGTTACCTGTGCGCTGGGAGCCTGGCCCGCGAGTCCCAGCAGTTTGGAGTAGGCGGCCTGCCGGTCGGCCAGCCCGTCCCGCGGCTCCGACTTGTTCTTGTCCACGATCGGCTTCCGTTCGTGCTGGACCGCTGTCGCAAACAGTGCAAGAATTACTGCTCCACATTATTATTGTACCATTTCAATTTATCGGCCGTCTGGTGTAGTGGTAAGTGACATGGTCACTACACAAGGGGGTCGCGGCTTCGAATCCCGCCAAAAGAAGATATTTGTATGATAAATATAAATGTCTTTTCCAGGGTTATGGATGTATATTAAACATATGTATGTGTATAATAAAAATCTTACATTTATTTCCATCCTGTAATACAAGTTCTTTACGAACTTAGCACGGGACTAGTTAACGTGGTGTGATTGTTAGTAAATATTTATTTATTTATAATTATTTATTGGCCCGACAAGTATTTCCGAAGCAGCCGGAAGCAGTGTTTGGTTATCGTACTTATAAACCATTAACAGTGCACATCCTCTGAAGAAGGCTCTGAAGGGCTTGGCTCTGCCCCTGGCATTGCCGAAGTCCATGGGCGACGGTAATCACTCATCTTCAAGTGGGCCGTATGCTTCTCTGCCTACAAGGGCAGTAAAAAAAATGAAGAACCATTTGAGAGCGTTTTTTTCTTACCTAATCGCTGGTAGCCAAAGGGTCTATTCCAACTATGCTCGGACGAGTTAGTGAGCTCAAGGGCTCGACCTAAGAGAATTGCTAGACCTAGCAGCACAAGCGCTTCGCTGAATCTACCACCGACTACGATCAATGGAGAAAATCCGGCAAGAAAGTCAGTGGACTATGTCTATGGGTCCAGAGCCTTGTGATACTTTATATTTTTTCTTTTTTTATAGTTTCAGTTGATGCCAGGAGCAGTGGTTCGAAGTCTCCATTGTTACGCCTTATGATTGTCCCACCCCTCACGCTGGAAGGTACGACTCACAGCAGAAATAGATAGGACAGTGATCCGATGCACTAACATCTGATGCATTTAGCTGTAAGTTGATGGTAGTGAATTTTGATTTTTCAATATAGAAGGTAACAACATTCTTTAGAGATGTTTTGTGTGTAGAGTCCATGGTTCAATTACCAGGTAGACTTGTGTACTAATAATAAAAAATATTGCTAAGAACTAAATAATAATAATAATAAAGAGAACAACTCACAGTCGCTCCTCATCCCGCAAGCAAGACACTTTTGCAGCCTGCAGTACTGGCACCGGTTCCGGTGATGCTTGGTCACTTCACAGTTCATAGTACCTCGACACTGGTACCCGAGCTTCTTTCTGATTGAACGCTTGAAAAAACCTTTACAGCCTGAAAAATACAATAAGTGGAAAGTTTAACACATGAACCAAATCCAGGCTAAAGATGTATTTGAAACATAAATGAACCCATTTGACCAAATATCTATGCTAAAACTGAAGAGTTTATTTGTTTGAATATGCTTATCTCAGGTATTACTGTTTCGAATTGAAATAATATTAGTGTTAGATAGCCCATTTATCGAGCAAGGATATAATATCACGTTATGACCAATAGCATGAATGGAAAATATTTCAAAAACGGTTTTTTTATTCCTTTTGAGAGCTTCCGTTGTGTGCGCTGCGTCAACGGTTAGAATTACGCAACAATAATGTATGATAGAAGTGTTCCTCTTAAAAAGTTAAAAAAGTTGTCTGCTATAACATGTTTATTAAGCTATTGCATAGCTTTTATCGCGGACTTTGAGCACGGTGGCCGAATCAAGAAATTCCGTAACGAAAATAAAACCTAACACCCTCCACTCCGCCTACCATGTAGCTCGCGTTCAACACATTCACACGTTGCGCTTATGAAGTGTTTGTGAATAATGAATAAGCGCGCGACGTGACGTCGCACTGCACGCGCATCATGAAAAGTCTGCCTATCTCTGTCTCGCGCGGTCTAATTTAAGAGTGTGAAGAGAACCGAAGAGGACAGTTAATGTTTTGCTTTTGTTAATGTGTATAAATATAGCGTGGTCTTATTTTATTATTGTTGTAATGTTAAAATTATTTTTGTGTAATTATAATTGCATAAGTTGATAAAAAATGCAATTCAATAGCTTTACCGCGGCAGTCCCCGAGTGTCACACGTGTTTTTTTTTTTAGTTGGCATACTTAAACCTTTCTAATGATAAATTGTTCTAAAATAATGCAATGCGAAGGCGTTTTTATAAAATTAAACAATTTCCAGCGGCAAACATTTCAGTACGTTGGAAAAGTCTTAACCCTTTGACTGTTATGCAGTTCACCTATGTCCTTTGTGGCGCTCTGAAGGAATCACGTCGATTTCTGATCTATTATGTTTCACGAATACCTGCGTTTTATCTTTTAACGCTTTCACTACACCAAGCTTTCCTACAAAGTGTTTCGCAGGAAACGGAGCTCTATGCTGAAAGAACATACATCACCCGTCGTGTATAGGCGGTGTCTTTCAGTCGGTGACTATAGTCATTGATGGTAGCGAAAGGGTTAAAAGACCAGAAGGGAAAAGGTAACAGCGTTAGGCAGCGGCTTGGCTCTGCCCTTGGCATTGCTGAAGTCCATGGGCGAAGGTAACTACTCACCATCAGGTCGGCCGTATGCTCGTCTGCCTACAAGGGCAATAAAAATAAAATAACATTACCGAGTTACTGAGTGTTCCTTAATTAGGCTTACAGTTCCACTCTTGCTGTTCATAGCATGATGTTCAGCAGATAGTGTATTTTATGCTCTTGGTGACTTTGCATTTATCTATATGATGGAATCCTTCGACAAGATTTTCACAGAAAAGTATTGGATTGGATAGAAGCTTCGCACACTTATCAAGGACCAATGACGATGTAATAACTTCATAAAATTGTGCTACTATGCTGATCAGTGTCCTTGAGTATGCTCGTGAGTTGGAACGGCCTCCCGACGTTTGCCGCTAGGGGCGCTGTTTCAACTCCATAAAAAAAATTTTTATTTTTTATTTTTAGGCAATCGAGAAATAAAAAAATTCACACTATGCACACAGGATATTCATGATTAACAACATCACTTTTAGCACTATCTGTCAATAACATTTACAATAACTGACATCTAGCACCAGTTTTTTATTTCAACTAGCCATAAAAGCGTGTTTTCTTTAGGTTTATCAACTTTTTTATTTACTTCATATATTTGATTGAGCCCATAGTTACCGGAGCCCATATACATGCAACTAAATGACATGAGTTAGTCTCAATTCTATTCTATCATTCATCTGACCAAGACAGGCATGATAGAAGATAGCATTACTAGCTACTATTCTATACCAAGAAGAATCACGCAAGGCAATTTTAAAATATCATAAATAAAGATTGTACCTTCACAACTAATAGCACCATAATGTCTTCCAGATGCTCGGTCTCCACAAACTATACAGAGCTCTAGTCCACCTACATCACTCCCACTGCTGAACTTCATTTCCAGCTGATCTTGACCATCCATCTATTTAATAAAATTAACAATTTATTCAACAACGTATGTACCTCCTGTGCACCAGAACCATTCATCAGATTGGGGTAAAATTTGCTATAGTTGTTTTTGGTTTCCAGGAAAAGTTTCTGTCACAGTAGCATCAAGATAACAGGCGACATGCAAGTACTTTCAAGCAATTAATGTTCTTTAAACAATTAGCTATAGTCACAGCAAAGTGTTTCGGTTTTACCAATATTATAAATGTTTGTGAAGATGTTTGGATACTCAGTCAAACATACATCAATGAGCAGATTTAGATGAAAATTGGCACATAGATAGTACATTTCCTGTAATAACACATAAGATACTTCGTATCCCGGTAATGTGTTCCCTTGGGATACTAATCCATCTTTAATATTTTATTTCAACAAAAGTCTAGTTCTGAACTTCATCAATCAATAAATCCCAGTAATTTATTCCCGAGGTATAATAGTTTCATCTTAATGGTAATTTAATTGGGATGTAATTTGGCAGAATTATTTTGATTTTAATATATAATTTAGAATTGACGTTTTGTTTTGTCTAAAATTATGAATGTGAAGAAATTATCAGAAAATATTTGCATGTTATTTAATCAATCCAGCATAATCAGCTAAATGGATTTTGATAAAATATATCTTAAGAAAGTTAATGTATATGTGGGCAGAGCTGCAAGCAGAATACCTAACTGATACATTTTTTTACATGTTATTTCTTCAATATGTTCAGATGCAGTATTTACTCATGAGGGCATTTTTAGTCAAGAGAAAGTATTTAATTTATTTTTATTTACTTAATATATGTTTAGAAGATATATTTAATTCAGTTAATGCACCAAATTAAGTAATGACCAAGTTACCGCTTGAGCCCTTTTAGGTGTGCAAAAATGGGTATATCGACCAGAATTGAGATTATATTATCAGCTAAGAATTCTTACAGTGTATTCTACTTAATTCTCTAATTACTTGACACCTGACTATAGATGGTGATATACAAGAACAACCAAATATTCCTGTTCATGTAACTAAAATTCACTTTTTATATCAAGCAAACCAAAATATAATCCTATGCAAAACCTTAACATCCAGGTCAAAAATTTTTTAAGTCCCATATTTACATATCTGTAAACTAATCAAAGTATAAAAGACAACATAAAATTAAAAAAAAAAAAATCCTTGTGTAGTATCAGTAAGTATAACTTAATGGTGGATAATGCTAAAAGCATATATGTTAAGCATAATAATATGTTATTAAACAATACAAAGCATTAGTATATGTTAAATTTTTCAGAATGATTTATTTCCTGAAATTTACTGCATTTCAGCTAATATTACCTCCTATTTTTAGTCATATAGACCATTTGTAAGCAAATACTTTTCATTAGTTTGTAAAAAAGAACACACGTATGAATTTTGTGTGTGGGTTAACATGTAAAATAATAAGAGATTACACTTTTTATAAGACTAAAAAGTATAATTACGAGTTAAATACGTGGGCATCACGAAGATGGACGTATAGAAACAGCGGGCACTCAAGTGAAAAATAACAGGCTTAAACAATATACAGTTAAGCACATTACTTACGTTTTGATATTAAGGTAGCCTACGAAGACAAACTCAAATGAAATTAAAAATCAAAACCAAATTATAATTAACGAATATTTTATTATTTACTTTAACTTTCACAAATAAAAAAAATAAAAAGGAAATAGAAAAAGATGGCATATACATCATGTTCCCAAACGGTTTGTATCATGCTCTTTTCTCCTTTCACTTATTGTAATAGAAAAAACATAGCAATAACATTAGCATGCATGCATATTCCCCTTTGGTATTAGTAAATACATTCGGATACACGCATAAATTATTATATACAATAGTAAATGTACTCTGTTATATTATATATCATTTAAAATATGGTATTATTTGTAATGTCTTGCTTAAAATTTGAAGATAATATACTTTTAAAATGATTAATAGACAGTTGTTATTATGGTGGTAAAAATATTTAATTGTGATAAAAGGCCTAGCATGTATCCGAACGTTTACTAAGTCCAAACTCCTGAACTTGTCTATTCTGTTTTAGGTCTGGCATGCCTATATGGGCTATATGTTTTAATTTAAATACATTTTGGCAAAACTAGTTTCACATATTATTAATATTAATAAACCAAGTTGTCAGTCCTAAGCCTGAGAAAGCATGAAGGATTATTTACATTTAAAAAAATGTATTAAAACCATTCCATATGTGTGACTGTTCCTTTATGTGGAATATATTCTACTTTATTTATATATTTAGTGTTTAGATGGGTGGATGGGCTCACAGCCCACCTGGTGTTAAATGGTTACTGGAGCCCATAGACATCTTGATATAAAGGTTCTAAGGTCTAAAATATAATAAAATATAAAAATAAAATATACATTGGCCCTTTTAAAACTATAGATGTGCACCATTCACTATGAACAGAACATTCTGATTTGTAATAACATTTTAGATCAAATTATTTTTTGGCGAGCATGCGAGCAATGAATTAATTATTGTAAGGTCATCACCCTCTTTACATTTTTAATGCCATATTTGATTCCAAGATATTATTTTTGCCGTAACAGATTTCTTTTAAATAGCCTATGTTTTCTTGGCCTTTCAATGGACGAATGAAAAAATACACAAATGTCAAATAGACCATTGTGTCATTTAGTTGCCAATGCTGCCATTAGATCAAACGTCAAAATAATGCACCGCGTGTGTTTTTTGGTTTTGCAGCGATTTGTTTTCTTTGGTAGTTTCAGTAATTCCGTATCTTAAATTTTACATGACACATTAAAGATAAAATTATCATATTTATTACATTAAAATGGCTTGCATAGATTTGGAAGGTATACTTAATAAATTCAACAGTTACACTGATAAACCAGTAAAATTTTTGTCTGTGCAAAAAGAGTTGAAAGAGGACCTAAAAAGGTTTGTAAAATCGGTATATGATTACACGAAATCTCAGGAGAAGAGCGATAAGAAGAAGAAGAGTGGGGCCTTAAAGGAATTAATTGTGGAAGATTTTGATGAGGAGCAGATATGGCAACAGATAGAGCTGCAGAACTCTCAACGCTGGGACCAGATAGTGTGGGAGGTGGCCAACTCTATGAGCGCAAAAAACGAATTAGTATTTCCCGTAAAAGTTGCTAAAGAAAAACCCAAGGAGATCTTACCTCATGGTGTTGAACCTATGGTAGAAGATGATGAAGAAAAAGTATCTGAGAATATTGAACTTGAGCATGGCAGATCTCAACGAGTTCAAAGTGATGTACCAAAAAAGAAAACCAGGCCTTCGCAGGTGGATGACAAGTTTTTCAAACTTTCCGAAATGGAAGAGTTTTTATTGAAAGAAGAAAAAAAACAAACAAATAGAACCAAAGGTGATCGTGACAGTGATGAGGAGTCTATAGATTTCTTCGAAGATGACAATGAGGAGGAGGAAGATGAAAATGTCATGTATAATGACTTTTTTGATCAAGATGGTGCTGAAGATGGGGATTATGATATGGACCAGGAAATAGATGACTCAGTTGAAGATGAAGAAGAGGAGGTTACAGAGCAGTCAAATAAAAAAAAGCGAGTCCGATTCTCACAACCATCTATTGATGATTCAGATGACAATTCAGTTGATAGTAATAAAAACAATAAAGTAAATAGTAAAACAATTGAAGAAAAACAGTCTGAGTTTGAGCAACGCCAGCAAAGGCTAAAACAACACATTCAACGACTAGAGGAAAAGACTTTGAAAGAAGCCTCTTGGCAACTCAAAGGTGAAGTGGATGCATCGAAACGTCCTCAAAACTCACTTCTTCAAGAAGTTGTGGATTTTGATTTAACAACACGTCCAGCTCCAATTATAACTGAACAGACCACATTTACTTTAGAAGACATAATTAAACGTAGAATCAAAGATAAAGCATGGGATGATGTTGTTAAAAAAGAAAAGCCAGTTGATGACCAACTGGCATTCCGAAAGAAAGAAATTTTAGATCATTCAAAGAGCAAGCTAAGCTTAGCTCAAGTCTATGAGGCGGAGTACTTAAAACAGAAACAGGCAGCATCAGGAGAGATTGTAGAAGAAAAAGAACCAGAAGCACATAAAGAAATTCGAGAAGCCATGTCACAGTTATTCTCAAAATTAGATGCACTGAGTCATTATCACTACACACCGAAAGCTGTACAGCCTGAAGTGACAATTGTATCAAATACTCCAGCAATATCGATGGAGGAGGTGGCTCCAGTAGCTACCAGTGATGCAGCGCTACTGGCTCCCGAGGAAGTTAAGAGGAAACAGAAAGGAGATCTTATTAGCAAAGAAGAGAGAACAAAGACAGACAAAAATAGAGAAAGAAGGAAAAAGAAGAAATTGCAGAAGAAAAAAGGACAGGTTACAAAAGTAACAGACAGCAGGAATACTACAAAGAGTGTAGAAGTCAGTGACAAATCAGTGAAGACTTCAAAAGCATTCTTTGAGCAGTTAAATGATAACACCAAGAGCTTGATTAAGAAAAATAAATTAATTAAGAATAAGGGACAATAAAATATTTTTTGCTTGTCAATTTTTAGTATTTGTTGGAACATACCATGGGTATTTATGAGGAATTAGAGCTACTATGTTTTATTCATTGCCATTGCAGGCAGGCAATGGTAAAATATCACTTTAATCATGGATATCAGCAACAGCCTGCAGTCTACTTTTTTTATGTAACAGGAATACAGGAATACAATACAGGTTGCAGAGAAATAATGAAAGGGTCTGATATATATATAATATATATATATATAATGCTGCTAATGATAGTGATTATTAAGTTTACCATGATTAGTGGTGCTAGGGAAAATTAAGAACCCTGGGTGTTGATAGGTTTGAGGCATTAGGTACTTTCATCTTGTCTATTTCTGCTGATAAAATATATTTTATGCTGTCATTTTTAGGGCTCATCCAATGTTTTATATCTTATATATCATTGTAATGAAATACGTACTCAACAAATGTTCACAATTGACTTCCATGGTGAAGGAATAACATTGTGTAATAAAAATGAAACCTGCAAAATTATAATTTGCGTAATTACTGGTGGTAGGACTTCTTGTGAGTCCGCGCGAGTGGTTACCACCGCCCTGCCTATTTCTGCCGTGAAGCAGTAATGCGTTTCGGTTTGAAGGGTGGGGCAGCCATTGTAACTATACTGAGACCTTAGAACTTATATCTCAAGGTGGATGGCGCATTTACGTTGTGGATGTCTATGGGCTCCAGTAACCACTTAACACCAGGTGGGCTGTGAGCTCGTCCAACCATCTAAGCAATAAATAAAAAATGTATTAAATATCAATCACTTGGAATTGGAACGGCTTAGAACGGCAGGCTACATGTGACTAGGAGATGTATATATAGATGTATGATGTAATAAATAAAAAAAGAGGAAGAGGTCGATCGAAGAAGACACACATGGAGTGTGTGAATGACGAGATAAGAGAGAGAGTAGTCAGTGTTGAGATGACGGCTGATAGAAGAGAATGAAATAGAAAAATTTTGTGTGCCGACCCAACCTAGTGGGATAAGGTGAGACAAAGAAGAGAAGAGATTTTTAGTTTTTAGATAAGTCATTCTAATCACGAATCTCTTCTTAACATTTAAAATACTTGTCTGGCAAGGGGTTGGAACTATCAAAAATGTCTGGTTAATGATGAAACGTCATCTACTTATTATCCAAGTATTGTATATAAAAATCAGCTTTTATACTATTACCGTAGGTACGTACAATTATAATTTCATGAACATTAAAGGTGTCTGGCAAGGGGTTGCCACAATGTTGTGTCTGGTAATGAATAACGTAATTTTTAATATTAGCTAATACCAAAAAATCGCACTTTATTATTTGATCAATTTAGAACTGATCGATTTTCATTCTGATCTAATTCAAATTCAGACAGGAAAACGATACTAAAGGTGTGTAAACTCAGTATTTTACACACTTTTATTACCGTTTTCCTGCCAAAGCCACGATTACCCAAACTTCATAATGGTTCATCGTTCTTACCCGTGTTGGGAGGATGCGCTGACAAGCTTTCATAAAATAACGAAGGTTCACGGGCTCTTGCTCTATTTGCCCTTGTAGCTTAGAGACCGTCCGTATTATGCCGTATGAAGCGTTGTCGTATAGGAGCATCGGTGACGAGCGATTAACCAAGTCCGGTCGGAGATTCGCGAGCTTCTCCTCCATCATTGTGTCCTCACAGTTCCTCACAGTACTCACCTGAAGTAACGCTGGTGAAGAAGTGCTGGTAAGAAGCTGTGATTAATTATACCGGCATTAGACCACCAAACAGTGACCTTGACTTCTTAGGGGTACCTAAGTTTTGGTTTAGGTCTTTATTTAGGTGCTGAACCAGTGTCTTACTAACATTATGACAACTTATGATTATTATTACGCGCTGGCGTTCGGGATAAATAAAAATTCTACCGAATCACAAGTTTACACTATATTCAACACTTAAAACACTTCACAAACACTTTAAAATTCTCAATTCACTTCTTCCGCTTCGTTTCAGGAGATCCGTCCGCTGTTTCGCTTCGAGTAGTTCCGATTACTGACTGACTGCGTGCCATCCCTGCAACGCTTTTATAGCCGATACCACATCCCTAGAATTATCGAGAATATTTCACATATCTCTAGTATTGTGTTTCCGCTATCTGACAATAGATGGCGTTGTACTTCTCGAGCGTTCTCGGTGCTACTATATCCTTTAATATTCGTTGGGCTATTCGGCGATAGATGGCGTTACTCTTGCCGGCGTAACATCAAAAAACATCAATTTTTCATCGCAAGTGACAATGCTGTTTAAAATCCATTCGTTGCTGTGTTTGTTAAGCGACGCAAGACATTTTTTTTTCGGCAGGGGGCCGAGCCTCCTACCAGGTGTCCGCGCCTAGGAGACACGGTCTGCACGGTCTGCACAGTCTGACGGTCTGCACTTATTGGGAGCAGACCGCGGACATTGGCCCTGCCGCACCAAACGACTCTTGTAAGCTTTCATCCGCCGTAGAGTTGAGGGATTGTGATATTATACCATCAAATAGATGATATTTTTCAAACAGGAAAATAAAAAAGGTTTTCCATCTTTTCACCATTGTTTTTCTATTGTATGCAGTGTCAAAAAGAATAGCACAAAATCGGTTCAACCGTATTTGAGTCAGAGAATTTTGATGTTACAGACGAAACGCGATTTTGCTAACGTATTACGGGTAATGTAGATGTCATCTTTAAAAAAACTCAGTTGGAACGGAACATTCGTAGTGAGGATGTAGCTGATGAGCTAGGGGCTACCTAATCTCAAAAAAGTTTTGCTCCATTTGAAAAGACTAGATTTTCAAAAACACTTGATATTTTAGAAGCATACCAGCTCACTGAAAGAAACTTAATGAATCGTGTATTCATTTGCCATTATCTATTAAAATCTAAATTTTTTTCCTACCTAAACTGATCGCCTTGAGAGGCTATTTCAGCGTAACCTTAACTAGTAGGTGAGCTCACGGGGCTTAAACCTGACGACGTTGCTAACACGAACCCTAGCAAGAGCCGTGCTTCGCAGAATCTACCACCCGATCGGAAACACGACCCACTGAGAAGATCCGGCGAGAAACTCAGTGGGCTGTGTCTGAGGGTTAATTTACTCGTCGAGCTCTTCGTCGCAAGCGACGGGTTCGACGAGAATGATGACCGGTGCTTGAGGTACCTAAAAGCACCGTTAGTGGGTCGGGCGGATCCGAAATGACGTGTTTTGGGCGACGTCGACTGCTTTCCATTCTGTCTGCAGGATCGAGAATGATAAAATCTAATAAAACCGAGTTTAAAAAGATAGTTCAGTGGTAATGCAAAGTGGATCACCTACCAGGAGTGGATTTGATCAGAGAGATTGTGATTTTTCATCATGATACCGTCAAATTACACACATATTTAGCCTACTGAGTTTTACGCCTGATCTTCTCAGTGGATCGCGATTCAGTGATAGATTCTGTGAAGCGTTGTTCTTGCTAGGGCTAGTGTTAGCAAATTCTCGCAGGTTGAGCCCGTGAGCTCACCTACGCGTCCGGACGCAGCTGGAATAGCCCCTTAGGCTAGGCTAAATATGTAGTATAGCCCCTAAAATACATATTTAGTCACCCAGCAAATTTTGAAAGAGCTAGGTTGAGAAGTGTTAATAATACATTACCCATATACCTACTTTTATCTGTTTCGGTTTCTTCAAAACTTTTAGGTTGTGTTAAGTTAATCTGGCGAAATCAAATGTACGTAGTGATTGAAGTGTTTCATTCAAAATTTCCAAAATTCCTGTAGTAATAGGATTAGTGCCTAAGTTTTTCATAAATCTTTTTTTTCCTTATTTAGACGAGATATGATAATAGGATAGGATAAAAAAAAATTATAGGCATTTTAACTATCTTAATTTTGATAACATAAAACGCTTTGATGCTGGTTATCTATGCCAAATCAAATGTGATTTTAGTCCAAGTTAGCAGCCGAGTAGACACCACAAGCTGGCTCCGAGCTGAACGGTCGCTGTTACGACACCGCTTGTAATTACGAACGAAAAACGTTACGATATGGCGCGCGACGAATCCACTAGAACAACGAAGCACGAAAAATAGGATATGCCTTTATATTTTTTAGGTTACAGGACATTTTTTTTTTTTGGTCAAGAGGAAATCTCCCGACTCCCGCCCTCCGTCCCCAGTGGAGGGCGGGGCATGTCAGAGTCGAACTGACTAAAACCTCCTGTCGCTCAACAACCAACACCCAAACCTCGCATGAGACAGAACTCATGAAAAGGCAAAGGGGGGAAAGTGAAGCGTTTAGTGCGGAGCACATCTCTCCCGTCCCCCTCGGGACGCCGGACCGGCGGTCAGGTTACAGGACACTTGGTGTAAAGCGGATATTGGATGCCAGTTGCATCGCCACCTGGAAGTCGTCTTTAGGGAAATTGCAATATACATATTATGTATATTGGCCTATAACTAACGTGACAATTTTTTTTCGTGTCAAAGCGCCTCCGGTATTTCTTATATAAATAAATACATATATAAGGTACGTCGGGCTAAGATGTAATATTTTTTTTTATTTTTAATGTTAATGCACTGTCGATTGCACCTATAATTGAGGTGACATCTGCCATGAACTTTTGTCAATTTGTTAATGTTTTGTATTGATGATCACTTTGTTGGTGCAACTTAATAAATAAATAAATAAAAGCAAAAGATATGGTTTAAAAATGACTTGAATTAATTTATTATGGTATCTTACCCTCGCTGACATCTTAATTCTTATAGCAACTTACCATTAAAGCAATATTTATAAAAAAAATCGTAACAAAAAAAAAACTATAATACTTTTCTACAGCAAAATTAGAGTTACTTTACTATGTATTTTGTAATACAATAAGGATTTGGGATAAGTAAGCATTCGGTAAGTTTCTAATAAACACATGCACAACAGATAAATGAAAGCGGGACTTTTTTGTTCTCGTTGGGGACAGCGGGACGGACACTCTGAAACCGGGACAATCCCGTCCAAAGCGGGACGTGTGGTAACGTTACCTATAACCTAACGGCTAGCGCATTGACCTCGACTATTATTTCAATCTTGTGGTAGGTATCACATTTTGATGCTGATGTTTAGGTTAAGTTACACGTGGAACTCTTTGCCGAATCCGACGAGTGCGGTTACCGGGGCCCCAAGGCTGCTCCTAGTGTTGGAGCTGAAGGCGTCTAGTGTTGAGGTTAATGGATCTGATGGATCCGTAAGGATGTGTGTTGCACATCTATGCTAATTGAATAGGTAAGTCTGTGAACAGGAGAAAGTCCGCTTTGGAAACGGGAGCAAAGATCCCTTAAGCCCACTGAGACCCATGTCCGGAAATCTGGTTTTCATTTCGGTTTTTTCTTTCTTCTCAATAGACCTATATGATAATTCATGTAATAATGGGAAATTTGTTGGGTTTATCTATTTAGTTAAAAAAAACTATGTTTGTCCGTTATGCCACCCTAAACGGTATATCTGTTTATTAAGATGCTTCCTAAAGTTGTTGCTGACACTCCAAGGAAGGTTAAATTTTATTAACGGATGATAGGTGGCGCGCGAGTAACAAATGAGTGAAAATAAAAATAGTTAAAATGGGTTTCACTGGTTCAAGGTAAAGATGAAAATTAATCAACGTTGGCAACAATCACAATATTTTTTTAGAGCGAACCATAAATTCGTCACATGTCAATGACCCTTTTTCATATTGAACGCGTCATAGATTTGAGGAACAATTAATTAACAACGCTAATTTGTACGATTACTCATATTACAGAATACAATGCCGTATCGAAGTCGTATATGATAATAATTATGGTTTTGTTGTTGAATTTCTCGATTTTCGGTCGCAAAAAACTGGTTCAATTTAACGGCCAGCTGGCCGCCAGTCTGGTGCTGAGTGGTCACCGGAGATAGAAGCAGCCTCATTGACGACACGAGATTGACGTCTCAAATTAGATTCTATAAATTATAATTACTGTCCTTTCAAACCTGATAGATAGGACCGTGGTGTGTACTTGTGCCAGCTCACAAAACACCTTAACTGCATATCACATGTTTTTATCATGAAAAATGTCATGATTTATAATATTATAATAAATGTTATAAAAATGTTATAATGTTTCTTCTAGCTTTCTACCAATTGTTGAAACCTGTTAGACTTAATCTTATCATGGAGCAGTATCGTTAGATATAGATTGAAAAATCGTGGCGTATAAGACTTTGAGTATGTGTGTCTGAGATCCCATGGACCTCTCGTCAAATGAAATTGCCCATTCTCAATGACAACTAGCCTGGATACAACCTATTATCAGCGCTTAATTAACTACATGGAGGGGTCTTGTGCAACGGGTCATGAGAGTCATCCAACTAGAGAAGACAATTAGAATGATGTCGATTCAGAAGGTATCATCAGGGAGTGGTTACGCCTTTCGTCTAATTATTTAAAAAAAAAGACGTGTGGCACTGGGGGACTGCCACGATAAAGCTATGGCATAGCATTTTTTATCAACTTATGCAATTATAATTAGACAATAATAATTTAATATTAAAACAATAATAAAATAAGACCATGTTATATTAATTATAAACATAAACAAAAGCAAAATATTAACTGTCCCCTTTACACTCATAAGCTAGATCGCGCGAGAGAGATGGAGAGAGATGGGCAGACTTTTCATGATGTGCATGCAGTGCGACGTCACGCCTCGCGGCGAGCTACATGGTAGGTGGAGTAGGGTGTTAGGTTTTATTTTCGTTACGGAATTTCTTGATACGGTCGCCGCGCTTAAAGCCCGCGATAAAAGTTATGCAATAGCTTAATAAAAACAGTTGCTGTGCCGTCTGCGGTTAGCTCGATCATAGTATCTCATACATTCCGGAGTACTCTGATAGGCCAGAATCAACAGACAATATCCAATTGCCCTAGTGCTAACTTAGCTGTGCTTACCACATCCAAATTTTTGCGAATCTTTGTGTAAGCCTAGCCCAGTTATCCCAAACTCAAAGTAACATAAAGCTAGTAATTACTTTTTAGTTTAGGCTCTAAACGCTTAGTACTTAACGTTTTGACTCTTTCGTTTCGTAACTAGATTGTCTGTTTTGATATCATGAGCTCCGGCTGAATGTTTGTAGTTTAATGATGTTTTTTGCGTTGTGTAAGTCTTATTATTTGAGTTCATTAGAATTTTTATCCAAAGCGATGTCTAGTGTAGGACAGAATTATTTGAAAACTACTCATCTTATTAAAAAGTTTTCAAAGAGGCGTTAAAGGATGCCTGTTTTAATTAGTGGCCATTTGAATTAAAATTGTAGCCAAAATAAAGCATGGTTCGAAATTCGTGATCTTAGCACAGAAATGAATTTTTTTTATTGCTTAGATGGGTGGACGAGCTCACAGGCCACCTGGTGTTAAGTGGTTACTGGAGCCCATAGACATCTACAACGTAAACGCGCCACCCACCTTGAGATATATGTTCTAAGATCTCGAGTATAGTTACAACGGCTGCCTCACCCTTCAAACCGAAACGCATTATTGCTTCACTGTAGAACTGGGCAGGGTGGTGGTACCTACCCACGCGGTCTCACAAGAGGTCTTACCACCAGTAAATGTATGTATGATATTTCATGATTTGAATGTGAATTGTTTTATTGTATTAAGTACTAGCTTTTGCCCGCGACTCCGTTCGCGTGGAATAGTTACTTTGGCATAACGCTAAATTTTACCCCCCACTTCATTTACGTAGAAAGTGAAAGTATTTTTGAATTATAGAATGTTAAGGAGCTATTTAAACCTCCCTTTTTTGAAACATTATTTATTGGTGCTCCATTTGTATTGGTCTTACCGTGATGTTATATATTTATAGTCTATAGCCTTCCTCAATAAATGGGCTATCTCTAACACTGAAAGAATTTTTCAAATCGAACCAGTAGTTCCTGAGATTAGCGCGGTCAAACAAACTCTTCAGCTTTATAACATTAGTATAGATTAAGTCGGGCATTTAGACGTGGGTAAAAACGTTTAGTTTAAGGCATAAGCTCCAAGTGATAGTGGTATTGGAAGAAAATCTTGCTTCTCTTCAAATAGCGTGATTACTTCATGGTAGAAAACAGACAGGCGGCGGCTTCATTTTGTAAATGCTTGCTGAAAACTCAGGTATAGAGTAGTACTTGTATGACCTAGTTCCTTCTTGATTGATTGGTACAGTATACGCACGGTCAATCCATGAGTTTTTAATTCTCATAGCGTGTAACACAAGCCGTGCTAGCCGCGTTCGTTGACCCGTCAAACGTTTCCTACTTCCGTAAAGCTTGCTGTAATTGTCCTCGCAATAGGAAGCGCCTAATATCAGCGAGCCGTCGCGCGCTTACTACAAATTGCTCTGAGTTTTTTTAGGCGCTCGACAAAATTAAATTTTGTTAGCTTTTGTTCTTTTTTTTTTAATTGTGTATGTGGTTTAAAGGATCAATATTACTAATTGATATGGGGCTACGAAATTATGGATTTGTTGATCGATTTTGGCCATGATATTGAGCTACATATTTGTATATTTATTTATTTTGCAGTTCAACACACCGTAGCAAGTTGTAATTGTAAATAAAGCTCTGAATTTTGAGAAGTACACAGAGTTCCGACGTTAATACACAAGACAGCGATCTACAGCAGCACTATGGCAGTACTGCAGTCGGTTTAATCCCGTAGTAGCGCGGGTTCGGTCACAAATTTATAATTTGTACAATTACCCGCGCCCCGAGACTTTTCGTATACAGAACTAGTGATAAATAGAAGAGCCATTTCACTGGAAAAACTAGACTTTCTTTTATTCCCAAATTGTCAGTGCAACTGTTGTTTTTAATTCGCTTTTATTAGTTTCATACGTATGTATGTTAGTATGTAACGGAATCTTTGAACATGATTTTGACCCCCTTGAAAACGTCGGATTAACTCGAAATTTGGCATACTTAATAAGGACCGATGACAATTCAGTATTTTAAACAGTTTGATGCGTTATCCTTACTAGGATAATCAGGATTAGCGATTTTTTGTTTTCCTGAGACCCGGAATGTCTGCGTCAAGACCAAGAAGGACCAACTACCAGGCGTTGGATTTTCTATAAAAGCGTATTTTTTTTAAAGTATTTTTTTTATTTGATAACATCGGCAATGATATTCTTCTTCTTCTTCTTCTTCCTAGCGTTTCCTGGTCTAATGCCCGGGTTAATTTTCCTACTTAAGCTCGTCCATTTTGCCCGGTCTGCGCCATACTTCTGGGTCAGATTATTCCCCTCCATATTCGCCTTTAACATAACCAACCAGCGTTTCTTGGGCCAACACGTACAACATATTATTATATACTTACTCTCAATAACGAATACTCGTAACGCGTCAATTTACCACGTGAAATATATAAATCCATATGATTACATGTTTGCTGTGCCCGCATTACCGACTAGACGGTCTGTTTAAGTAATACAAAGGTTTTTTTTTAAATGTTAATGAAAAAAAAAAACGGGTTCAGAATACTGACATAACGAAGCTATTATTCACGAGATAACATTCTCGAGAAGAAAATGTGTGTGTGTTATAAAGCCCGATTCTATTCTATAATACGGTCTGTGCTCGGAGGGCAGCATCGTCGGCTGCAGACAAATAAATTCAGCCGCGAGATAAGCGACGCATAAATCAGAGCGTCGCAACGCATACGACGTACGGAAAAACTCATTGTAGAAAACAGCCCTTATGCTACTTCACTGAAAGTCTAGATTGTATCTAGATATAATAGTGGGGCAAGAAATAAAGAGTTTCAGTTTTGTATTGATATCTTAAAGCCTCCGTACTAATAGAGAAGATGCCTGGCGGGGATTTAGTGAGGTGGGTCAGTCATGCGAAAGGTTCAATGATATTCGGCCCATTTAAGCAACGGTCCTATTGTCTTTTTGTTATACTTATATTGCCTCTCTATATACATCAACAAAATCATTATTGTATACATACATGTACTAACGAGATACATTTTTGTTTCCCAGTCGGAGTTTTTGCTAAAGAACATTTCATTTGGGACCTTTAGGTATGTATATTTGCATTTGTTTTTAAACTTAAGATATATACCTATGTATTTGAGGCTGTTATTTTTTAAATTTACTTTATCTCATGATTAGTTCAAAATTTAATTTTGCATTTATCTTATATCTTTAAACGAGCAATTCTTGTATATATATATAATCTGAATCTCGGAAACGGCTCCAACGATTTTCATAAAATTTAGTATACAGGGGATTTCGGGGGCGATAAATCAATCTAGCTACGATTTATTTTCAGAAAATGTTGTTTTATTCGTGTTTTCAATAATCAACTTTATCGATAATTTTGATTTTTTCTTTAAATATTGTAACTTGTTCACATTTTATTTTTTATTCTTTCGGTAAGATCGAAAAATATTATACATATTTCATCATTTTATCAATATGTAGGTAATTTGTATTTAAAGATAATTTCTAAAAACACAATTTATCAAATAAAAAAAATGCCGAGTAAAGCTCGGTCATTATCTAATTATACTGATCTAGAGACCCGCTATCTCAATTTTTTATTTATTTTTTTATTACTTAGGTGGGTGGACGAGCTCACAGCCCACCTGGTGTTAAGTGGTTACTGGAGCCCATGGACATCTACAACGTAAATGCGCCAACCACCTTGAGATATAAGTTCTAAAGTCTCAAGTATAGTGACAACGACTGCCCCACCCTTCAAACCGAAACGCATAATACTTTTATACTCTATTATCTTTTATACTCTAATAAATACTTTTGATATCCTCGAAAATCATCAAACAATCAAAATAGCCGTGAGCTTAAAACGCGAAGCTATACTAAACACGTCCTACACCAAAGCTTCCTTGTAAAAATGATTGTAAAACGTTTGAGGAGTTATAGTTTGGGAGCGCTCACGTTATATGCGGCTGAAGATTGCAATTTGTTCCGTCGCCATTAAAATGCTTCAGCGGAATTTGTGAATATTGGCCCGGAATTTATATTACGTGTTACAACGCCGCTCTTGTTCTGCGGTAGCTTTAAGATGGAGTATAGAAGTGGAATAACTTCATAGACGCTATAGAGATAAATTAATTTGGTCGGATTCGTCGTGGAGGACTCTTTGAGGCCACAAAAGTTAGTGGCGTCTTGTGTATTGGAAGTAGTTGAGGCTTTATGAATAAAAAAGCCCGGTGTATTCAGTTATATGACCATGACCGAAATCAAACGACGGACGATAAGTTTTTTGAGTACACATTACTATAGCGCAACGTACCGCCTGCTGCTAGGAAGCACTGCGCTCATTCCCAGTACGTATCCAAAGATATGTATGCAATTTTTGCCTTTTTTATTTCTTAGATGGGTGGATGGGTTGTTATTGGAGCCCATAGCTACAACGTAAATACGCCACCCACCTTGAGATATAAGTTCTAAGGTCTCAAGTATAGTTACAACGGTTAGCCCCACCCTTCAAACCGACACGCATTACTGCTTCACGGCTAAAATAGGCAGGGTGGTGGTACCTACCCGTGAGGACTCACAAGAGGTCCTACCACCAGTAATTATGCAAATTATAATTTTGCGGGTTTGATTTATGACCGTGGAAGTCGATCGTGAACATTTGTTAAGTATCTATTCACTAGAAAAATTGGTACCCGCCTGCAGGATTTGAGCATCGTTGCATCGCAGATACGAATACACCGGACATGTTATCCTTTAGGCCACGATGAGCCTGGTAGACTCTGGAACCGACTTGGAGTTTCCTGATCATTATCACATGTACACCTTCAAATGCGGTTTGAGAATATATATTTGCGGCAAGAAATGGCATAACCTCAACCACTAAAGTTACTGATGTATTCTGAGTCAGAGAAAACGAATTCTCAATAGAATAATAAACGGGGTTTTTATAATTATTTGTAATATGATTTAGTTTCTGGTTTAAAAAAATGTAGGCTGAGCCTTTCTAAGTATTGTAAGCTCTGTGTGGCTAAGATTATCTTTTGATGGAAGAATGCAAAGTTAGCAGTAACGTGGGGGTGTTGTGTCGACACTTTCATGTACATACTGCGGAATATCGCCCTTGTTCTTATTAGAGTGTGAAAGTTCTGTGTGTGTTTGTTAGGCAGACGACCGGGGGCTGATCAGGCGACACGCCGACTCTACCCGAGGGTGGGGCGGTCGATGGCCCTATATACAGCTCTCGTTTGGGGCCAGTCCCTGACCATGAGACGGAGTAGCTGCAATTGCCGAAGTGTACTATTATGCTCCAAGGGGAAACCGATCCTTTCATCGGGACACGCGACTTTAAAATTTCAGTTTGATCTTTCAACCATATTTTCGAATACATTAAATTATTTACATAAAAAAGCGTAGCCAATCTAAATCTAAAGGTCAGCCAACCGAAGTGGCGATCGGCACCGCATGTTCCAGTAACAGTTCTCAAAGGAAAACCACGTACAGGCCGGGAATTAAAAAGGCCAACTTTTACCACCAACGGCTAGGGACTAGGATTTTCTTCTGTGTTTTGTGTAGCACACGTGTCACAACCAGACCTCGAGCACAAATACCGTTAAAAGGCTTAATACAAAAATAGGTTTAACAGACACTGACTTTGTCAGGGCCAGATGAACAGGTTTCAAGATCAGTAACTCAAGGCCTTATTATGATAAGTCTAGGCTTTTAATGTAGCACAGATAATTGGGAAGGGATTGAATTGCATGAATAAGAATTCAATAACATTTATTTTTGCAAATTATGATATTTGAAGTCGTCGTGGCCTAACGGATAAGACGTCCGTTGCATTCGTGTTGAGCGGTGCACCGGTGTTCGAATCCCAGGCGGGTACCAATTTTTCTAATGAAATACGTACTCAACAAATGTTAACGATTGACTTCCACGGTGAAGGTATAACATCGTGTAATAAAAATCAAACCCGCAAAATTATAATTTGCGTAATTACTGATGGTAGGACCTCTTGTGAGTCCGCGCGGGGGGTACCACCACCCTGCCTATTTCAGCCGTGAAGCAGTAATGCGTTTCGGTTTGAAGGGTGGGGCTAACCGTTGTAACTATACTTGAGACCTTAGAACTTATATCTCAAGGTGGGTGGCGCATTTACGTCGTAAATGTCTATGGGCTCCAGTAACCACTTAACACCAGGTGGGCTGTGAGCTCGTCCATCCATCTAGCAATAAAAAAAAAGAAAAAAAATATGGGAGATGTGAGGCCTGTTTTGCAGAGAAGAGTGAGGCAGTGAAGCGAGACAAGGGCTGGTGATCTTTGCAATTTATGATGATTTTTTCAGGTTTGACGACGTTTCGACATCACCTCGCAAGGTGTGCGGTTGGACTCACGTAATGTTTTCCATAATGTTGTACATTTAGCACAACTGTCATTGGCAGGTGTATTCTTTCTTGTCAGGGAGTCGGATGGTCGTTATTTGAGACAATTAACTTCTTGTTGCTGGTTTTGTCTCAACGATACGTCGCTATAGGCTATTAGGTTAGATTTCATGTGGCTACGGTGGTCATATGTCCATGTATCGTGGTTTCATTAGGGACAGGAACCTTGAGGTAGGAGTCTTAATTGTTTTCAGATAACCGATAACTTTCAATGAAGAATGTATTTAATTTATTTAAAGCATAAGAAGGAAGAGGATGGACAAAAAGATCGGTCGTATGGACAGGTCCACGAGGAAAGAGAGCTAAAGGCCGCCCGTACGCTAAGTGGGTAGACGAAATTATAACAGTGGCTGGTAAAGATTGGCTGAATATCGCCAAGGATAAGAAGAAGTGGACCTTAGAGGAGGCTTTTACCCGAAGGGGGTCCATACAGAAATAATGTAAATAATATTAAAATTAATATAAGAAAAAAAACTAACTTTTTAATCCTAAACTAACTTCTTAATTAACTTTTTTTTAAACTTTAATATTTACTTTTTAACTGTTTAATAAATAAATAAAAACCATTAATGTATCTTCAAATTGTTTGTAATTAAGTATTTTTGTGTGGAATAAAGAAAGCTTTATTATTATTATTATTATTATAAGAAGGAAATCAAGAGAAAAGTTGCTTACTTAATTATCATGCTTTTGAACCAAACGAACGTTAGTCAATTGTTTATTGTTAATAACATAAGGCTTGTGTTGATATTTCGATGTTGTCCCAAACGATGCACAAACAGCCGCTAACCGCACTGTAACGCGCTATGCCAATTTTCAAATTGCCATAAAACGATATTCTGCCGATAGATAGCGCTGCCCGCTGCGGTTAATACAGGAGTCCGAGATGTTTCTTGTTAACGTTACAAGATATGTAAATCGCGCTAAACTTTTATCCAGGGTTAGGAAGCTGCCCACCGAGAGGGCTGGTGGCCGTGGCGCCGACGACCGCAGGTCTGGCGTCACGAGGGGGAGGGTGATGGGAGAGATGTGCTTCGCACTAAACGCTTCACTTTCCCCCCTTTGCCTTAACATGAGTTCTGTCTCATGCGAGGTTCAGACGTGGGTTGTTGAACGACAGGAGGTTTTAGTTAGTTCGACTCCGACCATATCGGAGCATGCCCCACCCTCGAACACCAGTGGTGGGCGGAAATCCGGTGATTTACTCCTGACAAAAACAAGGAGGTTAGGAAGCAGCCGCTGTTTGCGTAATTACTTTTGAAACCCAGATGACATAATTCTAGTTTGTACTAATTTAGTATAAATTAGACTAACTGTATTTGTAATGTTTTATCTATAATACTTTATTTTATATTAGGTTTTTATTATAAATAATATATGTAGTATAAAAACCAAATAAAATACGCTTAAATAGTAAACGAACTAACACTTAATTCACCTATTTCGTTCTCTTGTCAGGATATTAAAAAGACGTTATAATAATACCTACTGTCATCGGTCCATGATGTGGGTAATTTTTTTAATCGTATTTCTTAAAATCTGTGAAAATAACCTTCAAGGGTTCCGTTACATACAACCTACAATAAAAGTGTGATAAAAGCTCTATATTTTGATAAGTGATTGATATACGTGAGGACTTATATTAGGACAAAGTTATAGTATCGATGTCGTTAACAGAACTGTATGATAGCTGTAGAGACCGGGTGTGTCTTATTAACATCGATAATAATTTTATATTCCAGCTATTAAGACTTTCGGATTTGTGATGGGCCCTCCTGCTAGATGGAGCGATGACCTGCACAAGGCAGCTGGCAGTAACTGGATGCGTAGAACCGAAGATCGGGTTCAGTGGCGCACTTTGGGATCCCCCAAGGCCTCCGCCTATGCCCTGTGGACTGCCGCAGGCTGATGATGACTTTGATAAACATGGATACATTTATCTGCTCCACACGTGAACCTTAACAAATATGCAGAGTTATTACGTGCGCAGAACACAAATCCGTACTCATCGTATTGAGAGATACCGATCGCTTTAAGGACAAGCACGATTTTAATATTCACCAATCGAACAAAAAATTATTTGATTTTTTGACACGTTATTGACATTGTAAATGTCATTTGTATGTAAGGCTGTAAATGTGTCCCGTTATGAAGCTTGCTTGTTTGATTTGTAATGTTCTTTTTATCCACAAAGGGCACGCTACCTCTAGCCCTCGGCAATTTCTTTGTGTTCAGGTTTTATTGAAATTATAAAATAAATGGCAAAGAACGCTTTTCCACTAAGTTACCCTTTAAAAACCCATTTCATGACTTCATGAGATGCAATAGAAAGCTTTAGGATAGGATGGGACAATGTGTGTATGGGTGTTAACCGACATTATTAGCATTAATTATTAATGATTCTTAGTACAATTTAGTAATGAAATTTTAGTTACTACAATAACCACCAAAAACCTATAAAATGACTGACTGTATAAAAATGAAGATAACATTTTTGTAGTATTCACGCTATTAAAAATTTCATAAGATTCATATTGTGTTTTCGTTGTGATGCAACTTAAGTATGAAAGCCCTGGCTTATCGCTGACATGTATTACAATAACAATTCAAATCTCCTTTTCATGTTGTGTCAATTTGTGATACCTATTAGCCTAAATAACCGCTTAATACCAGGACTTTTATTTCGTCTGTAAAAATAAGTAACATTAATATCTTTAACGGACACATAATTTATTGAAAAACATGTCGAGCTCCTATTTAGTAACAGTGTGGTGTTTATCTGCGCCTATAAAGTCAAACGGAGGGAAATTAAAAAGAATAACGTCCGATATCAGCCGCCCGGGGGCCGCGTCGTCCGCCGCGCCGTGTTGCAGCCGTAATGTTTAGCGTCACTGGTTAAATGTAATGCTTAATAGATAGTTGACTACAGAAAATGAGGTTTTTTGTAATTTCTTGTGTGTGTTCGCTGCTAAGTCAAGACTTCCTCGTCGAAGAGCTCAAAGCTTCGGTCGCAGTAAGGTTGTGAAATAGCTAAATGTGTCTCACTCTATTTTGACGTAGAGCAAACCCAAAATGTGTCTTGCTGATTGTTTTCAGTGGTGTAACTACATTTTTTATCAATGAGAAACTCATGCTGATTTAAAAATAAGTATGAAATAATTAAATAAATTAATAAAATGAGTTAAAGTGAGAAAATGATTCCATCCACATACCGACTTAGAGTTGGGGACCATTGGAATTTGCTTTCGAACCTTAGTTGCAGTCAATACCAAAAAAAAATTAAATTGATATAAAAACCTATTTAATACTATAATAAAAGAATTAAAAAAAAAACACTCACTTTTTGTCTCATTTACGTAAGATTTCAGTGCACATGAAATGGTCCTTAGTGATAGACAACAAATGTACCTAATTAATTTAAATTTGATTTAATTACAGTTTGCATCTCGAAAGTGTTTAAATATAAGTACAAGTTTTTTTTTATTGCTTAGACGGATGGACGAGCTCACAGTCCACCTGGTGTTAAGTGGCTATTGGAGCTCATAGACATCTACAACGTAAATGCGCCACCCACCTCGAGATATAAGTTCTAAGGTCTCAGTATAGTTACAACGGCCCTCGAACCGAAACGCATTACTGCTTCACGGCGGAAATAGGCGGGGTGGTGATACCTACCCGTGCGGACTCCCAAGAGGTCCTACCACCAGTGATTACGCAAATTATAATTTTGCGGGTTTGGTTTTTATTACACGATGTTATTCCTTCACCGTGGAAGTCAATCGTGAACATTTGTTGAGTACGTGTTTCATCAGAAAACTTGGTACCCGCCTGCGGGATTCGAACATTGGTGCATCGCTACAAGTGTAGTATGCTGAAAAATTTTTAACCGTTTCTCAGCTGTAACATGCGTGCGTTTCAAAAAGTACTTGCTATCAGGTAGCTATCAAGCTGTTCAGAAGTACAATGTGTTTAATTTGTATGCTTTCGAAGTCACAAAACTCGAAGGCGAGGGGTCACTGTCGCACGTGGACATCGATAATGTCAGGACCACAGCTGAACTGCTGCCTAGATGAATATCCTCTCCAAGGGTCATTTGATTTTTTTTAAATGAAAAAGCGCCTACGAAACCTCCCTTAGTTTCATTCCACTGCTGAATGATACATGAAGTGGACAAAATCTTGCGATCTTGTTCAAAATCTTCATCTGCGATTGAACGGACTTGCTTAAGATGGTGACAAGGTTCAGATGAGGGGATCATGTTCAATAACACCTCAAAGAACTCGCTGCTGGTGGCTTGACGTGTTAGAACACTGTTAATTAAATCTTTAATGTTGGGTTTCAATTGCTTAGTCGATAAAATACTAAGAAGAAATGTAGATGTAATCAAATTTTTTCGAAAGAAAAAGTTAGTTTATCCTTGTTTCAATACGATTCATCGCTCCGTACATTACGAAAGTATAAAGGAACAGTCGTCTAATGAACTGTAAGTTCTAAAGTAAAACTCGTGAATTGCGAGCAGTAAATCGCATTTGGCATTAAGGCAGTGCATTGTAAGGGCACGTTTAGATCAGTGCGATAATAACGCGCGTTTTCACTTTGGAGCTGAGGCAATTGTGTAGTTATCGGCGATTAGGATAGCGTTGCTTAATATGGGAATGCTAGTAATAATTTGAAGAAATCTTCTTTGAAAATAGTTTTTAATAGTTCGGTGGCACATCTTTTTGCGCTAGGAAGCAGATGACCCGTAACGAAATAACTGTAGCCTTCTAAGTTCTAGAGGTCGACCGACATTGCTATATACAATCTACTAACAGTAGTCGTCCCACAGGAATACTTTCCGTGCTCCTTCGTCTTGTGTCACGCAATTTCTAACTTTGTACGCTGCCATGCCCCTCCAAAACTGTATAATCAGCTCTCGGTACCATCCACCTTCGTCCCAGCAGCTACGTGGCATTTAGACTACTCGTGGCATTGACGTAGTATGCATGCTCACTCACCACAAGTATTAACCAGAGTATTAAGCGGTAGGCAGCGGCTTAGTTGTGCCCCTGGCATTGCTGAAGTCCATGGGCGACGGTAACCACTCATCATCAAGTGAGCCGTATGCTCGTCTGCCTACAAGGGCAATAAAAAATAAATAAATAAAAACCACAAGGTAAGTAAAAGAAATATGTCCCATATGCCCAACCGTACTATTGATGTTTTCAAAAAACTTCACGTATACTATACAAGATAGTAGAGACATTGTTGTAATTCAATTGACGCGTTAACTTTATACTAGTGGTCCCGCAGTAGTCGAAATTCGACTATAATTAACTGAAATTATAAGTTTAAACCTTATTATGGTTTAATTGTCAAACACTAGGTATACTTCTATAATTTAATCATAGATTTCGCCAAAACTACATTAATGATAAATAATATTAAAGACAAACAACATTAATCTATTTTCAATTTGACCACAGACTTTAAACAATGATAAAAGTTTGACAATTAACAATAAACAAAGAGTATGTGTAATGTGCGTGTAATGTTTTATTTATTGACTAGCTTTTGACCGCGACTCCGTCCGCGTGGAATAGTTACTTTGGCATAACGCTAAATTTTACACCCCACTTCATTTACGTAGAAAGTGAAAATACATTTGTATTATAGAATGTTAAGGAGCTATTTAAGCTCCTATTTTGAAACATTCTTTATCGGTGTTCCACTTGTATTGGTCTTATCGGGATGTTATAGTCATATGTTATAGTCTATAGCCTTCCTCAATAAATGGGCTATCTAACACTGAAATAATTTTTCAAATCGGACCAGTAGTTCCTGAGATTAGCGCGTTCAAACAAACAAACTCTTCCGATTTATAATATTAGTATAGATTTAACGTATTTTTTACGCATAATTAAAAAAAGTTAGCATTCTGCACTCCTTCTCTATATTCTCTATAAGTCTGGGAGATTTCATACTCCTCCGTCCGCGCAATTGTAAAAAGAGGTACAAAATTTTTGCTTCACGTATTAATATATAGATTTCGACGCTACTCGCATCATTACGCACGCCTAAGTACCTTTTTAACAATATATAAAATGCAAGTTGTTACCATGAAGATTAGGCCAAGCTTAGAGCGTTCCATCGCAAGTGTGGAAGATTCCTAAGCCAGTAAGTCGCGGGTGCTGCGCCTAATATAATATACGACACACGATTCAGCCGCTACTGTATTAGATTTACTGCTCTCTGATTATTTACAGATTGTAGGGTAGACAGAGAATGCATTCGTTCACATTCAGACGCTATTAGTCTGCACCAGGCTTCAACCGTGCTGTTTTTTAAAGCTGTGCTCTCCGTGAAAAATTCATCACGATTTTTGATATGTGTATCGTTCTGTTACTAAATACACATCTTATCGAGATGTTAGTCTGTGATTGGAAGCAATTTTTAGTAAAAATTCAGAAGTTCAGCTATGAATAAACCATACTCACATCCACCTACTGATAAGTGTTTTCCAAAGTCTAGAACCTACACAAAACTCTTAACATATTCGGACAAAGTGTAAACGTTTTCAATCATATTAATTTTCTCATCTCTAATACAGAAGACGTGGTTTCTTCGCTGTAAAAAGAGGGATGACAGTGGTTTTTTTAATTTTTTTATTGCCCTTGCTTGCATACGAGCGTACGGCCCACCGGATGGTGAGTGGTTACCGTCCCTTATGGACTTCAGTAATGCCAGGGGCAGAGCCTAGCCGCTGCCTACCGTAAACCATACAATTAACAGGGATGAGCTTTAAATCCATGAGCTTTCTCTGTTCCTTAACTAGTCTATGCCTGGTACAACACTTGCACATTACATTGCGCAGCGCTTATGTAACTCTCGCTAATCAGTTACACGTATATTATTCAAAGCCGGTTTTCTGTTTAAGTTTACTGTACCTAGTCGTAGGGCGTGTTGTGAGTCTCTACGAGTTTGTACGGTACCACCTTCTTAGCTAATTCCGCTACAAAGACCCTTATTTCAATGTACTTGAGTCTTTAACTTCATGCCTTAATGCAGCGTATTTACGTCATAGCATTTATGGACTCCAGTATTGTCATAACATCAGGTAGGCGGTGAGTTTGTTTTCATTTGCTTTTTAAATCTTGAGTACAGATACACTATTCACGTGCCAAATGGCTGTCACTTTCTTTAATTAGCACCTGTAAATTCAAAAATATCTCGTCTGTTATAAATTTCATACGGCTTCAAACACTTTAGCTAAACAGAAAATCAGAAAATATTAGCTACACGTGACCAGTCTCGCACCCGGACCGGTATTTACTATGCTCAATACCACTAAGCCGTAATGGCACGTCTCTGTTTAATGAATAGACGAACTCTACGACGTAGCGCTACGCCGCGGGTCCGTTCTACGTTCGTAGACGGTCTACGAGGACCTAGCAACGGGAGTAGATTTCAACGCGTGTAGTGAGAGAGTGAGTTATATTTATAGGGTTTACCCTGCAATCCTTCCAACGGCCTGTGGCGGGTAGCCATCATACAATGCAAGTTATTTGACAGATGCCTGAATCTCGCTTACGACATTTTCAAGATAAGCTTGTATATATACAAGTTCCGAACAACAACATTCGGACCGTCGGTCTACCGGTGGAAGATCTTCCCTTTGTCGTATATTTTCCCAGAGGCCTTTTCAAACCCCCATGAAAAAAAAAGTTGCGGTTTGAAGAGACTGATGTTTTTTTTTTTGCCCTTGTAGGCATACGAACATACGGCACACCTGATGGTGAGTGGTTACCGTCGCCCATGGACTTCAGCAATGCCAGGGGCAGAGCCAAGCCGCTGCCTGCCGCTTAATACTCTCCACAAGCCTCGTTTGAAGAAAGACATGTCATAGCGCTCGGGAGGAGCGTGGAGGGGAGGAGCGAGGAACATCGTGGAGGGGAGCTCATTCCATAGCCGGATGGTTCGTGGCAAAAAAGATATCTGGAAACGCACTGTGGATGACCGCAGCGGCTCCAGGTAGTATGGATGAACTCTACTCCGGTGGTGGACGGTGCGATGGTAAAAATGAGATGCCGGTATCATCTCGAACAATTCCTCAGAGCACTCCCCATGGAACATACGGATCGTTATTGAATGTAGTTGAAATTCTTACGTCACGTTTCAATGTGAGCGTTGACATCCACGTCGTTGTCCATGGGCTCATATCAAAAGCAAGTGAGCCGTGAGCTAACTACGTAACGAAATAAAAGGTGGGTACGCATAAAGTGAAGCTTTTGGCCAAACCATTCCGAAAACTTGATAATGTTTTATCATGAGCTTTTAAAATGCTATAGATAGATACATGTGTGTTGTTTGTGTGCCCGTTGACTATGCCAAAAGTTTGTAACACTTTCTAAGTTGTCTCATAAGCTTGTCTATATCAAGTTAGATCGAATGTAGTTTACAAACTTATTTTTAAGTTAGTGAAGATTTTAACTTTTTTTATATCTAAATATACAAAAATTGAAAACTCATTGAGGAGTATTCTCACACTCTACTCCTCAATGAGAATGTTAAAAAAACATGAATCGGTAGTTTTTATTGCTTAGATGGGTAGACGAACTCACAGCTCACCTGATGTTAAGTGGTTACTCGAGCCCATAGACATCTACAACGTAAATGCACCACCCATTTTGAGATATAAGTTCTAAGGTCTCAGCATATTACAACGGCTAACCCACCTTTCAAACTGAAACGCATTACTGCTTCACGGCAGAAATAAACAGGGTGGGGGTACCTACCCGTGCGGACTCACAAGAGGTCCTCCTACCACCAGTAATTATGTAAATTATAATTTTGCGGGTTTTGATTTTTATTACACGACGTTATTCCTTCACCGTGGAAGTCAATCGTGAACATTTGTTAAGTACGTATTTCATTAGAAAAATTAGTATCGGATGTCTTATTCTTTAGGCCACGACCGCTTGCTAACTATTTAAAGGCTCCGGTAACTACTTAACACCACGTGGGTTGTGAGCACATCTAGCCACATAAACAAAAAAGAAAACAATTTAGACAGATGACGACCACGTCCACCAGACACGTGGACGTGGGAATAATAACGAATTAGCGCAAATGGGCTGATGGCTGAATAAATCTAATAAGTGGTCAATATACAGGGTGTGTATTTCTATGGGCATCACTAAGTATATACATTTTGTTGGCTTGTCAATCTGACGGTGGCAATATAATAAAGAGCTTAAAGATTTTGGAGACGTCTTAATGGAATCATATGGCGTATTTTTTTTTATTTGCTTTTGTCATTATTTTTATTTGTATAATTTGATTCAAGTAGCAGGCACTCTTAGACCATTGTAACTACTGAAGAATTCACCTCTGGTAATCTTGAACACAACGTGGATTAAAAAAATTGTTCATTACTATTAACTACACGGATAGACCATTTAAAAAAAATACGAATGTAGTTTTCAGAACGTTTTCTGTCCGTTTTTGAATTCGCGGTCTTTCAATTGAGTTTTACGGCTAATGATAACGCTGGGGTACTCGCGCATTACTTTCATTAACACTATTCGTATCGAATCGATGACCTTTGTCTGTCAAACCTAACCCTATAACAAATAGTCAAGGGCAAGAAAAAATCTAAAAATTATCTTAAAAACAATCTAAAAGTGCCCGAAAACTCGGCCCAGTTCCGCCCAATTCGTGTTCACATCTCACGCACACACTCGCAGCTCTAATGTGACATTTATAGACGAGTCAGCTGAAAAATAATATGCAGTTCAATTACGACTCTATACGTTCAGATTTAAAGTCAAAATTAGCAAGAGAAGACGTGAATAAATTAGGATATTTCTTAAGTCGAACTGTGTACTTGAACATTGATAAATACGTCCAAATTTAGGTTTTATGCCATTTAGCATAAAGGTGGTTATGCCATATACGATGCGAAAAGATAAGTCATGTATGTGTTCCGAATTTGAAAGAGTTTCCCGAGCGTGCCCGAGCTTGTACCGATCGGGTCCGAGCGGCGCCGAGACGCAGCAAGTGCCGAATGCATTACGGCGTACTATAGGGCTGACACCGAGGTTGCTTTTATATTTTATAATGTAGCGTTTATAAATTCGGTTACGACTATTGCTGGATAATTAGCAAAGAAAAAAACGTAGTAGATTCAACGTGTATTTAGTTCATTTTTAAATTCTTATGTAGACGAAAAGTTATTTTTATATGAGTGGCGAGCTTTCCTGTTTTTATTAATTTTGATAGGTAGACTAGCAGAACAGTTTTCATGGTTAATTCATCTTAGTATCGGGGGTGTTTAAGCTTGTTTATGTATGTATTACAAAATAATTTTGCTTGTTTGTGTTGTGACTAAAGTCGCTTTCACAGTTTCACATAGTATAAAGCTAAAAATGTTAAGTTTTGTTTGCCACCTAGTTTTTTATGCGTAAGAGGTGTATAGAATTTCATTTTGGGTTTTTATTAATTCGAATTGTGAAAGTATCAATTATTAAACTGAAATACAAAATTGCATAATATTTTCCAATAAATTTCAATTATGACATGCGTGAATGTGTGTGCGTAGGATATGCTAAGCACACAGTTACAATTGTCACATTTATACATGTACGTATGTGCGTGTAGTGATGGTTGTGGTGTGTGTGACATCCCTGAGCGAGGGCGGGCAGCGGGCGGCTCGAGGCGGCAGTGTGACGCGGGGCGCCGCGTCGGCCGCACGCGACATGCGCCCCCTCTAGCGGACTATGTTCCTACCCGAGCTGCCGCGAGCCTGCATGGTGGACGACGTAGCGACCTACTTGCAAGCGCCCTCCTCGGGACAGGTGGCTACAATTATTAACAACAAAACCCATATGTAATTAACAATGATCATATTAACAGATGTTGTGAGCTATGGTGTCGCTTGTGCGCGTCAGCCGCCCGGGTATTTTGGGGACGTTTCATTCTGCCGACGATCGAAAGCGGATCGCGTGCCGTGAGATTTTCTCCAATATTTACAGATTATTTTTCCTAATCTTTGACACGTGCTCTTCGGAAGTGAGGTTAGGTTAGTGGGAGAAGGGGTCCGGGAGTGTATGTGTGGTGTAAACAGATCGATAGAAGTCCAAGTAAACAGCGGTGACAGTTGAGCACTCTCCGGCTCCCGTACTCCACGGTTAATGGTTAAAGTAAGAATTGGCTGCGAGTTCGATGTCCCAACTACAAAATTTTACGATCTAAGTTTTTTTTATTTCCTTTATATGTCATTGCTATTTATTGCAATAGTTAAAGCGAAAATTCTACGGGAATCGATTGAGACAAAATACACACATACATTTTATATCTACGTTTGAAAACTTCTAAGTTACGTATGACACAAAATTTCGATTTAAATCTCAATTAATCAATTTTATTATTCTAATTGAATTAACGAATATTAATAATACAAACTACATTTATTCATTAAAATTTTAATATATTTTTCAAATCCCACACATACATAATTTTGTTTCAAGTTAGTATCAAATCGTAAAGATATAATTAAAAATAAATAAAACGTTTCAAAAAAATGAAAAATGAGTTAAGACAAAATCAAAAAAAAAAGAAAATCAAAGAATTTAAAAGTAATTAAAATATAAAATGAGATTTAAAATATAGTAATTACATTTGCACAGTTAGGAATACGGTAGCTCCATACAAATATAAACGAGCACGCTCCATATAATCTTATTACGTTACAGCGTCACAGTAACGTTATTACTAACTAAAGTTTTATTAGTAAAAGGGCGATAAGATTTATATAATGGCGTTGTGGATGGCAATCGATATGGGAACGAAGATGTGGGACTGCAGGGGAAATACGGCATAGCGTAGCATAACGCCCATTCATATCTGCAGTTTTGTGCTTTTTGCTAATGGAACGCCTCGGATTCGAACATCGAAAAAAGCACTTTCATAACACATCCTACTAGGAATAGGAATTTGTTCATCTAGGAATATCATTTTAGTGGATTAGTTATTTTTTTAATTACTTTCACCAATCAATAGTATTTTTTGTTGAATAAAATTTAATTTTTTTTCTTTATTAATTAATATTAAAATATAAATACAATTTCATTTGATAATCAATTAATTTGAATTATAACTATTTTATATTTACGTCTCTACCGTTATGTAGCGCTCATAAATGTTAAATAGACCTTATTCTAAGCGAGATCGAAAAATACGTAAATAATAAAACGGTTAATGTTAATCATTTTTTAATTAATAACAAACTATGTTGCTTACTATTTTTTATTGCAAAGCTCCGTGAACGAGCTTACGGTCCGTCTGATCTGAGTTGTCAATCAGTTAGAGAAATAGAGTTAAAATCTCAGTTTAATAGTATAAATGTTCCATAGTTCGGACTGGAACGCACGAATGCTTCGTAGCAGAAATAGGTAGGATGGTATTACCAATCCGTGCGGGCTCATAATACGCTCTATTAAGCATGATGTTCAAATATTTAGTCGATGAAAAATCAAAGTTAGTTAATCCTATCTAATTCTAAACAGTAAAGTCTCATCTGTCCACGGAAACGGAACGGTCAATTTTACTTCAAACACAATGCCAACAACGATTGCCGCCAGAGAGCAACCCTCGCCAACCCTCACCAACCCCTGCCAACGCTAGCTCAGCGCGGCCAACGGAACCGGAACAACAACCATCGCTAGATAACTGGAATTCCTAATTTAATTTCGCAGCAAGAACTGCATTCGGTCTGCGAAAATTGTGTTTCCTTTAATGGGTAGTGCAGTGCTGTTACAAAATATCTACGACGGGCCAATATAGGGATGACCTGGGCTAAACTAAAGTGAATCGAAATTATAATTATTGTTTAATTATTAGCATGATCGCTGATATACAGGTCATCGAGATAATGAAAGATTTATTTTTATAAAAAACACGGCTTAGAAAGTGTAAGATACTTTGGGCGATCGTAATAATGATTTTGAGTTAAAACCTATCTCCCCTGAATTCTATTGGAGCACATAAAAATATTTTTCAATTACCTCGTCTCAAGATAAGGTCTCCATTTTGTATCAGGAATACTCGTACGTATCTCTGATTGTATGTAATAAAAAACGATCTAATAGAAAGAAGTTTAACATTATTTTCCCAAACGTTTCCTGACATACAAACAAGCGTCTCTAGTCCGTTGTCAGTGTTAATGTACTTAAAATATTTTGGGACGCCAATAAAACGTTACATTCGCCGGTTTTAAAACTATAAAAATTGTGAAATAGGGACATTTTAAATCGGCACGAAATATATATTATTGCGTTGGTCGCTGTGGGCAGACGCTTGGGACGTGTGCTTTTTTCGATGTTAATATTTTGGTGGAGTCCGCTATTTTTATAAGATTATAATATTAATAATAATATCAATATCAGTCAGAATTTCCTGGCGTTGACTTTCAATAAGTAGTACTTTGTTAATTGCTTCCGAGATAAGAGTATTTTTCATTCTGGATCTAATAATGAATCATAATAGTTTTTTAAAATCAGATAATATCAGAAAAATATAAAAGATTAAAAACGTTTAGATCTGTTTTGTTTAATCAACTTAATTTAACTAATTTATACAACATTAGTTATTTTCTATTCATGATTATGCCATCAAATATAATATACAATAAATAAAGAACGTTATACAAATAAAAACCTAAACCATAGGTAATCACATAACACACACACACATTATGATTTTGTTTGATTAATGACATAAAAAAAACCATTTTGGAGTGTAATCTAAATTGTTCACATAAAATACATTTGTTAAAATCGTGTCCACATTTTAGTGTGTAATCAATGTTAGTAATATTGTGTCCGAAAAATACCCGGGGGGCCGCTGCGATCCGCGTCGCATCCGTGTTACAAACTCTATACAATGTCTATCCCTCGTGTCTTCCTTCACACCTTTTTCTTGCCACTCGGTGTTTGAATGTTTTTCACTAACTGTTAATGTTGATATTTAATCGTATATAATTGTTGTTAGTTCCTTATTGTTCGTGTGATTTTTTTTGTATTCGTGTGAATAAGTGCATTGAATTATTTGTTTTGCGGTTTTTTACGTTGCACTCTTAAATACATTTTTAAATGGAGATTAGTCTTTTTGAATATTAAATTAATGATTTAATTATATTTACACTCGTAATTAAATTATAAAAATACATTTAAATTCACACATCAATGATTGTACATAATATGTATATTTTTATTATTTTATTTGCAGTTGTGTCATCTTTTGTATTTTTTATCACACTTATGTGTAATTATAAAAACGTAAACATTATGATTTAATAAACGAATAAAATTAAAAGATGGCACGTGAAATATTTAATTTTATACAATCAAGAAAAATGGGAATATGACTTATTTGAAGTTATCAATTAGATAATAATTTTTTTTAGTAATCCCTAAATATAATTACAGCTTAAAATTAGTATAAGTAATCTGTAATTAAATAGACTTCGTGTTTCCTCCCGTTTTTCTCTGATATTTGTGTACGCCCGGTGTATATGTGCATGACTCCTGAATGCACCCCCGCAAGAATGTAATGCACGTTCTCGTTATTTGATTTTATGTTAATTCGTAATCAATTTTTTTAATTTCAATACGCAATCTCTGCAACTCCATCAGTGCAATGGATTTTTGGAAATTGGTGTATTTTTATTTATTTACCTTTTCAAAATCTTCTCAGTGTCTATGTTATCAGCCGCTAAAATACTTTTTGTTCCACGTTCGTTTAGTCCTTGTTTCTGTTTCCTTGCTCTGATATTTAACATTAAGTACATTCAAATCCGTACAGAGCGTCTCGTAATCAATAATTCCAGCAATGAAATCTGTATGTTATGGTTTTGTTTTTTAAAAACTTATTGGGATTACTGTAACAAAAAGTATTTTAACGTACAATTGAATGTCTGTAAAGTAAAGCCTGAGTATACAATATTAAATACTCTATTCTGATTACAACTGACAACAACAGAAATTAAGATACGTTTAATTATATTACAATACATTTGTGATTTAATTGAGTATCGTTTAATTATTATGCTAATTCCAAAATATTTAGTAATAAAGGATATTTACAATAATTTTTCAATGGTTTTGAATTTCTTTCAGATGAGAGTATTTAATCTGAGTGTCTGTTTATTAATACTTTTGCAGCTACAATATTTCAGTATGTGTGTGTCTATTATTAGGTTACTTAGTTGTCAAACTAATGATTAATTTTCTATGGTTTTTTTATTAAAATTTAAAATAATCGCTCTAGAGGGTTTTTAAAATTATATAGAAAAAGTGGGATTAAGTCAAAATTTAGATTTTTTTTTGAGGAAAGATTTGATTACAATTTTTCAAAGCGATTATATTATTTTTTTGCATAAAAAATATCTGTTTAATTCGGGAGTGTAAAAATAAAATTGGTGTTCAAGTATCAACACAAGCACGACCTTTCAGTAAATTTATAAATTCGTTTAGTTCGATATTTAGCTGTTTTGTGAAGCCAATATTGAGTTATCAGGTACTTTGTAGAAGGTACCTTGAGTATTGTTAGGAAGTTTAGTTCTCTGTTCGACACCTTTAAGGGTTTATTTTTAAGAATGTTAGTGGCAGGTCCGGCGGTCGATGCAACAGTAAGTGTATACTTGGATTAATTACAGGTATGTGTTTTTTTTGTCTTATTTGAGATCAACAAGCTGAAGTTCTTTCGTCGCGTCACTGAAATGTATCCATTAAGTTATTTTCACATTGTAACATTATTTATCGTGTTAAGGGATGAAAGTGCTCACGGCTCGATGCTAAGTGGTCCCAGGATCTCAAAGTCACATGTGAATACCGTCGCACGCATTAAGGTTATTAGTCTTGGTCTCAATTGCGTATTATAATATAAAGTAAAAATGATAATAAATATAATATAAATGAGTATCCAGTGAGAACGCAGCATTTTGTTTGTGATATGTTTTTTAAATGATACAATCGTTTGTAAGACAACAGTAATTCTCAAATTATTTTCTTAATTGATTTAAATTGAAAATTGATATATACAAAATAATACAATCATTATTGTTTCAATGTTCATATTGTAATAAACTTACGTAAAGCTAGTTGTAACTTGTAACCAGAGTAATCAAAGCACACTAATAATTGTTTTTGTCGCGCGAAAACTTCTTCAATACGAAAGAATAACACTTACTTAAAGAAGCTTTTACTAATTATCCAAAGTAAAACATTAATTTTCAATGCGAGAATAGGCAGCGCCATTCTGTCGAGGCATCTCATTTTATTAATCGCCTCTCAACTTCGCCTATTCTTATTTATTAGCTCTTGGTTTTTATTTCCTCCGAGGAGGGATACACTTATGACCTCAGTTTTATATCTGTTTGTTCGTTGTTCATATAAAAATGGGCATGTTTCGTGATGTGTTGTAGACAACAACTTACTTGTTATTGCAGATGGGATTTTCTGTTAATATTTTTGATTTTCCCATCGGGAGATGAGCAATAGGATTAAAAGGATATATGTGCACTTATTATAAGTTACAATACCATATTGCTTCTAATTGACAACATGAGGACTTCACTGTATGTCCAGGGTTTATAGGAATCGGATGTCTGATTTTTTGTAGTAAATAATAATACAAGTAGTCTATTAATAATCTTGTGTTGTCATAATTGAAGTATTGGGAATCAAATAGTTTAATTATCAGCTTTTAAAAATAAAATTGGTTAAAAACGGTTAAACAGTTTTTCCATGAACTTTCCATGAGCCAATAGAACAAAAGACAGTCAATACATGTCACTAATTAATTAGCAGTTCAAGCCGCAATTGTGTCATTGTGTGATACAAAAAACAACATTAAAAATAGATTTTTTTGGAAACGCGTTCTCTTAATATTTGAATGTTGAAATTTTCCGGTAATCTATCTATCTATATATATATATATAAATGAATAGCTGTTCGTTAGTCTCGCTAAAGCTCGAGAACGGCTCGACTGATTTGGCTAATTTTGGTCTTGAATTATTTGTAGATATTTGTAGAGATTAAGTCCAGAGAAGGTTTAAAAGGTAAATAAATATGAAAATCCTCGGAATTAAATAAAATTAACAATTTAGTTTTTTCTTTGATATGTCCCCCGTCGGACGGATTCCTTTTGTTTGTTTTAAGTTTATCTTATACAAAAGCTTAGATCTTTTAACTATCGATTGAGGCACTACGAAGTCTGACGGGTCAGCTAGTAATATATAGATAGATTTGAAGAGATAGCGTAGTAATGAAACCTTTGATTGTAACAAGTTAAGCCGCAGTTGCCCGTGAATAAGAAAAACGTAAAGTGTTTGAAAATTAGAAAATCGTCAAATGATAAAACAAATCCGAGATAAACTGTTCATGTTTAGACTCTTGAAAACTTTTATATGTAAATATGTAAGTGGTGTCGGGCCTCGCCTCACTGCGACTGTCGTTAGACGTGGTTTCACAACCACAGCCACTACTCTCTCACCAGTAGTATCACTTACGGCCGCCGCGTGCTGTCTACACGTATGAACATATCGGCGTATTGTAAACATGTCCTTCACATACTTACAAATAAAAATACCATATTTATGTCATTTCTAATTTTCCTAATTACAATAACTCGGGAACTATTGTAGTAACAGAAGATTCAATAAATCATAGAATGTTCGAGTCAAATCATGTTCCCGGAAGAGTCCTTGTTTACATTCCCCTGACGTCATTAATCACTGGCCAAGGACAAGGGGCCGTCAAGGACTCTCTTTATATAATATTCCTTTATCGTACGTACAAGGTTTTGGTAGTAGTTTTGCCTTATATGGCTCGACGTTGTGAGCGTGTTAAAATGTCACAAAGTTATGAAACATTCGCCGAATAGGAATTGGGATCGAGTCCTTTTCAGTATAAAAGAAAAATCGTGCTAATGAAAACCACAGAGGGTTGAATTTTAAATATTGTTAGTATATTTTTCAGAAATTCACGAATTACTAAAATTTTACCGGATTATAATAATAATAATATGCGGTTCTTGAGATATTAGAATCCCATCAGAATCACTCCTAAGATTGATTCAGAAAAACCGATACAAAGAAAAATTAAGGACTTCCAAGGTCTTTATTTCGAAATCAGAGTTAGACGTTTCTTTATTTTTTTATTTTATTGCATAGCGGTTAGCGGAGCCCATAGACATCTATAACGTAAACGCCGCCACCCACCTTGAGATATGAGTTCTAAGGTCTCAGTATAGTTACACCGGCTGCCTCACCCTTCAAACCGAAACGCATCACTGCTCACGGCAGAAATGGGCAGGATGGTGCCTATCCATAAGAGGGTTTGGTTTTTTATCACACATTGCTATTCCTTCACCACGGAAATCAATCGTGAACATTTGTTAAGTACGTGTTTCATTAGAAAAATTAGTACCCGCCTGCGGGATTCGAATAATGTTGCATCGCTCGACAAGATTGCACTGGACGTCTTGTCGGAGTAAAAGGATGTTGTAAGGATGACCACGATCATCACATAGACCAGACCGTGATCACGAAAGAAAAGCCTTACGTATTGTTATACGGTTGAACCAGCTCCTCTGAACGAGACGGCCGAATGTTTCGCGATAATAATAGGCAGCACATCGATAACCCCTCAATGACTTTTCTCTCAAATGATCGCTACCCCTCTGTCCGCCGGCCTTATTTTCCTAAAGTTTCATTTTTTTTAATTTTTTTTTATTGCCCTTGTAGGCAGACGAGCATACGGCCCACCTGATGGTTAGTGGCCGTAGTTACCGTCGGCCATAAACTTCAGCAATGCCAGGGGCAGAGCCAAGCCGCTGCCTACCTGCCTCATCTTATCAGCACCGAATAGACAGGACCGGCTCTACCATCTCGCAACGCATACCACAGTAATGAACGTACTTAAAAATTACATTTGAATACGAAAGTTATACAATCTTCATTACACACGTCCCAGGAGCAGCTCCGTCTGTTAGCATCGCAGTTACAACTCGCACAGAAATTGCTTCACGTCTTGTAACGACCTAGTTAAGTTTAATGGGGCGTCGGGGTGTTTAGTTGAAACTAGTTTTTACATTTGATTTCGTCTGTAAGCTTTGAAATATTCGCGTTCATGGTTTCTATCTGCTAAATTTCCTATTTGAATGAAAAATATATATATACGTAGTCTGGCCATAAATACTGTTATAATTAAAAATAAACAAAATATTACATTTGAATTTGGAATCTGTCATTTTTATATGATTGCTCATTGAGTTTTCTCATTACGGCGCCAATACATTGTACAATATTTTGCGATATTAAAATTGAGTGGGGTGATACAGAGAACCGAATCGCTGTGATTGCATTACACAAAGTAAGTATGGAGCCAAATGCAATTTTTAAAACTCTCCATACGCTTGGTATTAGTAAAATGTTTGTGAACCGGGCTATTAATAGGTGCAATGAGACCTCCTCTGTTTGTGACGGAAAAAGATATGGCCGTTCACGTAGTGTTCGTACGAAAAATGTGGTCAAAGCAGTAAGGGAAAGAATTCGAAGAAATCCTGTCCGAACGCAAAAGATTTTATCTCGGGAGATGAAGATAGCACCTAGAACCATGTCGCGTATTTTAAAATATGACTTAGGACTTGCAGCCTATAAGACTGTTATAAGACTGTAATATATAGACTGTTGTGTCAACTTTTCACTGCTTTAATTATACAGACGGTTAAATTACTAAAATAATCAGGAATTGCAATAATAATTGGTGATTTAGAGCCAATGTGTTTGTGCATGACGGCCGGGTGCTAGTGCGGTCAACAAGAGAATAGAATGACTATACGTTCGTCCGCCATGACTAACGCAACTCCGTTCGGTGTTACCCGCTCTCGATTTAAATTAACATTTAGTCGAATAATCGAGACGATTAATGGACGATTAACGAGTGACTGGACTAACACAATCGATTATTGTAGTCGTCGTGGCCTAGCGGATAAGAAGTCCGGTGCATTCGTGTTGAAGCGATGCACCGGTGTTCGAATCCCGCAGGCGGGTACCAATTTTTCTAATGAAATACCTACTCAACAAATGTTCACGATTGACTTCCACGGTGAAGGAATAACATCGTGTAATAAAAATCAAACCCGCAAAATTATAATTTGTGTAATCACTGGTGGTAGGACCTCTTGTGAGTCCGCGCGGGTGAGTACCACCACCCTGCTTATTTTTGCCGTGAAGCAGTAATGCGTTTCGGTTTGAATGGTGGGGCAGCCGTTGTAACTATACTTGAGACCTTAGAACTTGTATCTCAAGGTGGGTGGCGCATTTACGTTGTGGATGTCTATGGGCTCCAGTAACCACTTAACACCAGGTGGGCTGTGAGCTCGTCCACCCATCAAAGCAATAAAAAAAACAGTCTTGGAGGCAGCGGCTGTTGCCTTATTGGCAGCTTGATCATGAGATCCTTCCGTTGCCTCGTCTTTGTGCGAGATAATTTATTTAAAATCTTAGTACACGAGTGTCAAGTATCATGTATATTCATATTTCTGTAACGCTAGTCCATAGTTTCGTCTGTCGCTGAGTGACATTGAGAATGGCAGTGTCAAGGCCAGGCCGGACCGTGTACAGTTGGCAGTACACATGGAAACGTTGCCAAGTACCGTCCAGGGAAGAGGAACTTTTTTACCTCCTTGTTAATAACTCTACAACAACTATGTGGTAGACTGTATGTGTCTCTTTCGTTCATGGAATAGAATGAAAGAGACAAAAAATTGAATGTCTCTTTAGAACTGGTCACTATGATTCCGTTGTCTCTCGGAGCTGAGGTAGTTCCCACCACCTGAATCTATTGCGTGGAGTCACAGTTGGATTTAGAGTATAGATTTTCCCGGATCTGGAATATACCCGGTACTGTACAAGCGTTATGACATATCAATCCTCAAACAGGATTTGAAAAGAGTCCTTAAAGGATAAGCAGTGACTTGTCTGAGCCCCTGTCAACAAGCTACAGTAACTGCTCACCGTTGCTTTGGTCGTGTACTTGTTTCTCTTTGAAAGTACGAAAATATTTAATTAATTAAAGCTCATGTCCTTCAATTACGTCGAGATTGGTTTGTTAAATAATTGACAAACCTTGGTGTTGCCAATAAAAAAGTTTAAAAAGATAAAGCTGTTTTCTGTCAGTTCCTCATCTATTTGTAATGGATCTTATTCTTTTATTAATACGCTTTTATTAGCTTCATACGTATGTTAGTATGTAAAGGATATCTTTGAACATGATTTTGACCCACTTCAAAATGTCGGATTGATTCGAAATTTGGCATACTTTTTAAGGACCGATGACAATTCAATATCTTGCACAGTTTTGATCCGTTATCCTTACTAGGATAATCAGGATTAGCGATTTTTTCTTTTCCTGAGACCCGGAGTGTCTGCGTGAAGACCAAGAAGGGAAACTACCAGGCGCACCGATCACCTATTTCTCAGATAAGTTACCGACTGATTCAGATGAAATTTTTAAAAAATTTTGAAAATATAGAAATTCAACTAAAAATAAAAAATAAATATTTTAAAAAACTAAAAAAATACGCTTTTATGAAAATTCAACTAAAAATAGAAAATAAATTTTAATTAAAAATAGTACAAGAAAAATTGAAAAAAATCGTTTGGTGCTTTTCAGGATATTATCAAAATAACCCTTCTACTCAATATGCTCAAAAGATATTTATAACTATTGATACCATGCACCCCACGGCTTTTTTTACAATAAAAACATTTTTACTTACATAATAATTCAAATTTAGTACCTTTTTTTTTCGATTTATCATTGATATTGATGAGCTTTCTTCTTATTCATAAAACAATATTGGAAATAATCAGATGTTTCTCTTCAAAATGCCAAAAACAACAGAAAAAATGTCCTACATAAAATGAATCTCAATCTAAATGTATCAGTCACTACGGTCGAGTTTTGAACGCTAGGGGTTGTAAGTTTAATAGTCGAATTGAAGTCTGAATTCGAGCCGTCACGACTCATTTATCGGTAAAGTGCTTTAATAAGTCATTTCATTTGAAAAACCAAAAAATTCAATAAAGTTCTTTAAAAATAATATTTTTCCAGGAGAAACCCCTACCTGCCCGAGATATCGTATCTCGTCGAGAACTATCTGAACAATTGTCATCGGCAGACGGTGTCGTTGGACTGTTATCTTTCCGAGCTTGTGGCTTAGATCGGTTTTTCGATGGCAATTTTCTAGTGACGCCGGTTAAAGTTTTTATTTTTATTTTTTATTGCTTAGATTTGTGGACGAGCTCACAGCTCACCTGGTGTTGATTGGTTACTGGAGCCCATAGACATCTACAACGTAAATGCCACCAACCACCTTAAAACATGAGTTCTAAGGTCTCACTTGTAACAGTACAACGGCTGCTCCGCCCTGCAAACCGAAACGCATTACTGCTTCACGGTAGAAATAGGCACAGTGGCGGTACCTACCCGTGCGAACTCACAAGATGTCCTAGCATCAGTAAAAGCCAGCAATATCTAAATAGGCAGCGGCTTGGCTCTGCCCCTGGCATTGCTGAAGTCCATGGGCGACGGTAACCACTCACCATCAGTTGGGCCGCATATTCGTCTGCCTACAAAGGAATAAAAAAATCTCTTATAATAATATAATATCTAATCAATCGTGGTCTTGCGCCTATAGCAGTCTACACCACCCCATACCGGCTCCATAGTCACAGGTTTGAGACTATGGAAGCACTGTGTCCTTACTGTTGTCCAAATGAATTGGAAAGTCGCGAAGTGTATTCAAAAGCGCGAAATCCATAGGAGTCACGGAGTGTCGCCGCTCATCTATAGAGGTTTGATCGAAGTCTGGATGTCTTTGGAACATACCTCACCCTTCAGCTAAGCCGATCAGTAGTTTAGTTAGGGATTGGAGGGAGAGTCAATGCGATTCTTAGGTCCTTATACAGCATTAACGAGTCAAACAATAGTAGTAACAGTAATTCACAACTGGTCCGAAGCAGTTTCGTTGAAGGTACCATTAAATAATTATTTTAAAAAAAATGCATCCCTATAATTCATCTTTTTGCATTATTTTGTATTTTAAAAGCACGTGTTTGTAAAAAGTCAAAAAATTAATCCCACAAAATGAATGCGTCATTACTGGTGTTAGGATGTATATCTTTTCCTATTTCTGTCGTAATGTTTTCTTGAGTTCTCTTCTCCTCAAAGTGTCTACGTTCATGTTCAGATGGGGCTGAGCTACGGCTACCCATCTGAGCGAAAAATAATAATTAAAATGCTCTATTGACTACGGAAACTTACCTATATGTTTTCGAAATTCTGTACAAAATGTGTGAGCTTTGCGCAGAGCTTCACGGAATTAAGCTGTCGTAAGAGTCTTTCACGCCCTTCTGTTTGTTGTCAAATTCATTACGACCCAATTACTACGGAAGTCGATAAATAACACTGCGAATTGGTGATTGGCTTTTGATCTTACGGTTTTTGGTTCGTTTCAAATATTTAATTGAAAATAAAGCTACATATATACTTTTTAAAGTTGCCTTTTTTAACTTAACAGTTAGTAGGCTGCGAACTCGTTCATCCACGAATACAAATGAAAATAACTTCCTCATATCTGGATGGATGGATGGCTCTGGACTGCCCAATAATGCAACACTGGACACGTGTGCATGTTGAGCACTCTGGATCTAAACCAGCCTTTAGGTTAAGGTGGTTTTGATGTTGATTTTGACTTTTTGTTTTATTATTATTATTTGATTTTTTGTTTTTTATTATTATTATTGCTTTTGTTTTATTCCAAGATTGTAGTTATTATTTTTATTTTTATTCTGGTATAAATGAAATGTTAATGAATGTAATATGGATGCAAAATTTGAAGTAAATGAAATAAAAAAAAAATTGATTCGGTTTGGTTCGTCAGTTACGACAGAAGACACGATTGACAATAATTTTCTTGTTCTACTGATCGCAGTCACAGTCGTGGAGTTAACTCCCACGTTTTAAAATGATTAAAAATGTCTTGTTTCCTTTGATCGTGATGGTGCTATTTCCCCGATAGCAGGCGGTCGGGCGGCCGGTGCCTTGCGCAAGCCGAAGCTAAATGCGGCACCTCAGCTCTAAATATAATCTGCAACACTGCAACCAGCCCATACGACGGATTGCTCCTGCCCGAAGGGAGATTCAGTGTTCGTGTTGCATTTTCGTAGATTCACAAGAATCTTAGACGCGATTTAAAACACTTTGATATCTTCCGTCAGCCGTAGGTAGCTTCACTGTAAATATTTATAACTAGCTGACCCGGCAGATTTCGTAGTGCCTCAATCGGTAAATAAAAGACCTAAACTTTTGTATAAAATAAACTTAAAACAAACAAAAGAAATCCGTCCGACGAGGGACACATCAAAGGAAAAATAAAATTGTTATTTTTATTTAATTCCGAGCATTTTCATATTTATTTACCTTTTAAACCTTCTCTGGACTTTCACAAATAATTCAAGATAAAAATTAGCCAAATCGGTCCAGCCGTTCTCGAGTTTTAGCGAGACTAACGAACAGCAATTAATTTTTATATGTATAGATTTGTATATATTAATGTCTATAGTACAAATACGAAAATATACTCATCATATATCATTACACTAGAAACCTGGTAGTGCAGAATTAGCGGTCCCACAACTAGGCCGAGAGCCTGGGTTTGATTCCCAGTCCAGGCAATACGAGACGAACAGTCTCTGGGTTTTAGTTTAATGTAGATAATAGATAGATATAGATCGTTGTTGCGATGCACCGGTGTTCGAATCCCGCAGGCGGGTACCAATTTTTCGAATGAAATACGTACTTAACAAATGTTCACGATTGACTTCCAAGGTGAAGGAATAACATCGTGTAATAAAAATCAAACCCGCAAAATTATAATTTGCGTAATCACTGGTGGTAGGACCTATTGTGAGTCCGCACGGGTAGGCACCACTGCCCTGCCTATTTCTGCCGTGAAGCAGTAATGCGTTTCGGTTTGAAGGGTGGGGTAGCCGTTGTAACTATACTGAGACCTTAGAACTTGTATCTCAAGGTGGGTGGCGCATTTATGTTGTAGATGTCTATGGGCTCCAGTAACCACTTAACACCAGGTGAGCTGTGAGCTCGTCCACCCATCTAAGCAATGAAAAAAAAAAAAGATAAAAATAGGTCTATGCTCCTATAAAACAGGAAATCTTAGTTTGGGGGCCAGATAACCGTGTGTGACTTGTCCCCAATTATCTTTATCTATATATATAAAAATGAATTGTTGTTCGTTAGTCTCGCTAAAACTCGAGAACGGCTGGACCGATTTGGCTAATTTTGGTCTTGAATTATTTGTGGAAGTCCAGAGAGTTTAAAAGGTAGATAATTATGAAAATGCTCGGAATTAAATATTTAAGTTTATTTTATACAAAAGTTTAGGTTTTTATTTATCGATTGAGGCACTACGAAGTCTGCCGGGTCAGTTAGTATTATAATAAATGTTTGGTTTTACTTCTCGACAAAACAACAAATCTAAATATCATTTATTCGTAAATTTAAAAATAATCAAATCAGTTTATCACTTGTCTTTTGTGACCACAATAATAAGAAATAACCAGATAGGACTGCACAATAGGTTTGTTTTTTTGTTCATGTATTTATATGTATTTGGATTCTCGAAAAGATCTTTGAAACTATTATTGGTTCTGTAAAATTAATTTGGTCTACCGGGTATTATTCGCGCTCGCATATCTGTCTGAAGTCAACTGTTCCTCGACATCGTAGGCTGTAATTGATAAATAATATAGGTGATAGGCATCCATAACTTAAATACACTTAAATTATTTTGCATATTTTGTGTTGTGTAAATATTATGTGTTATAATGTACAACTTAGTGGTGGTAGGATCTCTTGTGAGTCCGCGCGGGTGGGTATCACGGCCCTGCATATTTCTGCCGTGAAACAGTAATGCGTTTCGGTTTGAAGGGTGCCGTTGTAACTATACTTGAGACCTTAGAACTTATATCTCAAGGTGGGTGGCGCATTTACGTTGTGGATGTCTATGGGCTCCAGTAACCACTTAACATCAGGTGGGCGGTGAGCTCCTCCAACCATCTAAGCAATAAAAAAAATAAAAAATAAAACTCTGAAAAAGGTCGTACTCCGAAACACTGAACGTTCTTCTCAGTGGTAATAGCGAATCTATATATTAATACGTGAAGCAAAAACTTTGTACCCCTTTTTACGAAAATTGCGTGGACGGAGGAGTATGAAATTTCCCACACTTATAGAGAATATAGAGAAGAAGTGCAGAATGCTAATTTTTTTTTTAAATTATGTTTAAAAAAAAACATTAATTCAATTAAAAAAGGGCTACACATACTACCATGTATTTGACACAACACATAAAAATATACTCTTTGTTTACTATCAATTGTGAAACTTTTGTTATAGTTTAAAGTCTGTGGTCGAATTGAAAATAGATTAATATTGATTGTCTTTAATATTATTTTTTATCTATATCGCAGTTTTGGCGAACACTGTGATTAAATTATCGAATTAATAATAGTGTTTGACAATAGAACCATAATAATGTTTAAACTTATAATTTCAATTAATTATAGTCAAATTTTGACTACTGCGGGGCCACTAGTCGGTGATAAATTCATGAATATTTGAAGGAGCATATGAAGGAGTACCTACGTACGTGCTCCAAGGAACTGTTTGAGATGATTCCGTATTTGGTTCTTATCATCACACCGCCCGCCATCGGAGCGGAGTTCATCCAAACCATCTAGTAGCACTCGCGTATCACCAGATATCTTTTGCCACGTAGCATCCGGCTTCTGAACGAACTCTCCTCCGCGGTGTTTCCTTAACTCTGTGACATGTTCATCTTCAAACTAGAATGGCATTACCAACCTTCATGAGCGTTTGTAACCACTTAGTATCAAGTGGTTTTTTTTATTTATGTTTTTATTGCCGTTGTTGGCAGACGAGAATACGGCCCACCTGATGGTGAGTGGTTACCGTCGCCCATGGACTTCAGCAATGCCAGGGGCAGAGCCAAGCCGCTGCTTACCGCTCAATACTTTCCACAAGCCTTGTTTGAAGAAGGACATGTCATAGCGCTCGGAAACACCGTGGAGGGAAGCTCATTCCATAGCCGGATGGTACGTGACAAAAAAGACCTCTGGAAACGCACTGTGGATGACCGCAGTGGCTCCAGGTAGTATGGATGAACTCTACTCCGGTGGCGGGCGGTGCGATGGTAAAAACGAGATGCCGGTATCATTTCAAACAATTCCTCAGAGCACTCTCCATGGAACATACGGTACAAAATACAGAGGGAACCGAAGTCCCTCCGCAGACCCAGAGGTTCCAAGCGATTCACATGTTTGCCTACACTAGCGATAAATAATGTTGAATAATTTTTTTTTATGATTTTTTTTTATTGCTTAGATGGGTAGACGAGCTCACAGCCCACCTGGTGTTAAGTGGTTACTGGAGCCCATAGACGTAATGCCGTAATAATGTAAATGCCACCACCCATCTTGAGATAAGAGTTCTAAAGTCTCAGTATAGTTACAACGGCTGCCCCACCCTTCAAACCGAAACGCAACACTGCTTCACGGCAGAAATAGGCAGGGTGGTGGTACCTACCCGTGCGGACTCACAAGAGGCCTTATCACCAGTAATTACGCAAATTATAATTTTGCGGGTTTCATTTTTATTACACGATGTTATTCCTTCACCGTGGAAGTCAATTGTGAACATTTGTAAAGTACGTATTTCATCAGAAAATTTGGTACCCGCCTGCGGGATTCGAACACCGTTGCATCGCTACATACGAATGCATCGGACGTCTTATCCTTTAGGCCACGATGACTGATATTAATATTTTGGTGCTGATAGCCGTATTTCTGTGGATGTATGGTGAGGAAGCAGAATCATTGGTAGTGGCACGAGGAAGCCAATTTGCAAGTGTATCAGGTGTTTTATTATCATGTTAAATCTTCCAAACAAATGTAATGTTGTATTGACTGGACACAATAAGATGTAGGCTTTCGTCAACTTTGGCAAATAAATTTGAATAAAATTTTGTAAAATTTCACTATAATCGGTCAAACTACGCTAACATGTAAACTGACTTGCATTTATAATATTAGTTACTCGTAGTAAGTGTGGATAGTGGACAATAATAATGTTTTTTGTGCATATATTCGATAAACAGTAATTTCCTATTTCTGAATGATATGCGGAATGTTCATACTAAGTAACTGAAGATAAATAAGGGAAATTTACCATTTGCTAACTTTCAGAACATAATTTCGCGAAAGTCCATTAACAAACTAATTGTATTTTGTTAATCTATCTATTCTATCTTCTTCTTCTATATATATAAAAATGAATTGCTGTTCGTTAGTCTCGCTAAAACTCGAGAACGGCTCGATCGATTTGGCTAATTTTGAATTGTTTGTGGAAGTTCAGAGAAGGTTTAAAAGGTAGATAAATATGAAAATGCTCGGAATTAAATAAATAAAAAAAATTGTTTTTCCTTTGATGTGTCCCTCGTCGGACGGATTCCTTTCTTTGTTTTAAGTTGATTTTATACAAAAGTTTAGGTTTCTTATTTATCGATTGGGGCACTACGAAGTCTGCCGGGTCAGATAGTTTTATATATTAATTAATTAATTGTTTGTAAATTTCTGTTTTTATTATATATTAAATGTTATTTTTAATAAGTTATTATGAATAAGTATCGTTTTCAACTCCTCTCTGCTTTCAAATCTGTTAGATCAATTTTTTTCTAAACACTAACGCAATATTCATTGAATTTACGCATCAAACTCCATAAAATATTAAATACCATTAAAGCCCATAGAAAACGCCATAAACAACTATGCCCACACCCGATTTCCCCCATAACACGGCTCGCAACTGCATTTACGGCACGCTTGCACGATATACTGACGCCACATAATATGGCGCAGATTTTCGGCTACACAAATTGCTGTGTAATATTCAATTAGGTCGATGTATGGCTTTCGGCGGCGTTATTGGTCGGCGCATATGTTGTGTGATATATGATTAGTTTTCGGCTTAAAGCACATCCCTATTTTCGGGAACGTTCCGTTGGTCAATCCGCCGCGATAGGTACGCGTGTCGACTTTTGCTATGAGATAGTTATCGGACGGGTCGGTTGCGCGTCCGTTACCCATTAAACTATAATAGAATGGCGCAGTTACAACGGAAATTATTCACAGGGATTTGAGATTTTTTTTACGCGTGTATTTTTGTCTTTTGAATTTTGTCTTAAGAGCGCTATGGATTTTTTTATGACATTCTAATTCTATTGAGGATTAGCTGTGATATGTATGTATTGTAATTGCGTACATTCGAATGTAGTGGCAAGACGAGGCAGTCGCTCGGGAGTTTTTTGATAAATCTCCAAATTGTAGCATCGGCTTTTGAAGGTTAACTAGATATTTCTTTGCTTTACGTTTGACAATATTTCAAAATATGTCATTTCTTTGATGTGATAAAAGAACTTTTCAATATTTTTTTAGTTAAATTTAAATTCTGTCAAACACAGGAGCTAACACATCATGTGGTTTATGTTCGAATTGAATGGTGTTAGACTAATTAATGTCATAGTGACTAAGAAGAAATGTACTAGGATCTTGAAGATTTCATGAAATACGTGGTTGATATTTGAGTTCGCGCGGTTCTCGTCGATTCCCGGCGTCCGTTTGTCCCTCAAGGTGCGTCGCGTCGCTAAATATAAACGCGCACGAGGCGTCTCCGCACTTTTCGTCGGGCGGCCAGCTGCCAGCCACGCGTCACCAGTTACCTCATGCGTTAGTAACGGTGAGGACCGACAAGGACGGGTCACGGCAGGACTGAGCCCCGGCCGTTACGCAACAACATGGCCGCCGTAGAAGACGCGGGAGAGATGAGCTGTCACGGGATATTTATGAAATTCGAACTAAAATAGATCTGGTAGCGGCTCCGGCCGAGTCACCTTGACGGCGTCCGTTACATAACCGAGACGGATCGAACGCACGCACTCCAAAATCAAATTCGAAAATGTCAAAAATCCATGACGCGATCCGTGACGCGGCGGTCGTGACGCAGCTCAGTGTTGCCACTCCTCCGACTAATAAATTTATTGTTTGGCATGTAAACGGATGCGTCGGAGCCAAGAAATTACAGCGTTCGGTAAAAAAAAATTATTGAATGAACCGAGGGAATAATCGGACGCGTGCAGCAGCGGCCGGCCAACACTTGCCAACACTCGCCAGCATTCGCCAACACGCTCCAACACGGTGCCGCGCGTGGTCCAACAGATGCAAATTATTATTTTTGAGCAGGACTACGTCCATCGGCCGCTCTGAAACTCCTTTTCGTTTCACTTGACAGTTTTTATCGGAGTTTTTAATTACTCTTTTGTCGTAATGGCGTCGCGAGCCATTGGGGCGGCGCACTTAACGTGCAGGCGCGACTTTTTATTTCACGATTGCTGCCGCTAATGATTCTCTGCGTCTCCGAGGGTTTTGTTATTCGTGGGAGCGGTCCGTTTGCTCGTGGATCGTTTTCTCCCGGAATGAAGCGAAGAATTAATGCAGCCTAACGTTGGTTGGAATGGAGACCGCGTGTGGCGCCACTTTTGCGTTCTTAACGCATGCTAAGTGCACGCTCCCGTAGGCAGGTACGCGTCTATTAATTACCGGAGTGCATACGAATTGGCTGCGGGGACTTGTTATTATGCGCAGAAGGAGCTCAAAACGAAAATACACGCGCGTATTTCGAGTTGCGTCGGTGTTTGAATTGACGCTACAGAGGTACATACAATTCTCAATGAGGCTTCTTTGTTTTCATACAAAAAATACTCTTTACGATGATCTTTCAATGTAAAATTCAAACCCTAAGCCATTCGTTTCAATGTGTTTCACCGGTAATTACCCTATCAGTCCTGAGAAAACTCGCTTAAAATTTTAATGAAGCTAAAGAAAGCGTTTTCTCAACCCAAATCCACAAATAATAATGTAGATAGTTTTTTTTTGGAAGAAAGTATTCTTTTACAATACGACTGGTTCTGAGGTCTTTTCAGTTTCACCAAGACAGCTAGGTAATCATGAGATCAACCAGGAGGGGTGGGATTTTGCTAACAGTTGACCGAGCACGACCTAATAGCTCAAGGGCAGCTGCTTCGTGAGTTCATGTACTATCGGCGATGTTTTTATTTATTTATTGCATAGATGGTTAGACAAGCTCACAGCCCGCCTGGTGTCAAGTGGTTATCGGAGTCCATAGACATCTACAACGTAAATACCGCAACCCACCTTGAGATATGAGTTGTAAGTTCTCAAGTATAGTAACAACGGCTGCCCCACCCTTCAAACCGGCAAGCATTACTGCTTCACGGCAGAAGTAGGCAGGGTGATGGTACCTACCCGTGCGGATTCACAAGACGTCCTACCACCAGCGAAAATAAAGATCTCCGCCTTCTTCGTTCGAGTAAGCCAGTATTGATAATGCGTTCTTAAACGTTGACCGTGTTTTAGAAAATAGAGTGCTATCCGTCTACCTGCAAGTTAAAACATAATATTGTTCTCATTTTATAGTACACTAGTGACCCGCCCTAGCTTTGCTTCGGAAAAATTAAATTTTATTATTGATATGGGGAGCGGTACATATGGTGCAGAACCGGACCGAGTGGAGAAGATTGACATACAGTCACGATCCTTAGGATTGAGAGAACGACCAGAAAGAAGAAGAAGAAGAAGCTGAGTCCCGCGATGTTACCCGAGGTTATTGTCGTACCACGGGTGACGCCGCGGGGCGAAGCTAGTCTAAAAAAGTAGCCTAAGTTACTCTTTATATCATCAGCTACCTATCAGTGAAAGTCTCGTCAAAATTGGTTGGAGAGACAAAAATTCAAAAAAAGATTTTGCTATATGTACTGTGGTATACATACTTACGCAATTAGTAAAAAGTGGTTATTTTATTATTACAAACAGACAATCCAATTTTATTTATTTGTATAGATAGATAGGTGCCAACGTAGCAATACAGAAGGACCACAAATCGCAATGTTGCACTCACTATTATAACTCCGCCCCCCACACGTGACTGCCGATAACCAATATCTTACGGTGAGCCGACGCGACGACAAGATTACGTAGGATTAGTGACGTGAGCCCGGATCCGGGATGCAGACCGGATTTGCATACGAATGCAGTTAAATGTCATCTCTCGGATTTGAGATGTGTCTTAGCAGGAGGCTGTGTGGTGTTAGTCGTAATCACATTTTCGGGGCTTAGTGGTTAACGCAGTTTGTCGTTTGGAACTCAATGGGTTATTTTTGTGGTTATATAGGTCGTATAATGTGAAGTCATATCAGTGATAATATAGAGTTTTAGTTAACTGATTTACGCAAACATGTCCATGGGCCATCTTGTGTTAAGTGGATATCGAAATCTATATCGGTCCAACGAAAATATTGTTGTGCCTGTAGTAGGTATATCCTGCCTATTTTGGCCGCGGATAATTATTCATGGGTTACATTACGCAATGTAATCCAAAGGCAGCGATACTACGCGTATAAAATACAACTAGAACTGGTCAAAGAAGTAGGTTTTCAGGTCAGTTTCAGTTTGGGCCCTGTCTTCGAGATCCTACAGGATCAGGAGTCGTCGTGGCCTAAAGGATAAGACGTACGGTGCATTCGTGTTGAAGCGATGCACCGGTGTTCGAATCCCGCAGGCGGGTACCAATTTTTCTAATGAAATACGTACTCAACACTCACGATTGACTTCCACGGTGAAGGAATAACATCGTGTAATAAAAATCAAAACCCGCAAAATTATAATTTGCGTAATTACTGGTGGCAGGACCTCTTGTGAGTCCGCGCGTACCACCACTCTGCCTATTTCTGCAGTGAAGCAGTAATGCGTTTCGGTTTGAAGGGTGGGGCAGCTGTTGTAACTATACTTGAGACCTTAGAACTTATATCTCAAGCTGGGTGGGGCATTTACGTTCTAGATTCTATGGGCTTCAGTAACCACTTAACACCAGGTGGGCTGTGAGCTCGTCCACCCAATTAAGGAATAAAAAAAAAAAAAAAACTTTCCCGTAATTCATTTCATTATCCTACCGAGCCCTTTAGACAAACATTCTCTTTGCAATACGAATACAGTTACGCAACGATGACAAATTCAATACAATGCTAATACAAAATGCAGTTTTATGAACGCACGCCGTGCCTCGTCAAACGCCCATTGTAAAAAATATGTTAGCATACGCGCTGTGAATATTAGTTGGGTATTTGCAAATAATTGTGTTCGATCGTGAGCCGGATTCGGGTTGAACTGTGGGGGGCTAGTTCGGAGACCCTCACGGCGTAGAATACGTTGCGTATACATATTCGAGGTCAATCGTTTTTTTAGGTACCTCAAGCATCGGTCATCGTTCTCGTCGAACCCGTCGCTTGCGACGAAAGACTCGGCGAGTAAATTAACCCACAGACACAGCCCATTGAGTTTCTCGCCGGATCTCCTCAGTGGGTCGCGTTGCTGATCCGGTGGTAGACTCTGCGAAGCACGGCTCTTGCTAGGGTTCGTGTTAGCAATATTGTCAGGTTTGAGCCCCGCAAGTCCACCTACTAGCCCAGTGAAGCTGATTTGGTGTCTCTAGACCATCTTAGCTTAGGTAGGGAAAAAAAATCTAGCTCTATTTTCGAAAATTCCCTAATAATAACCATGTATTTTAAATTATAGAACCTCTTTGATCTAGTGGATAGCGATCCTGCCTGATGAACCGCGGATTCGAGTGGGAATCTTTATTAGAATATGTTCACTAAAGAGGTTTTGGTCTAGAATGTTCTTCTAGCCACGTGTCAAGGATAGATATTTTAAACGTGCCTGTAATTCACACGCGCTAGAAGCAATACCTCGAGAAGTATTCTATATCATTCTCTTATAGGTGAAATCCTGTGTATATATTTGTCTCTTTTTAGTATTTCTTTCTCGTGTTACCGTGTTTCAAATCGCGATAAAGCTAAAGAAAAATTCAAATAAAATCCAATCGATGACGTCACAATGTTGCTGTGCTCGTCTGACTGACTGACGTCGTTGATGCTCGTAGTGTAGTGTGTTTTCCAGTTATTGTATATGAAGTCAGTTCGCCCACAGTGCGTCCCGGTTGAGTGCGTCGTCCTCGCCTCACCTTGCACGACGTCTGACGAATTCAAAACGAGTGCAGTACTCAGGACCTGATTTAGATGTAGTCAGCTTAACGGTGCATTATCGTGGGATTTTCCGCAACTCCATATCGCTGCGGTATGATTTAGTTCAATTCAAGAGGGTCATTCGCTTTTTTTTTTTTCCTACCTAAGCTGATAGCCTTGAGAGGCTATTTCAGCGCAACCTTAACTAGTAGGTGAGCTCACGGGGCTCAAACCTGACGACGTTGCTAACACGAACCCTAGCAAGAGTCGTGCTTCGCAGAATCTACCACCGCATCGGAAACGCGACCCACTGAGAAGATCCGGCGAGAAACTCAGTGGGCTGTGGGTTAATTTACTCGTCGAGCCCTTCGTCGCAAGCGACGGGTTCGACAAGAACGTTGACTGGTGCTTGAAGTACCTAAAAGCACCGTTAATGGATCGGGAGGATCCGAAATGACGCGTTTGGGGCGACCTCGACTGCTTTCCATTCTTTCCGCAGGATCGGTAATGTAGTTACCGGCGGCCACAATGAGAGGGTTCTTGTGTCGTGCCACTTTATCGAAGTCGCAAAATCACTTTTAAGCCTGAAGCATCATGAGTCTCCGTGCTCACACGTGAACACGTTTCACGATGAGATTGTTTGCGCGTCACACTGCACTGCTGTCCGTAATGAAAACTCACGAATTATTCGCCACTAATTCATTCAATAGTATATTAACAATCACACTATTTTAATGTGAAAGAATCATAAATTTTTCATAGAAATAGTTTAACTATTGAAGTGACCTTGAGTGAGGTTTGACTGAGTGCCAAATTAAACAGAAGCTTTTGAGCTTTCGTTACTCTTGTTTACTACTCGTCTGAAGTGACGTAAAGCTTCCTATTATTGGCCCTTTGTGTTGAAAGCTCATTATAACATCAAAATATCAAATTGAGTTAAAGCTCTGAACTATGTATATTTTTTGATTAGCGTGGACGGGCGCGCGAACTTACGGCGCATGACCCCGTCTATTTTGAATCTCACCTTGAGACATGAGGTCAAAGTTTCAATTGCATTAAATCTGCTATAGATTTATAATTTCTAATAGTAAGTGTTGATCAGTATTTTCAACAGAACTAATATTCTGCAAATGGTTAGTTTCCGTGACCCGTGAACACAATGCTAGATGTATTGACTCTTGCTGTAGATAATAGTTTACTTGGGTAAGACTAGAAGGTACCGGATCATCGCCATCTGTAGCTACTTTTTTCCTCAATCATCAGTCCGTAGTTATAACTTATCTGTAATCTTGTCTAACTGCATCAATTCCTTATTCGAGTATTTGTGAACGCGGAGCCATCATTCTGGTTTTTTTTTATTGCCTTTGTAGGCAGAGTAGCATACGGCTCACCTGATGGTGAGTGGTTACCGTCGCTCATGGACCTCAGCAATGCCAGGGGAAGTCGCTACCTACCGTTAAGTACTCTCCACAAGCCTCCTTTGAAGAAGGACATGTCATAGCGTTCGGGAAATACCGTGGAGGAGAGCTTATTCCATAGCCGGATGGTACGTGGCAAAAAATATCTCTGGAAACCAACTGTGGATGAACGCAATGGCTCCAGATAGTATGAATGAACTCTACTCAGGTGGCGGGCGGTGCGATGGTAAAAACGAGATGATGGAGCCATCTCAAACAATTCCTCAGAGCAGTGCTTGATTAATCACCACGAAGCAAGTCCGTGTTCCTTCCGGACTGTAGGAGGGTAGGGCGGTACCTCAATGTAGCTGTGACGTCACGGCTCCGATATCTCGTAAGATCCTTTGTTTACTTCTTGATTTCTATTAAAAACTGTAATCAATTTTGCGTCTCAATTTGAATGCTAGGAAAGTCTTCATTTCAATACTATTTACAACACGGAGTCCTGAGCGCATCTCTTATGTGCTTAAAGTACTTATTAAGTAGTAATGAACCATCTATTAGTAGTAAATTTAGTTTTAATTATGTGTATGACTCGATAAAACCACAGAAAATACGTTTTACGTATTTTGTGAGTCCGCGCGGGTAGGTACCACCGCCCTGCCTATTTCTGCCGTGAAGCAGTAATGCGTTTCGGTTTGAAGGGTAGGGCAGCCGTTGTAACTATACTGAGACCTTAGAACTTATATCTCAAAGTAGGTGGCGCATTTACGTTGTAGATGTCAATGGGCTCCAGTAACCACTTAACACCAGGTGGACTGTGAGCTCGGCCACCCATCTAAGCAATAAAAAAAAGTGTATGACTCGACAAAACCACAGAAAATACGTATTACGTAATTCTTGCATGAACAAAGTAAACATTATTCCTTAGCAGGATTCAAACCCGGAGCTCAAAGTTTCCCAGAATCGCGTCCAGGTCAATCCGTTGGGAACATCCGCGTACAGATACGTCGATACAAATATTCATTAGACGCATCGCACGCGCACTGTTATCTAACATTAGTACAAGAGCTCGGAATGCTAATGTGTTTGAATCGTGGCGAACTATTGTGCGGTAGGTTCGATCCTGGCCATACATTACAGCGCACACACAATTTAGTAGTAGACTGATGATAAAAAAAATTTGATTTTATTGTAAAAAAAAAAAGCGTAGGGTGCATGGTATAAGTAGTTATAAATATTTTATGAACAGATGTGAGTAGAAGGGTTATTTTGATAATATCCTGAAAAGCACCTTACGCTTTTTTACAATAAAATAAAATTTTTCTACACTATTTTTAATTCAAATTTATTAAAATTTATTTTCTATTTTTTAGTTGGATTTTCTGTAAAAGCGTATTTTGTTAGTGTTTTTAAACTATTATTTTAGTTGAATTTCAATTTTTTCAAATATTTTGTTTAGTATCGATCGATACTATCGATTTGTCATCGGTCCTTAATAAGTATACCAAATTTTGAGTTAATCCGGCGTTTTGAAGGGGGTCAAAATCATGTTCAAAGATTCCGTTACAAACATACATACGTCTGAAGCTAATAAAAGCGTTTTCATAAATCATATTTGAGCCATTATACGGGTAGAGATATCGGGATTATGTCTTTTTTTTTATTACCCTTGTAGGCAGACGAGCATACGGCCCACCTGATGGTGAGTGGTTACCGTCGCCCATGGACTTCAGCAATGCCAGGGGCAGAGCCAAGCCGCTGCCTACCGCTTAATACTCTCCACAATGTTTTTAGAAATCATTCGAATAATTAACGAGCTCAAGTTGACTTGTCGTCTTTCCCGATAACTTCACTAGCAGCGCATTTAGCTTGTGTTTTATGATATTGAAACGTCCATAGTGCTGTCGTATATATTAAACAATCCTTAGCTGGTTGACTCTCAAGCTGTCACTAGTTTATATTTAGGAACGTGCGAATTGACGCACCTTGATCTGTAGGATTGAAGTTTTAATATCATGGTCTGATTATTATACTTGCTTCTTGACAATATGCTCACCTATACTGTTTATCCATCTAAATTCAGATTATACCGGTGGTAGGATCTCTTGTGAATCCGCACGGGTAGGTACCACCACCCCGCCTATTTCTGCCGTGAAGTAGTACTGCGTTTCGGTTTGAAGGGCGGGGCAGCCGTTGTAATTATACTGAGTATGTACTGAATTTTAAACGGTAGGCAGCGGCTTGGCTCTGCCCCTGGCATTGCTGACGTCCATGAGCGACGGTAACCACTCACCATCAGGTGGGCCGTATGCTCGTCTGCCTATACGGCAATAAAAAAAAAAAGAGTCCTTAGAACTTACATCTCAAGGTGGGTGGCGCATTTACGTTGTAGATGTCTATGGGCTCCAGTGGGCTGTGAGCTCGTCCACTCATCTAAGCAATAAAAAATATCCATTTAAACTATAATAAATTATACTAAGTTTTTTGTCGTTGTAATTATATTACGTAAAGGCTAGCTCCGCGACGTGATATAGGTTCGCCTCCCGGATGTCCTCGCAGACTTTATGTCGGTGCTCTGAGCCGGCACGTACGCTACACACGACACTACGAATGGTAATCGCTAATGCATTATGCACTCACGTACTTGAATTACACGTCTTTTGATTTATTTGTTTTGATAGACTTAGGTTTGATTGTGCGAGTTCCACAAAAGGACGGGTATTCCTAATTCTATCTGTTTGTCATCGTTTTGTGGCTTCTAATTCAGAATCAAGTCATAACTGGAGCTCGTATATGTTGTCTTGGTTTACCACGATGAGAAGAAAGCACAGGTTCATAATTCCTTTTGGAATAACACCAATCTTCCGTATCAAATCACGACAGAATGGTGTTGTCACTAAATACGACTGCTTTTTTTATTTTATTTTATTGCTTAGATAGGAGGACGAGCTCACAGCCCACCTGGTGTTAAGTGGTTACTGGAGCCCATAGACACCTACAACGTAAATGTGCCACCCACCTTGAGATATAAATTCTAAGATCTCAGTATAGTTACAACGGCTGCCCTACCGACCCTATCAGACCGAAACGCATTACTGCTTCACGGCAGAAATAGGTGGTATCTACCCGCGCGAACTTACAAGAGGTCCTACCACCAGTAAGTTTTTCTCCACCTTGTCCCACTAGGTGGGGGTCGACATAGCGAATTTTTCTATTCCATTCTGTTCCATCAGCCGTCATCTCATATCGTCATTCACACACTCCATCCATGTTTTCTTCGGTCGACCTCTTCCTCCTCTATCTCGCACTAAATACGACTAAAACACGTAATATTTCAAGTCCCGTTATATTATTATACATAACGTAGGTCTCTTGACGTTATTCGTGGAGGATGTTATTCAAGATCATATGTCAGATTACCTTCTGCCTAAAATAAATCAGTATTCTTATATATCGTAAGACTAATGTTGGACACAGCTTCTTTCAAGGTATGACCACAACGTTTTATGCATGTATATATTATTATGTGGTGCAATTCCTTCAGCTCCTGTCTCACCAGGTCCTCGGTATCCCTATTGTTGGCCCTGTCTACTGTCTACAGCCTACACTCGTTTTATTAGTAGGTGCCACTCAAGAATTCAACGGTCATCTGTTCCGTGACCAATATGCTTTGCCCATAGCAACTTTGACTTGGCTTTCTTCTTGCTACGTCGATTACTCTCTCATCTTCCTCTCTATTTGCTAATTCCTGAGGACTATCCAAAAAGTATTAATTATTATATTATAACGCATTGAGCGACGATATTGTAGCTATATTTGAGACATTGGAACTTATCTCTCAAGGTGTGTGGCGCATTTACTTTGTATATGTCTATGGGCTTCAGTAACTACTTAACACCAGGTGGGCTGTGAGCTTGTCCACCTATCTAAGCAATAAAAAAAAATAGATAGCACCTAAAGACCAGGTTGGTTATAGTTGCTCCACCATATGATGACTTCATGAGCTTGATGCGGCTGGTTTACATTCAATAAGTTATTTTATTGGTCGGTTCTATTGTTGATTGAGAAAATTGGGGTTTGAACATGGTCGGGAACTACCCGGATCGTGACTGCTTAGAAAAAGGTTTGTTTTAATAAATTGAATGTGCTGCTTCTATTTGACCATATCCAAGACGTAATACCATTGTATAGATGCCTCACACGTACTAGAGTCAGTCAGTCACATCAGTTTGAGATTGCAGAGCCGAAAATCGCTTTAAGCATTAGCGGGCGCGAGTTTGAATGGGCGATTTCGTCGACGAGTGCGCGAGGAAGGTCGATGTGATTGCAGCGAGTGTAGGGTGCTACTTACAGCGGTGCTAAATATAAAAACTAGTGACGTTGTGGAATGCTCGGTGTAGTAATGGTTGTTCGTCTCTGGGTTTTATTTATTTATTTTTTATTGCTTAGATGGGTGGACGAACTCACAGCCCACCTGGTGTTAAGTGGTTACTGGAGCCCATAGACATCTTCGACGTAAATGCGCCACCCACCTTGAGATATAAGTTCTAAGGTCTCAAGTATAGTTACAAGGGCCGCCCCATCCTTCAAACCAAAACGCATTACTGCTTTACGGCAGAAATAGGCAGGGCAGTGGTACCTACCCGCACGGACTCACAAGAGTCCTAGTGACAAATTTAATGACTCACACTCATTAAATTTGTACGATGAAATAAATAAAATTGACAAAATTATGCTTTATATTTACATACCAGTAGTGCACTATAACGTTATAAGCACTAATATCATGCGTTTCGGCTTGAAGGATATCGACGCTTGAAAGGCAAACGTGACTAAGCGACAATAACTGCTTTGACATAAATGATAGGCAATAACCATTTCGATACGCAAAAAAAATATATTTCTAGGCCTATTAAAATCATTTCAATCCTACAGCTACTAGCTAGATTGTACTACAGCTAGATTCGTTAAAGTAAATTTTGTTTTCAGGTATTTCAACTTTAAATTAGTCTACCGTAAAGTTCGGGCATTGAATCATGAAGTACATCAGGTACTCGTGCCTGTTTTAAATTTTTAAAATTACTTCAGTTCCGAAATCGCGAAACTACCATTAATTTATTTATATAATTAGATAGTCGCCCTTCGTGGCACCCCGACTTTTGTACTTGAAACTATTTTCTATTCGTGCACAAAACGCTCAGCTGTTACCGAGCTTCAGCGAGCGAGCCTTGCCACGCATATATACCTAATGTATATAGCGTGTATACAGCAACATCGCATAAGGTATATATTTACATAGACGGTGTACATATGTACATGAAAATAAATTCTCAGTGCCAAATTGCATCAAAATAATAGTAAAAAAACCTGTAATTTCAATATTGAATTAAAATAGGTAGGGCGGTGGTACCTACCCGCGCGGACTCACAAGAGGTCCTACCACCAGTAAATGAATGAACGAGTAATGAGCGTCGCTAAGTTATCAAACTCACCATTTTCGTAGGAGATAATCTTGCTTGGACCGACGAAAGAATGCTCTACAATCTTGTTAGGTTAATTGTTACTTAGTCCGAAGGTAGTTGCGATAGATTTTATTGACCAGGTGGTCCAATAAATTGCATAAAAATAGGTTGCAAGCCACTAAAATATTATCTAACCCCGAGGCAAAGTTTTCCAGCCGGCTTATAATTGACAAATACTCTTTAAACTGACCTCGTATTCTGATGATCTTTGAGGATAATGTCTGGTAGAAAGTCAACACTAAAACATGTTGAGACTTCCGAACCATGACACTAAACCTAAAACACTTTTATGTGTTATAGAGCGAATAAAAAGTCCGTGTGTAATCATATCTAGAAGAACAAAAAACATGCCATGCTCTTTTTCTTGAGTAGTTCATGAGATCTTTGTAAGCCTCAGATGTTTTAAAGTTCGACTTTAAAATATATCGCAGTGTTTGCTCACGTTTTGTCGATTCATCGTTTGTCGAATTTCGCCCGCAATAAACATAAGCGTGCTGACTAATGCATTGAATTATTCAGTTTTGCATGCAAGCTTTCGTTTGCAATCATAACATGCACGCCGCGCCTACCTCAGCTTGAGGAATGTCCTCTCGGTGGCTTCCAAGAAACATTGCCACTTTTCCATAAATTCATCCTGCGTACCGGTTAACTACCCAAATACATACGATATGGGTGTATTTGCAAGTGTTTTGCATTCAAACAACAATAGGATTTATTGTAAAAAGACGTGCGCAGTCGGCGGAGGCGATCGCGCCAAAGCGGCGCGTGGCAATATGGCGGGCGCGTGTAATTTTTTTGCTGCGTTTCCGCGTGTGCCATGATTTTGGCCAGAGCTCCTCCGTGACGCAGACGACCCAGTTAGACCGCCAACCGGTNATATGGGTGCATTTGCAAGTGTTTTGCATTCAAACAACAATAGGATTTATTGTAAAAAGACGTGCGCAGTCGGCGGAGGCGATCGCGCCAAAGCGGCGCGTGGCAATATGGCGGGCGCGTGTAATTTTTTTGCTGCGTTTCCGCGTGTGCCATGATTTTGGCCAGAGCTCCTCCGTGACGCAGACGACCCAGTTAGACCGCCAACCGGTGCCACGGCCAAGTCCAGGCGGGCATCCCCGATGAACCGGCGCCAATATCTATAAAATAAATTGGACCGTAATACTATGAGAAAAAAATAATGAAGGAAAACGTCATCGGATTTACCGCCAAAATGTACGAGTTGAACGCACTCCAGCGTTTTGGCAAGGTCCGCTGGATGCCGGCCTAATAGTTTGTTTGATTCGATAAGGTACGGGATATCGGCTATCGGAAGTATTTGTCGTCGACACACAATCTTGTGTGAGCCTCCACATGCAGTCTGTAATCGCGTCTAGTCGTTCGAGGATAAGTTCGGTAACTGTTATTGCTGTATTTGTGGAGAACAGTACAATAATAGGATACCAGTACGAACAATAGTTTAATAAATACTTAGTATAATTAATTTAAATTGAGCTAGAAAATTGAATCACGAATCTAATTAAATTCTTCTTATTGCCTTTACTCACGTATCTGTGTTGTACTCCCAATCAAAGCAACTCACCTATAGAGACCGTAAGACTTAGATTGAAAAGTTTAGAGAGGAATAAATTGATGGTATTTAAAAACCCACCAATTAATGCGACAAATATCAGTTTTTTTAATATCAATATCTATTTATTTATCTTTGTTCAGGCCCAAAACTAGCAGGAACTACCTTCCTTGAAGAAATATTTTTGTCGGTGTAGAAAATATGCTTGCTTTCACCTCACTAGTACCTGCAGACGGGTCCGACCCATCTAAATACCACTAACGGGAAAGTTGTAGATGGGTAGTTGTAGTAGATAACCTCATCTTCTAATTGTTAACTGAACAAACCATTACCAAGTAAAATGTCCTATTCAGACAGATATAAAATAAAAGTACAATACAGTAGCTTTTAGTGGCTACCCCAGACGATTTTAATTCTCGTAATGTGCAATGGAATTCTAATACCTTCTTCATAACTAATGCAAACGACTGTAATTGTTTAAGGAGTCTGTCGCGACACAATGTGCCAACCGTGACATTAATCGCTTGGGATATTTAATATGCGGATTTGAATATTACATTTGACCTCAACAAAAAATAGCTATTATATTTAGCGTCATTTTGTAGTGGTCATTCTTTATGGTCATAGATGAACCATAGATAGAAGATAGAACGTCGGCTGGCTGCCTTTAGAATTGAATACGAAATTTCTATTGTTTTGGATTTTAAATAGTATCTATCTTAAGATTATATTGTTAATTTAATTTTAGTTCTAAGCACGGGTCCTGGAGGTCATAGAGCAGTAGTAAGCTTTTGGTCGGCAGTCTCGCGTGCGTCGACTACCCTTTGCACTTGCGGGGGAAGTATATTTGTATTTTATCCGAGGACTCAAATTTCTAAATCAGTCAAAATCTCTCCAATGCTTTGAGCTTGTGAAAACAAAAATAAAAATTAGAGTTACTTTCGTAATAATATCATTTTATTGTCTGACTCTAACTGTTGCTAACAGTCTTGCAGCATCCGAGTTAAATAAGCAAAGCCTATTGTGCTCTAAATGAAATCTGTTAACCTGTGAAAACGATATCAGAATCCGTGAAGTGGTTCCAAAGATGTACGCCTACAAATCAACCGACAGGCAAACAGAAAAAATATTGATGGTTTATCTTCTTATTATTCTTTTTTAGTTCAGCCGTTCTATTTATATTACTTTTCTTCAATGAAGAGTACACAGCGACGTCAACTTTCTTAGTATTGGTTTTTAAAATCATCTATTCATTTGCTAGAATAGTAAAATGTATGATAACTTTAATGATATATCTGTTTACAATTTTGGTAGTCCTTAGAATTGCTTTTGTATTGCTCTTAAATCTTAATTTCTAATCTCTAAGCAGTAGGTATATTCTCGTAGTAAAATCTACGCTGCGTCAGATGCATTTTATAGGCATTCTATTTTCGCGTGGTCTGATATCATCGGTTTGACCAAGGAATGTACTATAAGACTAACTCCTTGCCAACAATCTTACTATATGTTGTTCATTTATATGCCAAATGCTTGCACCGTTCTTTGATAGTTTTACGAGCGCCATTTTTGTTTTTTTTTCGCGCGTTAACAGTCAGACAACATGGCTGCCCGTTTGCTTCCGGAGCATGTGGGTAGTTGATTGATATTACGATATTTCTTTAATCTATATATTGTTAATGCTATTAATCTATACTTCTATACTAATAATAAATCTACAGTGGTTTTTACGGATGTTCCGTTATAACTACTAAACCATGCATCCGATTGACTTGAAACATGGTATCCTTGTAGAAAATACATGTACTTAATGGATAGGCTAATATGAGTGTTGGACTCCCTACACCAGTTGCAGGGGCGTTAATGATTAGAATCTTTGTGGGGGTGATAAATAATAATGTTAATTTTAAATGCCCAGCGAAGCGGACGGCTACAGCTAGTCTTTTATATAATGTTACACAATATGTGTTACAGGGTACAAATAGTTTTCAATGACTTTTTCAAAATCTTTGTGTTCCTTTAACAGGTTTTTCGGTGATTCTAGAAACTAAAGTGGAGCTTTATGTGTGTCAGTGGACATCTCCTTGTTGATGATGAGTCATTTTCTTTTAATAAACATATTTTTATCTAATATCATAGATACTTTTTCGGCTAAAATCTAAAAAAGTTTACGAAAATAGCCCATTGATCGAAATGTTATGTATGACCTGAGATGAGTCGCACTCACAAAAAAAAACACTGCTATTTTATGAATCCAAAGCCTTTCGACCTTAGACAGTTAAAATAAGCTAAGTAAAAATACACAGAGCCGACAATAAGATTCTCCAATGTACATTACCATTCTGCGGACATCTCTCTGAGTGTTGCCAACCTAAAAAACTACTTTGTTATTGTTTGTAAAACTGACCGCGGGCAACAACCTCGACCTTACGCAAAAATTGGCAACACCGTGACCGAAGTCAGGAGTGGCACGTGGCCCAGTGTCCTGCCAACGGTAGTTGCTGGCAGTCAACACTGGTGGCAATGCCAAGTGTCGGGGTTTCCTTATGTCTGGTATTTCGCTTTCTAGTTAGGAAAGTTTTGGTAGGCTAATCGTGTATGGTTTTTATTTTGTTAAGGCGATGAATATCTCTGAATAGGCAGCATTTGGAGGCTACTTCGGTTGTCAAATAGGCTGTATAGGCTATCTTCCGTGAAATAAGTAATCATACTGAACTGTAGGAAACGATCATCTTTATTATTGTCATTAGATTTTCACGATTAAGGACTATATCGCCTAACACTAAGTAATGTGTGGATGCATTTTACATGAAGTATATTTTATTCTGGTCTACATGAGTAAGCCGATGAAACTTTTTAAATCCTAAAGGTCTTCATCTATGTCTCCAGTGGGAACCAGTGGTTCCAATTATTTTAAAATGGGTTTCCTTCATAGTTCCCCGTGCCGAAAATGAAAACTTATGTAGTAAAGAAAGCAAGCACTTTAATTCAAATCTATCTAATCTTAATATTCAAATCTTAAAATTCACACATTCACAGAAGGGTAGACACCCCGTGAAGCTTGGCAAGTCCACGCTCAGTCTGCGAGTCACGCCAACTTGATGTTTTGTCTGGGAAAATGTTTACTGTTGGCCGAATCTAATGTTGATCAAATGGTTCGGCTGCCGGCTTTTCGAAATAATTTTATTCGTAGATACGACTTTGGTTTATGGCTGAAAACTTCGGATGCCTTAAACAGAATTAAAGTTTGTCGTTAAATACGATTTTATTACCCTGATTTCTGTTTTTTACCGCTGTTTTCGGAGAGGTTATTGTCTAAAGGTCAAACACGTCGATCGAACATATTGCAAACTAAATATAAGCTGTGTGAAACAAAACTAAGCTACAAGGATAGTTTCAAATTCAAACTTTGAGAAAAGTCCTATAAGCCACAGATTTAAGAATTCAATTCGTCGGAAACTTGTAGAAAAGAGTCGTAAACAAATAAGCGCTGCTAAATCTAAGCAGGCTTATACAAACAAAATTATACAAACCTGCTTCAGTTGCTAAAGCCACAAGGAAACTGTTGGGTGTTAGGCGTGCCCATATTTAGAGGAATCAACGCATACTTTCATATGCAGAGATATGGCATGTGCTCTCGTTATTTATCGGTGGCGCATTGTGCCGAAATGCAAGGGGATTCAAAAGCACGCAGCGCAAACGATTTTAGGTCAAAAACAGAATTCATGTGGCGTTATGAATGTTGCAGGCGGAAGTGCCTTCCTATTGTTCTGTTTGATCTTGCCGCATTCAAGATTTTTGCGCAGACCTTATTTGTAGTTTGGCTGCAGTCTTTAATTGTGATTTTATTGAGGACAAGGACATAAGAGAGAGACATATGCTTCCAGAAAAGTGGGCGGCTATGTATCAGCTTCCACCCGCGCCGTTATAATATTGCTAAAAGGACGCTAGTTTACAGCAACTGTGTATCATTATTTATCGCGAGCAGACTATGTACATAGTATTTTAGTTTCAATTACTGATATTAAGGTATATTATAAGCATGCATTTATACCGCTACCCTGTCTATTTCTGCCACAAAGCAGTCCTATGTGCCAAACTAAGGTTGAGACAACAGTCACACTTTACAATTGGGACTCATGTCTCAAGGTAGATGGTGGCATTAAATTTGTGATGTCTATGGACTTCTAAGTCTGCACAAAAAAGAAATTTAAAAGATTGTTGATTGTAATACCTAGCGAATATAATAAATATCTCTGTAGATCAAATTAAAAATGACATGCCACGGAAAGGTCTCTCATAAATTTCTTCTAAAGAAGGTCACAACGATACGAAAGTTAGTAAAAGAACATGGAATTCCAAAGCTTATCGTCAAATAAATCATGTATTTGCATATTTTACATTGTGATTCAATACGCATTACAATACAATATTGTTCGATGTGATTGTATTTAGAATAAGGTGGGTTCTTTTTTGAACCAAGTCTCTGCATTGAAACGTCACGTCAAAGTCAGATTGCCTGAAGATAGAGATTGTGTAGATCTGTCGAGACGCTCCCTCATTCTTTTTTTTTTCTTTTTTATTGCTTAGATTGGTGGACGAGCTCACGGCTCACCTGGGGTTAAGTGGTTACCGGAGCCCATAGACATCTACAACGTAAATGCCGCTATCCACCTTGACACAGGAGTTGTAAAGATCTCAGTTTTAACAATACAACGGCTGCCCCGCCCTTCAAACCGAAACGCATTATTGCTTCATGGCAGAAATAGGCAGGGTGGTGGTATCTACCCCTGCCGACTTACAAGATTCATTTATTATTATATAATACACAAATGACGCATTAGCAGTGATCCTAATAAGGTGGAACAAAGGCTCGTTCACGCATTAACTTTTTACGTCTTTGTTCACCCATTTTTAATATAATATATGAAGGTTTTGTATAGTTGGTTTTCCAAATAAAATAATAATAAAAAAGTGATTCCTAATATAAGATGGACACGTGCCACTGTTCAGATATTGTAGACAACATGTGAGGTGTGTTTACGAGTGTGTAGCTCGCGACATTAGCAATATATTTACGATAGATCAGTCATGGTTTGAATAGACTATACAACATAGAGTGGATGCAATTTGCTTGCAATAAGTTTGTTTGCTTGATTCTAACATATTGCGCAAATGGTTTATGATGGCTCTTACACAGCCACTCTGTCTTATTTATAAGTTTAAAATATTAGTAAGTGTTGTTTTAAAATTGAAACAACAATGTTAAAATTTGACTAAGTTTAAAATATTAATTAATGTTGTTTTAAAATTGAAACAACAATTTGACTTGAATTTTGTAAAATTTTTTTTATTGTGAAAAAACATATGAACAAAATTAAAGTCAGCGTGAACTATTTGGAGAGGAAACCGGTTTGCTCCATGATTTTGTGGACTATTTTGGGCAATATTTAAATGAGCTTAAAAATCAATTTCGAAATTATTCAGGTTTTAACTGTTCAACAATACATTATTCTCAACTGATGATCGAAGTTGAGGTTTACGCTTTCTTCTCTTACTACGCCTTTACGATTCTAGTCTTTCGTATTATCTTTTCTGTTCTCAAACATCGACACCTTACGATTAGAAAACTTTCATCGTTCAATATCACTGTTATAGTAATTAGTTTTTATTTTATTTTTTATTGCTTAGTTGGGTGGACGAGCTCACAGCCCACATGATGTTAAGTGGTTACTGGAGCCCATGGACATCTACGACGTAAATGCGCCACCCACCTTGAGATATAAGTTCTAAGATCTCAGTATAGTTACAACGGCTGCCCCACCCTTCAAACCGAAACGCTTCACGGCAGAAATAGGCAGGACGGTGGTACCTACCCGCGCGGACTCACAAGAGGTCCTACCACCAGTAAAAAATTATAAAACCACCAGTAAAATATTGCACAATATCTCGATAGCCTGCAGCCTTGTGGGTGTTTACACCAATTTATTCATTGAAACACGTGCTTAATATGTGTTCACTGACAACTTTCATACGCTTACGAAGGAATCATATTAGATAAGTTATTATGTTGGAAAATATTAGAATTTCAACTGCGTCGACATTTACTTCGCAGTACGTATGTACTCTGGACTATATGATTGAGATGTTCTTTTTTAAGCGAATTTTCTAGACAGCCTCCAGTGGTAGGAAGCGATCTGGTTTCGCTCCTGATCTCTGTGACGGTGACTATTTATGTTCAAGTGGACCATATACTCATCCGTGTCGGCATTAACATCCAACTGTTACGCGCTAGGGGTTCGGGATAAATAAAATTTTACCGAAGTACAAATTAGAAACTGTATTCAACACTTATAACACTTAAAATACTTCACAAATACTTTAAAATTCTCAACTCGCTTCTTCCGCTTCTCTCCAGGTGATCCATTCGCTGTTTCGCTTCGAGTAGTTCCGACTACCACATCCCTAGAATTATCGAGAATATTCCACACGTTTCGAGTATTGTGTTTCTGCTATCTGACAATAGATGGCGTTGTACTTCTTGAGCGTTCTAGGTGCTACTAGATCCTCCGATATTCGTTCGACTATTCGGCGATGGATGGCGTTACTCTTACCGGCGTAACACAATGAATCCAGTACCGGAAGCTCATACAAGATAACCAGGATTCCGAATGTCGCAAACATCTTTAACAAGGAAAAGGACATCAACCCAGAGTCGAACGTAGCGTAGTCAGTGTAACCACTAGGCCGGTCAGGCTAATATAAATATAATCTAATTATTTTGTGATTAGAACAAAATTACAACCGGACATACCTGCGATATATTTTTCAGTAAAGGCCGAGTGATTCATTCGTCCGCCATCATTTGCGCGAGATAAAGACTTTGTTTATATCTTTCGATAATATTTAGATTTGAACACTTAGTTGGGATATCTGGCTACTATTCGATTGGGGAGATGTAGTTTTTATTTATTGTTTCGTTTGCGTTTGGATTTCTAACGCAGGTAGGTGCAATGTTTGTATTGCGTTTTCAGTTTGTTGCGGGCAAATATTGTTTTTTTTTAGCAGAGCACTCTGCATCTTGTTTGCGTTAACTGTTTAACGGATCTCAGATAATTCTGCTTCTTACCTTGAGACGGTTGAATTGTAGTAGAAATAGTTTTCTTCCGCGCTCGCGGGTCGCGTGTAACTAACTTATTGAGCAGGTAGCAGATTGCGAGTATGAAGACAACTAAAGTGGCGGATGAAAGGCGATTGCATACAGCAAAGATGCGAATGTTGCGATGGATGTGTGGAGTAACGAGAATGGATAGAATACGGAATGAATATGTTAGAGGGAGTCTGAAAGTGGCACCTGTGACAGAGAAGCTGAGAAGTGCGCGTTTGGGATGGTATGGACATGTGATGAGACGAAATGAAAATGAGGTTGGTAAGAGAATGTTAACTATGAATGTGGAAGGATATAGAGGAAGAAGTAGACCTAAGAAGAAATGGATGGATTGCGTGAAAGACGATATGGGTAAGAGGGGAGTGAGCGAAGAAATGGTATATGATAGAAGAGTATGGAAGGAGAAAACATGTTGCGCCGACCCCAGGTTACTGGGAGAAGGGCAGGATACTGATGATGATATGATGTTGCGAGTTTGATGAACCGGTATTTATGTTTCCATATCTGTTTAATGAAGAGTAAATAAATAAAGGCTTCTTCATGAATTCGTTTGACTGCGACAGTTAAAAAGGTATATTCAAATACTGAGGTATATATTGTTGATATATTGGCTTCACAAACAGAATAATTTTAAAGATAGTTTTTTTTCAACTAGAGCCCCACGTTGGGCGCCACTTAGCTATATTTCATGTTATACGGCTTTAAACGAAAGGTCAGTGGTAGCAAACAATTCTAGCAGTTTTAAGTACAGTTGTATAATGGTTTGATTGTTCACAGGACGAGTTCCATCCGTTCATAGAGGCCCTAATGCCTTTCGTTAAATCGTTTTCGTACACGTGGTTCAATTTACAAGCGGCGAAACGGAAATATTACAAAAAACACGAGAAACGGATGAGTCTTGAGGAGGAGCGGCATACTAAATATGAATTACAGGTAAGACAAACGTAATTGCACTTTCCTAACTCTTAACAAGCGTAATTGAGTCGACTCGACGCTTTTATTTCCAACATCGAAATCATGTATTTATGTATACTAAAATAGAGTTCATTAAATGTTTTTACATAATCGCTGTTTCTGAAAACGCCACAGAGCCAATTAGAACCTAATAAGATTTGTAGTTTTTATTTACATTAAGACAGGTTGAAATAACCTCGATTACATTGGTGTAACACTCATATTACACTCACGACACTATTTTTTAATCGTTGTCTCAAATATCTTACCGAAGTACTGATACATTGAAATTGCTTTTTTACTTTTACAGATAAGAGTTCTTTAACTAAGCGTGTGCCTAAATTTCAGTTTGTATAAAAGGTATAAAGGCCTGCATTATGAAGACAAGCTCACGGCTTGTCAGGTGATATGTGTCACCGTAGCCCGCGGTGGCCTAAAAGTCGTCGTGGCCTAAAGGATAACACATCCGGTGCATACCTATCTTGTGACGCACTGGTGTTCGAATCCCGGCGGGTACCAATTTTTCTAACGAAATACGTACTTAGCGAATGTTCACGATTGACTTCCACGGTGAAGGAATACTTCGTATAATAAAAATCAAACCTGTAAAATTATAATTTGCGTAATTACTGGTGGTAGGACGTTTTTTGAGTCCGCACGGATAGGTACCATCGTCCTGCCTATTTCTGCCGTGAAGCAGTAATACCTTTCGATTTGAAGGGTGCGGCAGCCGTTGTAACTAACCTGAGACCACAGAACTCATATCTCAAGGTGGGTGGCGGCTTTTATGTTGTGGATGTCTATGGGCTCCGGTAACCACTTAACACCAGGTGGACTGTGAGCTCGTCTACCCATCTATGGAATAAAATAATAAAATAAGGCCCGTTAAGACACGAAGTAGAAGTCTGTATTGGACCATGTAACCGCTGCCGCATCTTCCATTGCCGGAACATCTGACTACTTCTTGATTGCAGTGGGCGCGACGATGGTGCGTAATCTTAGTAAATTTGGTTGCAGTTGGGAGATTAATAACAATGTATTGACATTGTTCATGACTCGTGGCACAGTTGCATTAATATATTATATTGGGTAAAAGTCAGTCAATTTAACAAAAAACAAAAAATTTGAAATCAGACTGCATCAATTTACTATGTAAAAAAAATTGAATTTTCAGAATGAAAAAGCAGAAGTCAAACAAAAATGGGCATCCCGGTTACTGGGCAAGCTCCGGAAGGACATCACCCAGGACTGCAGAGAGGACTTCGTGCTCAGCATCACGGGCAAGAGGCCGGCGGTCTGTGTCCTCTCCAACCCGGACCAGAAGGGCAAGATGCGGAGGATAGACTGCTTGAGGCAGGCCGATAAGGTCCTTAAGAATTATTTCACAAATATCTTCAGCTTATGGACTGTGAATTTTATCAAACTGTAAAAGTGACCCTTTTTTAAATCGCGGCTACTTTGTGTTTGTATAGCTTTCGATAACAGCTAAGCATACGGCCCATCGATGAAGAATCGTAATTGCTCTTGGACAGTTGCAATATCAGGCACAGTTAAGACGCTACTTATCTGTGTTGATTTATTTTAAACCTCGCTTAAAATAAATGAAAAGGGTAGGTCAGAGGCTCAGGAAAAAGATCAGATAGATGATATAGGTCATATAGGTGAGATAGATGTCTCATCTCGAGGTGGGTGGTTTTATTTATATTGTACCATTTAAGAGTCCGCCACCGCCTAAATAAGCCCGCGAGCTATCCAAGAGATTAACTAACAGAGATGTACAGGCATATTATTAAAACATTCGTATTGTGGTTTTGAAAATTGAGCCAAAAATCTTTATACCGAAATCACTGAGGGGACATTTCAATTTTTATTTATTCGCTTGTATATTGTGAATTCTATAAATGTTTGTAGCCTCACAGAGATCTTTACTATGACGCTCAGAGCACACATGTTTGTGTTCCCAAATAGAATCCGAGTATAAATGGATCCAAGCTATTCAGATGTCGAGTGCGTTTGTAATATTCCTTTTGTATTGACTACGATACAGCTAAAGGAAGTTAAGATTTTTGTCTAAAAATACAGCAGGTCCGTGTGCTCGGGTCATTTAGTCTTTCGGAGCTCTTAAGCTAAGTCGTTGTAGTTTGGCCAATATCTCAGTGTATCGCAACGTAATGGTCTTAGTTCATTTGTTAATATCGCGTATGGTGTACGTGTGATAGAACACCTCGAGAAGTGTAGGTGAAGTCTTAAAATTATTTTGTTCTTTGTGTACTTCGCAACGATTCTGTCCTTTTAAGCACGACTCTAGCAGTGGAAGGCATAGGACGGCAGCATATCTCACAGCCCACCTGGGGTTAAGTGGTTACTGGAGCCCATAGACATCTACAACGTAAATGCCGCTACCCACCTTGAGACATGAGTTCTAAGGTCTCAGTATAGTTACAACAGCTGTCCCACCCTTCAAACCGAAATGCATTACTGCTTTATCGCAGAAATAAGCAGGGTGTTGTGACTAGTGTCATCATCATCTAACGTTTTGTAACAAAATAAAAAATTAAATTGATCCCGATAAAATCTTTGAATAATATCGTCCATCATCTATATTCCAGGTGTGGAGACTAGATCTGGTCATGGTGATACTCTTCAAAGCCATACCCTTGGAGAGCACGGACGGAGAGCGACTAGAGAAGCACCCTGAGTGTACGCAGCCAGGTCTCTGCGTGAACCCGTACCACATCAACGTCTCTGTCCGCGAGCTGGACCTCTACCTCGCAAACTTCATCAACAGCTATGGTAATGGGAGCGACGGTCTTCCAGGTCTTTCGCTCAGTACTTGTATTTTCTATCAGCTTAAGTGTTTGGGTGCTGTTGACTAATAGATTAGAAGGTCTGGACTTGCAATGAGAACTATGATAATTAACACGATGAGTGCTCTTAAGAATTATGTACTTGTAAAAGCATTGTAGTAAGAGTTCCTCTGTAATTCGCAATGAATAGATAAATGGCGGTTATACTTAAAATATAAACGAACTGATATTGTGTAAAACCGCCAGTCCACAGCGCTCATTCATTGTCTGGTTGTTCTAGTTGCTTTATATTTGAGTAGTAGAATATCGAATTATCTTACAATATTAATGCGCCATTACATACATATCTAGCTTGTAATCTATTGCTTCAAATTACCGGATTTGAACATCATGCCAATTTCGATTTCTGGTTTCAAAACCCTACCGCCACAATTTAAAAGTTATTTTAATAGTACCTATTTAATCTGGCCACTATGACGAGCGCTAAAGATAAACTTGGATACGCCCAGTAATTTTTATTTTCAGTTTCTTTCAAGCGACAGTTAGTCGGAATTGACAATGGCACGGGCTAAGATCTATTTATAACAAACAGTTGATTTAATTTTGTTAGCTAAAAAGTATAGCTTAGTTAAAATCTAGAAGACAAACCACCACCTTACTGTTAAAGCTAGAATATCCTCTTAGACTACTAGCGAACAAAAAAAAAACCATGTTAATATTTCATAATAGCAGCTCAAGGTTTTAAACATTGAGTGTACACAGAAAAGAAAATAGCTTTATCAATAATCTTTAAAACCTTGATAATAGAAGAAGAGAATTAATTTTGAGTTAGTTATTCAGTTAGTAATTTTATATTAATTGTTATTGTCAAATAAATAATATTTGTCCGTTTGTCCTGGGAAGACAGATGTGAAATTAGTGTTAGAAGTCATTTCATTACTTCAGCACAAGAACTCTACACCATTTCTCCTTACTGAATGCGGTCGCCTGGTGTACGGAATGATCTGGTACCATCAAGCTATAATTCTGTTCTCCGTGATTTCAATAATTGCCTATTAAAATATTAAATGGCTATAAAACTCATACATTAGCTGTCAACTACAATTCTAGAACGACTTTTTGGTCTTATTTGGCACACGTTCAAATGTCCCTTAGTGCAGCGATGACACAGTAAATAATACATTTAATAGTCACAGCCAAAGCGGTGCGGTCACATGCTTTCGGAGATATTCAAAATAAATTTGAATCCATTGTGAATCATTGTAGAAATATAGCTCAAGTAATGGCTGATTCTGAACATGTTCATTGATCATTTATTGATTATCTTTTCGAGAAAATAGAGAAGTCACAATGCGGTATATTGTACAGTAATTAGTCGTAACACTATATTTTACCAAATAAATATGTTTCGGTAAAGATTATACACAGTTCAGACAGACGTCGTCTCATTGCTCTCTATGGGTAGATCCGCACGGGTAGGTACCACCGCCCTGCCTGTTTCTGCCGTGAAGCAGTAATGCGTTTCGGTTTGAAGGGTGGGGCAGCTAATATAACTTTAATTGAGACCATAGAACTTAAACCTCAAGGTAGGTTTCGCATTTACGTTGTAGATGTCTATGGACTCCAGTAACCACTTAACAACAGGTGGGCTGTGAACTCGTCCACCCATCTAAGCAATAAATAAATAAATATTATTTTAATAATTTAATGTACACATTTATACATGCCCAATATAGGTAATTTTGGGCAAATCCTTTCTAAAGCAGTTTTTTTTACATAAAAATAGTGCCAATGTATTATGTGTACCTATCTATAGTGTATAGCACATTATCTTGGCTAAAAAAATAATTTAAATCGTTAAATATTGGTGCAGCCCAAATGAGTATTTGTTTAAACCATTGGCATGTTATCCATCGCATTACGCCAGAGATATTCACTGAAATGTTAACAACTTACCCCCTTATCGTGGCCCCCGCTAATGACATAACCGACCCAGGGGACGAGGCAACGTAAAGCTGCCATTGCCCTAAATATATCTTATCGGGTCTCCCGGATCCGCTCTCGGTGCTTTTAGGTTCTTCAAGCACCGGTCACTGCCCTTGTCAAATACGACGAAGAGTTCGTCGTGCAATCTAAGACTAATATATAATTCTCGCCGAATATTCTCAGTGGGTCTTGATTCGGATCCGGTGGTAGATTCAGCGAAGCACTCCTCTTGTTAGGGCTAGTGTTAGCATCTCTAGGTCGAGCCCATGAGCTCACCTAATAGTGCGAGCGTAAGTGGAACGCCCCTTAGAAGCGAACAATTAGGTAGGAAAAAAGGATTACAACAGCTGCGTACAATCAAGCGAACAAACGATACGTAGGAACAAAAAAACAAAACCTGGAAACATTAATTTCTAATAAAAAAATATTGAAAACTTAACTGATTATGATAACAAAAAAACCAGAGTAGCAATTTATACTAAAACGAGAATCGTATTTGAAATAAGATAGAATTGAAGGGAATATTTCTTCTAGTCTAGAATGATCCGTGTGTGAATCGGTAACTGGTAAAGACATGTTTTGAGATTCAACTTGAGTGGATCTTCTTTGTTCTATGTTGTAGATTATTGCTTGAACGTTTCTATCATTTTATATCCAAAGGCTTTAACTTTTGTTTAAGCTCGTAGATATAGAAGAAAAAAATTAGTTTTGTATGCTGACGTAGGGTATATAGAAATCTATTGTATTTATCGGATGTGTTTCAGATATCCTAAGTGGGTCCATCTCTCCTCATCCACCTAGAGACAAAGAGAACGAACACGAGGCTAAGAACAAAGGTAACAGCTGCAATTTACCGTGCACTGTATTGTGTCGTATGTTTGCCGTTGTGACAATCGATTATATACCTTGTCGTATGAGGTGTGAGATTATAAATTATGTTGTATTATAGTTTAGGGTTATGCCTTTGTTAGGTCCATTAGACCTGTGAACTTTTTTCTTGCAATAGCGTTAAAGATTAGATTCATTATTTCATGCCAATGTATCAATGCAAATTATACAATATAAACCATTATGTAAATAAGATGGTTTGTTTACAATTTCCTTATTTTTGGTTTTCAATAAGATCCTTTGTATACAAAGAAAGCACCACGTTTCCTCGAATAAATAGTCGAACATTGCTATCCTACTTGTGTTGTCTAATGCCAACACTAAGAAATAGCTTCACACAATGTAGATTATTTGTCCGGCACTACCGAAGTCTATGGCCGGCGGTGACAGCTCCTCATAAGTTGGCCTGTAGGCTTGTTTACCAACTGGTTATAAAAGGTTCTGATATCCCACACCCCTTCCTCTGATATTACGACAGTAGAAAGCTATATCATCGATTGTCTCAGCATCGATTGGTGTTGTTTTGTGAAAATTCTGGTCATTCAAAAACAATTTAGAGTTGCACTCACTCTCTCGAGCTTCCGTTGAGAATTAAAATAGGAATGTTACGTTTATTTGGTCTGTGTTCATTCTCTTTAACTCAGTATTTTGTTTTGTCAATGCTTTACTAACATTATAAAAGGCAGTTTTAGTGTTGCAGATCCAAGTTACAGGTGGGCTGTGGCTTGTCCTGTTTCATAGGCTTAAAACTTATTCTGAAACAAATTACAATTTACGGGCAATTAATTTTTTTGGGTTTAATTAGAGCATAAACAGACCGGTTAGCCTGAGACCACGACAGAGTCCGAAGCGTCAAACTGATCCGAAATGTAAAAATGTAGAGTGAAGCATTGATATAATTAACCCTGTAAATATGTCACAGGTGTGTGGTATCGAGGTGTAAAAATGTTTAATAACTCTTTGCTTACCTGTAAACGAGACTTGGAATACTATAATATAAGTCTTCAATTACGCTCAGGTCTTGGTAATTGATTTAAAGGTATAATGTTTTCAATAATTGTGTGTTATCATTATTATTTTTTATACCGATATGATGAATCGGACAATATTGAGTGTAAGATTGTTTTTTTCTAATTTCGTATACTGTGATAGATTCCAGTGATTCTGTCTCGGGTGAAGCTTCAAATATTGTAACTAAAACGATTTTGCATTCCTCGGTATCAGCGTTTGGTCAACTGATAGACTTTTTTTGTAGGCTCTTTTTTACTTAACTTTTTTTGTCTACGAGTTTTATCTCCTAAATTTGTCCAGAGAGGGAAGACAGAAATATGTTTAGAAAGTTTTATGAACGAAATACGGTTATTCTATAACTTTCTACTGTCAATACTCGAGAAGATTGAGCATTCGTGAACATACATTTAATTATGTTAGTAAAATCCACTAATCTACTGATTGGTAAAGAATTTAAATAAAAAAATATGAGATGCTCTACCGTCAATTTTATGGTGAAGCTTGTACGAAATTATTTACGACATTAAAGTTGGTCTGTTTTGCGAAGTGTACACATGGATAAGGTAAGTTTCTGTGTACCCTCTCTGTAGTTTAAACGTAAGTACTCCACCTCCATAGTTTGTTTGCAGAGAGACATTAGTATTGCTTGATATTGAAACTGCTAATTCGCAGGTTATAGTCACAATCCATACAATGGTGTTATTTGCAACGACATAATACTAGCGACGGGTGTCTTCTCTTCTAAGGAACTATGGAAGTTGTCTAAAGGTACGTTGCATTCGTTGTTTAACTCACAACTTGGGTTTTAACTAACTTTAGTTTACATGGATGATGTCTTTGTAAGCGCAATCACCAACGCAACTTTTCGATTAGTGTGATTTTCATTTTGATGTTTTGTATGTTGCTTTTTAATAATAAAATTCAAACTTATTTAAATCAAAACTATTTACGATCTTGTAAGCCCGTGTGACTACTGTACTGCCATCATTGAAACTGCCTTTCTGTTGAACAGATGGGTTCTAATGAAATTACAACTTTGACATTAATTGCCTTAATATTGACATGTCAATGCCTTCTGGAAGCCTCATAGCCTTGTGAGCTCATATGAAATTCTGCGTCCGTGTAATATCAGTTGTTTTGCAAAAAAAGCTTATAATAATATAGTTTCGTAAGATGTTTCTTACTAAGTGGCAATATTTTCGATCTATAAGCAATTTATGATAGAAAGCTTCATCATAGAGAGACTTCCAATCCAATCTAATGCTATTTCTAAATAAAGTTCATTTAAAATTTATAATGGTATTACTTCTGGTCAATCACTAGAATACCCTCTTTCTTCGTCTCCAGCGTCAATCCTGCAAGAGACCGGTTCTGAATCACCTGGTGGTTCCGGTGGTGGTATCAAGTTGGAATCGGGATATTACTGCGGGTACAATAGTCCAGCACCACCCACCTTCGATCCTCCGGCGGAGAGGTCCACTCCGTCGACCATGCTTGTCGGGCAGTGCTTTAGTAAGTATTTTTTTATATTATTTAGTTGACGAATATACATATATTCCACTTGATGTAAAAGTTCATTTATGGTGTTATTAAAATGTGGTCCCAAGACCTGAGATGACGAGTACTGATAGGTAACATCAAAAGTAATGATTGATAATGTTAGGTTGAAGTGAGAAACTCGCAGACGACGTAAATAGGGATCCGTGTAAAGTATAAAATATCTTATCTATATAACTTATCTTCAATCTGAATCAAAATACTTCAGGTTGGAGGAGGTTTGCCTTGTAAAGAACGGAATAGAAACTGGTACTATGGTAGTTAAATAAACCTACTTATGAAAAAGTTAAATGGGCAGTTATTCATATCACCACAATAGTTGTCTGCAGGTAACAATTATGCCACACCGTTCTTTGCTCATTTTCTCTCTGAATGTTAAGTGGGGAGTGAGTCTATTAAAGTTTAGTCTTATCTTAGAATTGTCCTGGTTCTCCAGCCTAGGCTACGGAAAGATGATAGAAGAGTATTAGGTGAAGCTTTCTACTGAACAGCCTAATTACTTCTAAGATGCTTGTAAATAGATTTCGCGGGGCATTTTAGCTTCGGCGCAGAGAGCGTCTGAATTTGGTTATCGACCCGCCAAGCTTACTGAGCCTTTACGATGCAGGATTTTGGTCTCCGGAGACCGCCTAACATTTCAGCAGACGACCTCGGCTTGCCTGCTATTACAAACTCTCTATGAAACCTGAGGTCGAAGACTTTTGTAATTCCGCTATCCCACCCTTCAAACCAGAGCGCGTGTTATTCCGGGACAAAAGTATTACAGAACTTCCCCGAGCGTACTTACCATACAAACAAGGCTCCTTACTTTATTATCCACATCAATTAATTACACGAACATTACACGCAATACGAAACAATGTAACATAATGTGTATTGTGTATAGGTCGGTCAGCTCTAGAAGTCGTGCAGTTTGGTATTTGTATGTAAGTCACGTGCTCCCGCGAACTGAATAAGCGCCGAGTGGAATGACATTAGTATTGTAGTGGATCGGGTTTGTTGACCTTTATATTAGTCTTCTGAACTCGCGATGAGTAGGAAAACCATATTAAATATACAGTTTAGTCGAGGTATTTGTTGATTATATGGGTTTGGGTTTACTTACAGGATAGTTGTAATTCACGGGACATCGCACTGACTCCTGACTATTCCGCAGAATATAGGCCCTTAATAGTAAGGAAATAAGATCAAATGCTAGATTTTAGGCTTAAAAAGTAAAATGCTTCACAGGTATCCCCCACAGCTCAGCGGGTCTGAGTTCAGCCCAGTCGCCGCTGGTGCCGTCCAACACGATATTCTACCAGCCGCCGCCCGCGGACACGCACCCCAATAGTGAGTCCGTAGATTTATCTTACCTGTAATCATAATGGAAACTTCTAGATAAAATTTGATTAAATGGCCTAGCGCGGGCTGACTTGGGTCATTGCAGACAACTGTCGATCGACACTTACAAGTAATAGCCGTTGTACCCTTCAAGCGGACGCGCAGTTGTTGTCTTACTGTATAAAGTCTATGGTGTGAGCCCGCGTGAGCCTACTACGAATTTAAGACTTGAGTGAGAACGTTTTAGAAACATTAGACAATTTGGTGCTCTGTGTCAAGACAAGTCCTTTCCGTCCTCAGCATCAGAAGCCTTAACGAGTCATCATTCGAGCGCGAAGTACGAGGCGCCGCAGGACTCTCTCGGGGACTTCGTGACCTTCGTCTGCCAGGAGCCCACAGATGTTGCTCAATTACAGGTAGTTTAAAAAATCTCTTCGTCTAAGGATAAAGATATATTAACGACATAGTACGGAGCACATTAAACCAATGAAGATGTAAAGGCTGATTGATGGATTGTTCCCGTGGACCGCCTATTCCTTTTGGATATATATAGCACGTAGGTCCCATTAGCTCCACATCACTTATCATCATCATCAGCCTTTATCTGCCCACATCACTCGCTGGACTGCAATTGTATGAATGAATGAAGGAGAATAAGTAGTACGTATCGGATATCCATGTAAATACTTATTTATTTTCCAGGTTCATAGCTTGTCGAGGAGTCCTAAGCCGGCGTACTTCAGCAGCTCGATGCTACCCCCACCCCCCCTACCCCCGATGGCGAGACCAGTAGCTATCATTAGATCGACAGGTATTTTTAAAAGCTTTTAGACAAAATAAATTTCTAGTCAATTCAATATTCGATATTAAGGCACCTCCAAAATCTTCCAAGCAGCTCGTGAGTGACCAGGAGCGCGGACCCTTCGTGAAATCTCATTTATTTTTTAGACATTTTTACTGAAATATATCGCAAAATTTTCTTTGGTTAGAAGGTGTATTCTGGTGTGCGTAGTTCAATGTCTTTAATCAGTTTTTATTTATAAGCTTGCCGTACCGCTCCTTCGGGGGGTTTGTTAATCGACTTTCTTTTCTTTGTGCTCCTGACGTCATTTATTCTTGTCTATAATAAAACAATTCTGGAAATTTGTCTATTTGGTTTTCAATAAGAAAACAAAAGAGAGAATGTAATAAACAAAATGAATGTCAATCTTGAGTTTTTTGGAACAAGGTTCCTTATGGGACGATGCGGAGGGGTACCCTAACCGGGAAAAAACGTCCGTAACGTAAGATTTGTATTAGTAATGCACACAGTGTACGACTTAACTTTGTAATAACGTACAAAAAATAACATATTTTTTTATCATTCATTGACCACGATCTCAGAGCGTTCGTTTGCGCAATACACTAACTCTTATGCAAAAAACCGTGAATGAAGTGTACCACAACGTTACCGAATGTCCGTGGGTTGTTGCGAAACCTCCAGTTTTATTTTCTTTATACCTCGAATAGAACTTAAAATTTATATTTTTATAATAAAGAACTTCGTTCCTATCCGGTGACCCACGACACCACACATCTTTTTTTTAAATAGTATGGATACATATTATGTTTAATGTAGCTAGAAGTAAGTTAAATGATTGACATGCAACGTGTGGCGGTTATGTGTTGGCAGCGAGCGAGCTGTCCCCCTCGCCCCCCGCGGTGGGGTCGCCGCCGCCCTCCCCCCGCCGCCGCTCGCCGCTCGCCTACCGCACCGAATGCCACCCGCCGATGTCCCACTTCAACCACTACCACACGCAGTCGCAGCAGGTACGTACTGCTGCACGCTACTACTCTCAGATGTTCAGAGATAAGACTAGTGAGCTGATTTTGTTTCGCGACTGTGGCTTATTGGAACCCGGTGCCAGAGATAACCTGTTTTGATCTCATTTAATTTGAAATAAATCACTTATGTTTCACTAGCTGATACGGCAGACTTCGTAGTGCCTTAATCGTTAAATAAAAGACCTAAACTTTTGTATAAAATAAACTTAAAACAAACAAAAGGAATCCGTCCGACGGGGAATCATCAAAGGAAAAACAAAATTGTTACTTTTATTTAATTCCGAGAATTTTCATATTTATCTGCCTTTTAATCCTTTTCTGGACTTCCACAAATAATTCAAGACCAAAATTAGCCAAATCGATCCAGTTCTCGAGTTTTAGCAAGACTAACGAACAGCAATTAATTTTTATATATATAGATATTATTATATAGATTTGTATAAATAAATAAAATCTACCCCTGTTTTGACATCGAAATAAGTGACTATATTTTAAGGCCACACTTGGACTTGACTGAAATCAAACCGCATTCAAATTCTTTTTGGTCCATCTGTTTGTTTGTTCGAACGAGATCGTGAACTGATTCTAGTGGAACTTTGCTTGGCAACTAGAGAATCTCACGAACTTAGGGTACGTTTGGTTCTAAAATCTTTAAGACTCATATACTTTTATGAATGTTGCGGCGTAAAATTAAAATCAAAAGTGGGAACCTCAATTTCAGTAATCCCGTATTGCGATATATTCCAGGTGTTTACGTCGTATGGCACGGGGCTGGGCTCGCTGAGCGGGACGGGGGGTGGGGGCGGCGCGGGGGGCACGTCCCCTCCCGGCGGCCTGGGTCTGTACGCGCCGCGACCCTCCAACAGGGCTCCACCGAGGTATGGCACTACACAAACCGATGGCCCAGATAAAACCAGGCCAGCTTTCATACGATTCTCAGAGCCTAAAGGCTTTTTGAATACAATTCAAATAAGCTAAATATTTTGCAACCCTTTTGTAACCCTTTGAGTATTCGAGATACTTTGAGTACTCGACGACGATAGATTGATGCGTGTAAGGTGCGAAACGTCGAAATACCTATTGCGCTGTTTCATTATAGGTATTAGGTTTTAACGCGCGCATGGATAACTTTTTTAGTAAATTACGAGTACATTACATTAGTAAATTACATTTAGTAAATTACATTTGTAAATAACTATTTAAAATTATTTTGCTGTGAATTCACGGTAGGCAGCAGTTTGGCTCTGCCCCTGGCATTACTGAAGTCCATGGGCGACGGTAACCACTCACCTTCAGGTGGGCCGTATGCTCGTCTGCATAAAAGGGCAATAAAAGAAAATTTGCGTTGTTTTTTTATTTAAAAGTTTTTATAATGTACTTTTTTTTCAAAAATTCTTATGTAATTTCTGTAAAATATGTGAAAATAAGCTCAGCACTAAAAGGGTTAAAGTTTTAGAGTGTATGGATATATGTATGTATATAAAGTCCTGTTAAATTGGATTCTTTACGTCACTTTGCGTGTTACCTTCTGCAGTCAGCGAGTAAAGCTGCTGTGTGCAAGTGAGCAGTAACGTCTAAACTCGCATTCTGGGCGCTGTTGGACCCTGCTGTTTTAGCGTTAGCAGTTAGAACAAAAAGTAATTTAAGCTTACACCCAGTCGGACTGTAGAAAGGTTAAAAAACGAATCCTTCTCATACCTCTTTTCGTTTCTAATTCCAGGTGGAACCCACCGTTCACGACGCTAGAAGAAGAGTTTAACATAATGACTGCGCCACCTGGTCCGGACCACGTAGTCCTACTGGATGATGGTTCGTATTGAAATTTGTTATTAGTAATCAGTTAAAATTTTGGGTCCATTTTGGAACTAACAGAGTAAGTAGCACACTCTATGTATTTGTCCTTTCAGAAGGAATAAATGGTTGGTAATTAAGTTTTAGTCTACGGCTTTCAGATCGTTTCTTCCAATCAAACGTGATAACATCAGAGGCAACAGCGATGGACACGTCCGGGGCAGTGGGGGCGGTTGGAGCGGCGGTCGGCGTGGACGGGGTCGACGCCCCCGACAAGGCGGCGCCGGACCTCCGCTCGCCGTGATCCCGCGCTCCCGGCGCCCGCTGGGTCGACGACCCCAGCGACGGAGCCGCGCGCTGCCACGTGCACCGGGCGGCCGCGTCCTACCCGACACCCGGCCCGCCCGCGACACTCGCGCCTCGCCCGCCGGACGGAGCGCACGTCTCCGTGCTGCGCTGGACGCCGGCTCCGCTCTCACATTGGCGTCCGGTCACCCATCGAACTGTCTAATATGACGTTTGTGTTCAGTGTTTTGTTCGCGACAGGTTATGTCGAGTGGATTGAAACACTTTTGTAGTTACTATTGCTCTCGCAAGACTCAATTACCCAAAGTCAATCATGTTTAATTACTAATTAATAATATTTTGATCATTGTTCAAATATTAGGATGTACGTTCAGTCCATTTGAGGTAATCGATGTCTGTGAATATAGATTCAGATTCAAGATGTAATTAGTGTTAATAGGAAAAAATATTATTAAAGGAAGTGGTCGTAGTTGGAATTTAGGATTTACAATTTTTTTGCGCAATGTCGGCTGTCTCCGGAGCTAGCAATGATAACATGATGATACATTGATTAGAAATTTATAAAATTGACCACCTAATGTCAAAACGGAGCGATACCGCGTGCACTCGGAGAGTTTCACGAAATAGACAGTCGGCATGCTTTTGATTTCATAAATTTACTAAAATATATGTAACAAGATACAATTCTCCAACGATTATATAAAAAGTAATTAAAAATGAAATTATAATATAAAACAATGAAATTATATTCTAATACTTTTATAGAATACAAAAACAAGTATGATATGATCAAAGCCTTCCAGTAAATTTAGTGAAATTATAAAATTTAAAGGAGTGCAGCTTGTATAAGATTCCTTTGCTGAGCTGTCAGACAGTGAGGACGGCCCCCGAGCTAGCCGCGCCGCTTGGGGGGCGAGTCGTGCCACTCGGGGGGCGAGTCGCGTCGCTCGGGGGGCCAGTCGTGCCGCTCGGGAGGCGAGTTGCGTCGCTCGGAAGGCGAGTCGCCACTCGGTGGGCGAGTTGCATCCGCTCGGGGGTCGCGCGTGTGATATTATAAGGTGTTCTGTTTCGTTGTTGTGTGTTGTATTTTAGATTTAGTATTGACATTGAAAAAGTGGTTTTTTGTAACTTATTGAATATTTAAGAAAGACGAGCCTTGCTTAAGGAACTAGTTTAGTTGTGTAGCCGAAAGTTTAGTTTTTAGTGAGGCTTGCGGTTCGGATGCCATTTTCGGTGCCATTTAAGAAGCTTTCGCTTGGTGTTTCGATCTCAGAATGATTTTAGCGAAGCTATAAAGCTGACGTCCGGATCGTAAGCTCCAATACGTAGTTCGGACATCGAGAATGATATATAGGTGCCTTTCATACAATTAATAAAGATAATAATGTAAGTACATAATTGTAAAATTTTGTAGTTTTTTTATCATCAGCTCATTTTATTTAAATCCATTTACTAACCTTAAACAAGTACTATTTATTTAACACTTATACATATATTTGNTATAAAGCTGACGTCCGGATCGTAAGCTCCAATACGTAGTTCGGACATCGAGAATGATATATAGGTGCCTTTCATACAATTAATAAAGATAATAATGTAAGTACATAATTGTAAAATTTTGTAGTTTTTTTATCATCAGCTCATTTTATTTAAATCCATTTACTAACCTTAAACAAGTACTATTTATTTAACACTTATACATATATTTGATTTCATATTCTGCAAGCATAATACTGAGATTTTTTTGAATGCTGAACTAATTTTTTTTAAGCCTTTTTCCGATTTCTTTGTCAGCAAACGACGCGGCCATATGAGAAAAGCTAGTCATTAGAATTATTAATTAAATTTAATAATGAGAAATAAATACTTGTATTGGTGTCCCTTATAAACTAACGTAAAGGGAATTATTAAAAAAAAAGTGGCCAAATTACTTTTAATGAAATCGATATATAATATAATTATTGATATATATGTATGTATGTATGTACACATTTTTGATAGATTTAGATTTACGTAACATTGTATGATTTTAGAATTTGAACAGTCAATGTTGCCCTTGAGGGTCTATTCGGGTTGTTAAGAATATGCGTTAATAGATAAGACACAATTGTTTTCTTGTTATTTTGTGATCCCTTTTTGAATTAATACTTCTGACAAAAAAAACTTTCATAGCAAGACAATCTCGCGGCTGTGTAAAATTGACAGGATTTTACCTTTGACATTGACGTTGCGAGAGGATGATCAGGGGTCTAAGAAGAAGGACGAAATCTGACTTTGGGTGAGACCTCTTCCCGAGTTCGGTCAACACTTTGAACTTATCTAACTTAACTAAGGATAAGATCTTGTCAATTCTGAACACTCGCAGGATCGTTGGTTAGCTGTCGGTTTGCCATAGATCCTAAAACGTAAACATATGAGGTGTCTAAGTATGTATGTAAAACTTATTCAAAATAACTCGTTTGATTCAGGGATTGGAACCGCTTGATTGTTAATTCTGTTCTTAATTGTCTTGGTTAAAACGTCACAATAGTTCGTAAGGCCGGCTCGAGTTTGTTTCAACAACATAATTTTGTCGTCCCTTTCAGTTTTGCTCCGAAAACGATGAGAGGATACTATTTAGAATTAGATGAATAAGGTAATAATAGCAATAACGAACGAAAAGCAATAATAAAACTAAAGTATGCGTATAGGGAAGCTAGGTTATTGTACTGAATGTAGTTCGGACACACGCAGATTATATTTTGTAATGAAAAATAATAAATTTAAAATGTCGGATAGACTGGTTTTTAAGTATATTACAAAAAAACGAATAGCTATTTCACGGAACAAAGTAAGCGGCCGGCTAGAGCGGGCGGAGCTGCGTAACTTAGTCAATTGCTAGCTGTAGACTGTAGACAAATTACGAAAGTACATTTAGATATAGTGACGTCATAGCTTAAAAGATACAATTCGTCAAAACATGAAAGGGACAGTCGGCACGCGCGTGCCTAGTGTCGGCGTCGAATTTAAATTTCAATTGGTGCCGAAATAATATTTCTAGACTGTGATTCAATTGTTCATTTCGATCGTGTCTTATATTGGAATAGTTGTTTGTGTACTGGCACGACGGATGCCGGGAGCGCGCTGTCCCGGGCTTGGGAAGACTCGCGATTAAGTTTTAACTGAACTAACACGCGCCATAAAGTTTAACCAACGTTACATTTAACTGAATTTTTTGTACATCACGTCACGTTGGCTTCGGTAGCGAGAACACATTCATATTGCATCGAAGCTCATTGATATGTCAATGAATTAGTCAGGATTTCACACACACACAGATACCGTTTTCTAAAGCATAACATTGTTTAGTGATTGTAGCTTTGCAGTTATCGTTTTCATTTTTAAATTGTAGACGTATAATTAATATGCAAGCGAAATACGTAGCTACCGAAAAAGTTGAAAGGTAGTTTGTAGATAAATCACTGAGGGGATTCAACAGCGGCATACGTCAAAATTGACAGCTGTCATAATTGTGGCGCCGACTACAAAGTGTCAACGTCAAGCAACAACCACAAGTGGGTTTAGTGATGTACTAATTAATGGTCTGCGATTTGACTTGTGCTCCTTCTGAATTCCCTAGCGATTACGTTAATTAGCCACACTGTTATTGATATTGAATGATAATTGAAAGCCTAAACATTATGTGCCTTAGATACAACAATTGTATGTTATATATGATGCGTTCTATACAACGTGCTAATTAGAATAAAAAAAATATGAAAAAAACATTATTTTGAATGGCTGGTACTTGGATTTCTATATTAATTAGTGTTCATTGCAATTGCTTCACGTAATTATGCATCCCTTGCCTCCAAACTTTATATTGATCTGTCTGTCTGTATCACACCCAACATTTGTAAAGCTCAAGTTGTGAAACTATATAACGTAGTTACAAATTTTCACCTTTGAAATTGCTTGACGTACTGATCGTGTTGCTCTATGTGCTTAGTGCGAGTTTTTTAACTTTACGATCGCGTAAAGTTAACTCATATTTGTATGGAGTTGGAACAGCGCCCCTCACAGCAAGCAAAGGTGAGATGTTCTAACTCCATATAAATTTGAGTTAACTTTTACGCGATCGAAAAGTAAAAAAAAAACGTGTGGTGTCGTGGGACACTTGATAGGAACGAAGTTCCTTAATATAAAAATATTAATTTAAAGTTCTATTCGAGGTATAAAGAAAATAAAACTGGAGGTTTCGCAACAACCCACGCTCATTCGGTAACATGCGAACTTATTGTGGTACACTTCATTCCCCGTTCTTTGCATAAGAGTTAGTGTATTGCGCAAACGAACGCTCTGAGATCGTGGTCAATGAATGATAAAAAATATGTTATTTTTTTGTACGTCATTACAAAGTTAAGTCGTACACTGTGTGCATTACTAACAAAAATCTTACGTTACGGACGTTTTTTCCCGGTTAGGGTACCCCTCCGCATCGTCCCATAAGGAACTTCGTTCCAAAAACTCGCACTAAGCACACTGAACTAGTTGTGAAGTCAAGTAAACAATTTATTACTATGTTATATAGATATGCTACATATTAAATATTGACTCTTTAAGTATTAGAACGAGCAAGCACCCTTCGTGAACTTAATTCCAAATTAGTCCATCTATGGAAAACATATTTACCATTACGTAACGCTTAAAGTGCGTAGTTTGCTGGAATATTACCTAATAATTATCTATCTTATATAATTTTAGTAATAATCTTTATACCCATTTATATTTTAATGGCGTGTCTCTATCTTAATCTATGCTGGTTTTTCTATTAGAATCGCTTTTATTTAATGAAGTTTTACTTATTTTGGCGCGCTAAAGGTAGAGTTTTAATGCGGACTGGAAAATTATATGTCAGAACTTTATTACGCAGGCGCTCTTCTCAGAGTTGAACGTGGAACTCAATTGGGTTTTGAAGTTTCGGTTAATTTGGAAATAGCATTTTCAGATTTGATTTATTTTTCACAACACTCATCGAAATATTAGTCGAGTTATTAATTTTTCTAAAATAATAACCTTCGTAATCTTGACAGCCAAATAATGGGAATTTATTGTGCAATATGGTCTTTTGGAAGAGCCTGAAAAGCCATATCTAATAGTTTTGTTCCATTCCCACGTGCACTTCTGAAGACTTCTCAATTCGGCTACTCGTTCGCGCCCAAAATGTATAAATAAATACTTCTGATTCTTCAGACACGTTTTTTATTCAAGATTAAGCTCTGTTGACTATATAAAAGGTCTATATTTTCTTGGTTTTTTTTTCCATTCTAAAAACATTTAATAGTTTAGTCGTGCCAAAGAAGTATCACTTCCAGCTTCTAACCTATATGTAGTGCATAACAAACAGCTACTTTTTTAAAACCGTTTAAGCACTAAGTTGTTTGTCGCATCGCTTCTTGATATAACTCAATTCAAGTCCTTATAATCTATAAAAATATAGTCGTAATAATAATTTAGACATGGAAAATACAAAATCCGTCTCGCTGTTAAGTTTTTCTCGAATCATCATATAACAGACATACGTAAGTAGTTTTAACATTAAGTATAAAATAACCGTTTTAAGAATACACTTAATTACGAACTGTTTCGTACATTTTATGTGCAATTTTATTTACTTGTGTAACTTCGTAATGGAATTTCTTTTCTATGTTGACGGAATTACAGCTAAATGTCAGGCTGAAGGTCGGTGACCTGTGTTGCGTGGTTATTACGTTTTTTTTTTGTTTTGTTTTAGCGAATTTATTAATTAATCTAGTTCATTACGGTCGTGTATGTAAATATGTTTCAATGTATGTTTTAAAAAAAAATTATGTAAATTAACTTTAGAATTCGAATTTATGTACGTGTTACGTTTGTCATCTCATTTCTTTATCGTGCTTCTTCTATAACCTTTTTTGATGTAATTGTTTTAAATGAGAAAGCGAATCGAATGACCTCTTCCGAAATAATTCAAACGAAAACACCAACTATGTAACTAAGAATAGGTTGTTCAATTATGCACAATAACAAAATAAATAAAATAAAAAAAACTAAAGATAGACTTGTAAAAATGTTAAAACATGTATTTTTAACCTATACATAGTAAGATATTTATAGAAATTAGTCGTTTAATTATTTCGAACGACTTGTTATAAAGAAAATTGGTGCTTAAGCTTAAAACAATTATGGTGTGGCACGATTGTCGTGTCCGGAATGTATTGTCGTGAAAGGGTCGAGCATTTTGACACAGCATGCGTTGTTATGCAAACGGCTCCATTGAATTGTCCATTGACAGCTGTCAAAACGGACAGACGTCAAATCGTCAGCGGTTAGCGTATCTCTCAGTTGTGTCAAAGATTATTTATTATGTTTTTATTCGAATGGACAGTTCAATGTGAGGACGCGAGCAATTATAATAATGTAGGTAAACTTTGCTCAAAAACGATGAAAAAAACTGAAAGTGTTACAGTTGATGCAATACAAACAAACAAACACAGAATTGAGTTTTATTTTGTCCTAATCTTAAAAAATAAAAAATGAATATGTACTATTATGTGTCACATTATCACTACTATTGATCACACTGCCAAATCAGATTAAGCATTCATTTTATTGGTGGTAGAGCACTTTATGAGTCGTGGGAAGGCAACGCCGTCCTGCCGGATTTATATTTCTTATATTTCTATATTGCACGTGCGAACGATCGAGCTCTCTGCCCATCACGGATGCGAAGTAGTACTTACATGTAGGCATGAGGTCTAACATAAGTCTCATAAGTCTCAGTTGTATTACTATACAACTACCGACTCGAAGCAGGCGAGCACTCCACCTGTAAAGATCCAGGTTTTTTTATTTATTTATTTTTTATTGCCTTTGTAGGCAGACGAGCGTACGGCCCACCTGATGGTAAGTGGTCACCGTCGCTCATGGACGTAAGCAATGCCAGGGGCAGAGCCAAGCCGCTGCCTACCATTAAGTACTCTCCGCAAGCCTCGTTTGAAGAAGGACATGTCATAGCGCTCGGAAAGAATCGTCGAGGGGTGTTCATTCCAAAGCCAGATGGTACGTGGTAAAAAAGATCTTTGGAAACGCACTGTCGATGAACGCAGGGGTATCCAGATAATATGGATGAACTCTGCTCCGATGGCGGGAGGTCATTCATGTCACATTACACCTGCGATTTCCACGGGAAGCCTGAAAGTGAGTACTGGCAAGCGGCTTGTGTCTGATGACTTTGAGCTTACTCGCTCATATAAAACTGAAAACATGTTTCGAAGTCTAATTCACAGAATTGCTTTCGTGAACACCGGACACGTTAAGATCCATAAGGGAAGAAGCACCGTCCAGTATTTTCGTCGGCTTTCGCGAGTCGCAGCCATAAAATTACTTTTACGGTCTTATATGTGATAATTATTGTTATTATATTTCTGACGCTTCGAACACTTTACTCGTATAGTGTTCATGGTCACAGACTGACGACAGTCGTTTTAAATATGTATAGTGGGCCCAGCTACAGGCTGCCTCGAACAACAGGCCCGATTAGCCAACTGCGGCGTCAAACTTATATCTCGACATGGGCAGTGGCAATCACTCTGGTATTTATGAAGAAACCACTTAACATAAGGTGAGTTGTGAGCTCGTTTGACTATGTTAGCGACATATTGGAGAGCTATTCTCCTTGCGTTATCATGAGAACACAAAATTGCTATGTACTTTATATTAGAAACTGATTATTAAAAAGTCAGTTCAATATTTGCGACACCCACTACTTTTTTACCTTAGATCGTGGATGAGCATAAGGCTCATCTGATAGTGAATGTTCACTGACGCTCATTGACATCAGCAATGCCGGAGGCAGAGCCAAGGTGCTACCGATATATCGATGCTGACCACAGTCTTCAAGTCTTGTAAGAAGAAGGAAATCACGTTGTGTCACGAATATATGTCTGTCTGGGCTTGAACACAGTTCCCTGACATTTGTATTCTGTGACTAAATGCAACGAGTAAGCTTAGCGGCTTCCTGGGACATTGAAGAGTCGTCTCCGGATATCCGTATTTGGTCATTTCTTTCTTTTTCCCTTTCGTTGTCTAGGAATAGATCTTAAATCGGTAGGTAGCATGGGTAGGTCTCTCACAAGGTGGACCGATGACCTATTGAAGGTCGCTGGATACAGAAGTGCAGGACCGGTTTTTGTGGCGAGGCTCGGGGGAGGCCTATTTCCAGCAGTGGACTGAATGATGGGTCTTAAATAAACCGAAAATATTATCATTTACAATCCTGCATCACGAAAGTTCAATAAATCGAAGTTCTCCAAAACATTGCGATCGTGGAAATCAATAGTCGATGCCTTATTCCATACAAAATACCCACTGAAACATACTATGATTTTTCCCTCGTAAAAGCTTAATGTATTTATGTTAAACTGACCTCTATACGTAGAAGATAAGGTCGAGTTCTTACGAAACATAAAGAGAGTTACGTCATTTGGCTACGATCGTCAGAACAGCGGATAATCGACGCCTAGCCTTGTAAAATATCGATTTTTCCGAGCGCCACTTTTACTTAAGCGCAAGGACAGAACATTAGCCGTCCCTGTCTCACTTAGATTGTAATTGCATAAGTTTGAAAAGGGAGGTTGGTTTTCGATCGTTTCGAGAAAAGCAGGGGTGCCTTGCGGTTGCCATGGTTACGGGTTGAGGGTAAGATTTCCGATAGAAAGATCTTGCTTGTCGATTTTCGATACACGATTGCCGACATGATGTCGGAACTGACATTAAAAGTGTTTGTAGACAATCATTCTTATCAAGTGGAGTTGGAGAATGAAGAAAACACAGCCGGTTATGACGGAAATGACTATTACATCGAGTCGGTAAGTGTTTAGAGGCGCCGTTCAAAATGGCGTCGCGAAGTCTATCTTAATGCTCTTTACAATTGATTTTCATATTGATTTGAAATTTTTCCCTCTGTGTGTTACCACCGGTTTTTGTTTTGCAGTAGAGCTTAGACTAGCGGATGGATCGTTTGTCTTTAAGCGTTTAATATTAATGGAGGTTAAATACAAGCTCAAGCTTAGTGAAAATTTGATTCACAAAATTAACAACTTGGAATTATTAATATTGAGTTGACAGAAGTGTGAAATGAGACGTTTTGCTTTTTACGAATGCTAATTAAAATTTAATTTAATAAAATTCGTTGTTTCTTTCATTAACATTTAATTTTAAAAACTAATGACATTTTCCACTAAAATAAGAAAAAAGAATGAAAAAAAAACTTTTAAATATGTCATTGTCTTTCTTTTTCACATAACATGCTTCTTTTACATTATTTTGCTTTTGTTTTTAATACTTTTTTGTTTAGTCCAAAAATAAATAATGTCGTGTAGAAATCTTCAATTCGACAGCGCATGCGCGATTCTTGTGTCATTTAGTAATTAGTACGTACCTACTTCTGTGTATTTATGTCGTCCTAGTATTGCTGGATAGGTTAAACTTATGACACGGCGACATCGCGCGTCGACTTAATTGACATATCGGAGGTTCAAGACGAACCTAGGACAGTATATCAGTAGGTATTTAGCGAGAAATGTTCACGTGTATTGAGGATTTAGTATTCACATTGTTAGTGGCATCGGCAAAGGATTTAGGAGGAAAGAAGCATTCAACCGGATTTTTATTAGCTAGGCTGAGTGATATTCTTTCCTATTATCAGCGTGTCATCTATGTATATATATAAAAATGAATTTCTGTTCGTTAGTCTCGCTAAAACTCGAGAACGGCTAGACCGATTTGGCTAATTTTGGTCTTGAATTATTTGTGGAAGTCCAGAGTAGGTTTAAAGGGTAGAACGATATGAAAATGCTCGGAATTAAATAAGAATAACAATTTTGTTTTTCCTTTGATGTGTCCCCCGTCGGACGGATTCCTTTTGTTTGTTTTAAATTTATTTTATACAAAAGTTTAGGTCTTTTATTTATCGATTAAGGCACTACGAAGTCTGCCGGGTCAGCTAGTCTGAAATAACAATGCATTGATGAGATTAATACGAAATATTTTTAATAACTTTGTAATATTTACTATGTGAGCATAGTCCATAGTTTTATAAAATACATTGAGGGTTGAGAATTGTCTCTGGATCTCCTGGACCAATGAAATGATTGTGCTCAGTCAGTCTAGTTTTGGTTTTTGGTGCAGTGCAAGTAATGGCTTGTCCTGCAACATGAAACTTAACCCATAGCGTCGTCGATTCGGTTCTGGTAGTAGATGCATTCGAGAAGTAGCTGCCCTCGAGCAGTCAGGTCTACTTATGGGGCGCTCAGGCAGCTGCTACCGGACAACCCCCCTCCTGTCCAGGGTTACGTACTTAACGCGCGTTGATGACATTCATGATGAAAGAATAACGGAAAGTAAAATAAAAGTCAAACCTGCAACAATTATAATTTAGGTAATTACTACTTAATTGAGTAATTCTCAAGTCTTAAGATGGGTCGTGGAATCCACGTTGTTATGTCTATGGACTCGTGTAATCATTTCACAGTTTGTTCGCCCATATGGTGGATTAAACAAGAGACAGCACATTGACATAAGCGACGTCGATCGTGACGTCAGCTGATCATAAATCAGCTCTCGAATACAAAGTGCACTTAAACTGTTCTCCAGCTCGTTGGGTGTGGTGACGGAAGTGGATCGTGACCACATCCCTTACTGTTTCCGCCATATGTCAGTCGAAACCCTATACTGATTTTTATAATTAACTACTACAATGGTAAAACTCACCTGGCTGTGTTGGGGCGTAGGTAATCAAGTTATATATGACAGCGTTTGATATTAGGCTTCCCATAAGATGGAGCGATGGCTGGACAGTTTTTGAGTGATTTTCAAATGAGGAGGCAAGGGTATAATAATATATGGATAGAAAATGGTAGTAGGGCATCTGCTACAGTTGAAGAACTAAACAGGTTGGTTCCGCTCCTAGATTCGCTGATGTCGCTCACACCGCTCGTCTGTCTTGCCAGTCAATAAGACCAGAACAAAAACTTTTAGCACATAAACTATAATATCCTTATCCCCGTCACAATTATTTAGTGGAGCAAGTTCCCATAAGGTCATTGCCCCCGACAGTGCACGCGTGCTCACACAGCCCACAGGTGCTCGGTCGATAATATCGATTCTTCTATCGATTAATCGATAGGTGACGTCACGCAATATGGCCGCCGCGAGCGCAGCTGTTTCCCTCTGTGTCATGCTAATAAAGTAGGGGTGCAATATGCGGAGGGTGATGTTTTAGGCACGCAACACATTTTAGGATATTTTTAAAGGAAAAAATGACCGGTTTTTATTTAAATTGTTGATTTAATTCAGTAGAACGAATTTATTCAGTTATGAATTATGGTGGATTTGTAATTGTAAGTTTATCTATAATCTGAAATTACGTTCCGCTGTTTTGCACATCATCCTATTCCGAATATTCTTGTCTGGAAGTTAAATGATTAAGTAATAAGTGAGTCATGTACATGAGCAGGAGCTTATGGTACAGATTGTGCTGCTATGGTTATATTTTACTTGTAGAACGTTGCCCAAAAATGTGCTTGAGAGTCGTGGAGTCATGATTCGCATTCGCATTCGGATTCGCAACTTTTCCCCTTTTCGAAAGGAATAGAGGGATGAAATTGAGGCTGACTTATCGTGATATAAGCAACGAAGCTCACACATACCAGTTGAGGTGACGCCAGATGGCAAGCGCCTGTTTGTCTTATAAAGTAGCCGCTCCCTTGGCTATCATGCCATCGTTATGGATGTACTCCGGCGACGGCATTACAACAAAGTCAAATATAAAGTACGGCCGAAGTCGTCGTGAGCTGAAAGATAAGCTGCCCGATGCATTCGCATATACCGATGCGATTGTGCCAGTGTTCGTATCCCGCAGACAGGTACCTATTTTTCTGATGAAATACGTATTTGACAAATATTCACGAATTACTTCCACGGTAAAGGAATAATATCGTGTAATAAAAATCAAATTGCAAAGTTATAATTCCCATAATTACTGGTGGTAGGACGTGTTGCGAGTCCGCGCGGGTAGGTACCACCACCCTGCCTATTTCTGCCGTGAAGCAATAATGCTTTTCGGTTTGAAAGGTAGGGCAACCGTTGTACTGTAATAACTGAAATTTAGAACTCATATATCAAGGTGGGTGGCGGCATTTACGTTCTAGATGTCTATAAGTTCCGGTAACCACTTAATGCCAAGTGGACCGTGAGCTCGTCTACCCTTCTGAGCAATGAAAAAAAGTCACCGCGATTACAAATGTACCTCTGCTATGTCTTCGCGATCAATATATTAACGTGCTCTTTGGAATTTGATTAAAAAAACCGTGAATCTCCTTTACTTTTTAAAGTTAGTTAAAAAGGTGAGAATATTATTAGATAATGAACAAAAAGTAGTGACGACCCAGCTAGCTCGGTGCGGGCGCGGCGTAGGGGCGGCGGCTCCGTCGAGTTGAGTCCTAGAGATGTCACTTGTTCAACGATAAATTAAAATAACTCAATTTGGGTTCAGAAACTTTTTTGTATCTTTTACGATTTCGTCAGATGCGCTCGCATCCTCCTCGATCCATCGTCCATCGCGATCCAGACATAGAAATCCCATTTATTGGGAATGGAAAAAAATATATATAATTTACTTATTTACTGATATTTTATATCCTAAACTTGAACTGTATTTATTCTGATACTAACTCACTCACACGAAAACTCCACACAAATATAATACCCCATGTTCAAAATTTTAACCACATACTCCAAACCGTGTCAGGTATGGTTGACAAAGCGGTGTCACGTATGGTTGACATTAAAGAGATATCTGGGTCGAGACTGGGTATGTCCCATCATGACCTTGTGTTTTCTAAAGCTATATTGAGCGCAACATGAAGTCCATTTACTGGAGCTCACAATTGACATGTTGAGGCGTTTATGGCCTAATTTGTACACACCCGGGTTGTCATATCGAGTGATATGATCACTCAATAACCCAATAAAACAGTTAGTTAGCATTAATCGTTTTCTCCATAATAACTTTATCGACATCAATCGCATCACTATAAGCATTATTGTTACAAACCAGGTGTCACACAGGGGTCACGGGTGCACAGGCGTCCGTGTCCGCGTACGCGCGTGTGTGTCTCACACAATTAAACACACATGCTCACATCAAAATGTACTGCTTAACATTCAAATTATTTTTTATAGATATTAGAATTAGACAGAGACTTGACGACTGTTTTAGTGAGAATTCATTTTGTTATGTGGGACGACCGTACATCATGTCATTGTGTCTGTGACTGTGTCAATTGAAGACTCTGTGACTTCTTTAAATAAACGGCATCATTTTATTTTTTTCGGTCTATCGGTAGGCTACAAAGATAGTCTGCAACGACTGGATCTTAGATAAATGAACTTTCGGAGATCACCAATGTCAATGAAAAGGAATACATATGAAATTACATTACGAAGAAATTGTAAGGCATTCCATATACAATATGAATAGGTGTGTGTTATTTTTTTTATTTTTTTTTATTGCCTGTATGTGTGGACGAGCTCACAGCCCACCTGGTGTTAAGTGGTTACTGGAGCCCATAGACATCTACAACGTAAATGCGCCACACACCTTAAGATATAAGCTCTAAGGTCTCAGTATAGTTATAACGGCTGCCCCACCCTTCAAACCGAAACGCATTACTGCTTCACGGCAGAAATAGGCAGGGCGGTGGTACCTACCCGCGCGGACTCACAAGAGGTTCTACCACCACTAATTACGCAAATTATAATTTTGCGGGTTTCATTTTTATTACACGATGTTATTCCTTCACCATGGAAGTCAATCGTGAACATTTGTCGAGTACGTATTTCATTAGAAAAATTAGTACCCGCCTGAGATTCGAACACCGGTGCATCGCTCAACACGAATGCACCGGACGTCTTATCCCTTAGGCCACGACGACTTCTTTTTTTTTTTTTTTTTATTGCTTAGATGAGTGGACGAGCTCACAGCCCACCTGGTGTTAAGTGGTAACTGGAGCCCATAGACATCCACAACGTAAATGCGCCACGCACCTTGGATATAAGTTTTAAGATCTCAGTATAGGAATTGTTCTTAAAAATTTCAAAGGTCAAACAACTTTGCTTAAACCTGTATCTATTTAAAATCTTTGTATCCAAACTTTACTAACTTCAAGATGTCCGATTAACTTATTTTGTCTACTTAACAAGAGCCGATTTTTTTAAATATAGTTTGCTATTAAAACATGTTTTTTTAAATTATTAAAATTTATTTATTTATTTAATTTTAACAGTAAATCTAAATTATTTATTTGCAATATCTCACACGATCAAAAGTAGACGAAACTAGGAACTCTTTGGTCCTAAGTGGTTCATTGGACAATTGTAAATCGCAAATACAGATCAACCTCTGCAGTAAAACTTCAGTTTCCACTTTGGTCGTAGCAACAACACAGAGATGTAGCCTCAATGTGCCAGAATGACTCACTATGTGTATTAAACAATATCAGACATATAACACTGATGCTAAGTTACCCAAGAGTCTTATAGTCTAGCAGCAGGGTTCGTACGGGTTGGCACCATCGTCCCATTTCTTATCATCGCAAAGCAATTTTGCGTTTTGGTACTAGGCTGGTAGATATTCAAAAATAACTCAAATTATAGATATTCAAATTATATTCTCATGTCGGTTTTGTGGGTGGACAACTGTGTAGTATTTGTGAACACCTTAGGAAGATTGTATGTTATTATGTAAAAATAACAAGATTGTACATGTTTATTGTTAGACTAGTTGTACTGAACTGTGTTTCCTATTAAAGAAAGCAAAAGATAGACAATGTGCTGATGTTTTGTGTCTTTCCCGAGGCCTTTTAATTATAACTTTCATAACAGAATTGAGATTTTACTATAAATATTCGTTTATTACAAATTAAATTGTATTTAAATAATATCCGTCAGTTATTTTTGTAGTAGATATTCGTATTAAATTGGTTAGTAGTTCGTGGGATACACTAAAGCTGCCTATGGCTTTGTATGTGGAGTGAACTCCGGCAAAGCGATGTCCACCGTCAAACGAGGGCAGACCCTTCGTACTCAGGGTGGTGGTGTAAGCGACAGTAATTAAAATGAGGTGTCTAACGCTGGCTCCCAACCGTACGTGGTTCAATTATAAAACTTGGAGTGAGCAATGTATTTCGAGTCTTGTCACAGTTTAGAAACGAACGTTTCGTAGCCCCTCGGGGTAGGTTAAGGGTGCATTGTGTGCGGCTCGCAACAAATAGCCCGACACGTGCCCTTGATATATTGAATGTTACTGTAACACTTAGACTTTAAGGTTGGTTATCGCATGTTGAGTCAGTAGTGGGTTATTCGTAGCGAGGGTGAAGAAACAAGGGTGTGTTGCAGGACGAGGAGTGCGGGCCGGGCCGGGTGCGTCGCGCAGGCGTGGTCCAGTCGGGCGCGCGACCCCGCAGCCGTCGGCCGCGTGCCATGGACGAGGGTCGAGTCAGAGACCGAGCGCCGCTCACGGTCATAGTGGCTCCCAGTACCGCCTCGCCACCGAGACTGTCTCCCGCCGACCTCCTGCCCGATGGAGATGCAGCCTTCCATCCTCTCTCCGCCGTCAACGGCCGCCTCACGCCGCCCGGCCTCGAGCCTGCTTCGTACGCGACCCTCACGCCGCTTCTACCCTTGCCGCCCATCAGCACCGTCTCCGATAAGTTCGCATACCACGCTGGCGGCACCTTCACGGTCATCCAGCAGCAGCCTTCGTATGCGTCGCTGTCTCCGGCGGCCTACAATGAGCCCCTGTCGCCACAGTCGGCGTACAGCCGACGGAGCGTGTCCCCCAGCTCGTTCGAGCGACGGTCGCCGACGCCGCCGCTGCCGAGTCCGGGGCTCGACCTCAACGCTGCGCTGATGGCGCGAGAGGATCAACAACAACAGCACCAGCAGCAAGTTATTCAGAATGACACTGAAGAGATAAACACTAAAGAGTTGGCGCAGAGGATAAGCGGAGAATTGAAGCGGTACTCGATCCCCCAGGCGATTTTTGCGCAGAGGGTGCTGTGTCGGTCGCAGGGCACTCTTAGTGACCTCCTGCGGAATCCCAAGCCCTGGTCCAAGCTCAAGTCGGGTCGGGAGACCTTTAGGCGGATGTGGAAGTGGCTGCAGGAGCCAGAGTTCCAGAGGATGTCCGCGCTCAGGCTAGCAGGTACGATGCATGCGCTTACAGTGTTCCTCTGTTGTTTTTGTATGAATTGCGCTTCACAGTAGGGCTACACGGTAAACAGTCTCGACATAAGAGAGCCAAACGTTATGTTTGAACTAAATAATAACAACTCTATTATAAGTCAACTCTCGATAGCTTCGTATTTACATTGAATTATTGGTTAGAACATTAGCCATTGCAATTGATTTTCAACCACGAGAAACACACGTAAAAATCCTAGTTAAAAATTGAAACTACATCACATTTCTTAATAGCTGTCTGCTTTTTGTGCAATTATTTATTTGGAATTCAAATTGACCTGAAAATGTAGGCTGTTGATTCACTTGGTTGGTTATCTAAATTGTACTTTTGACCTACTTATCTGCAGGAAATGTAAAATAGTGAGTTAGTACTCCTAACTCACTATTTTCATTTTATTATTCCAAGATCATACTACTAACTTAGTAGTACTACTAACTTAGTAGTATGATCTTTGAGCTAAGTTTTATACATACTGTACTACGAATATATAGGTATGCATCAGTCATTGTGATATCAGTTGTACGGTTTATATGAAGTGTATTATCTATATTCTGTAGATAGCCTAGAAGCAAATAATTGCTAATTTTCACCGAGCACTATAGAAATTGACACAATTATAATGTTTTTTTTTATTAAGCGTTATAAAGTTATCTAATGTACATCGCTGATTTTTTTCCTACCTATGCTGATAGCCTTGAGAGGCTATTTCAGCTTCTCCTTGACGTATAGGTGAGCTAACAGGGCTCAAACCAGAAGTGTTGTTAACACTAGCCTAGCAAGAGCAGTGCTTCGCAGAATCTACCACCGGAACGGAAACGCGACCCACTGAGAAGATCCGGCGAGAAACTCAGTGGGCTGTGTCTATGGGTCATCGCTGCTCTAAACTAGGGTTCCATAGTATTACAGTTAACTTATACATACACTAAATTCAACCCGATTCACTAAACTACTGTTTTTATTCAATCGTTACCGGATAATCGATGTTAAAAGTATTGAATTGATTTGTTAAATTGTGTTATTTAAAAATATGGAACATAATAAGTTTGTTTGTCTTTTAACTTGTCTTTTAACCTAAATTAAATGAGGATGATGAGCTCACGGATCTTTTAAGGTTCAGCGAATTAAGGACCCGAAATAATTATAATTGATGCGTGATAGGACAAGATGCCGAGATTGCGAAGATTTTGAGCTTTGTTTGACTTTTCGCGTCATGACTCTGCGTGTTATTACTATTACCATAAATATACCTGTTTGAGATTAGCCATTACCTAAAAACACTTTTCAATATGAATCCGTTGTTGCGTGGGACCGTATACTAACAACAAGCAGAAACCGAGCAATGCATATCAATGAAGGCTCGGCCAGTGACGCGACACTTCGATCCGCTCGCATCGATTGTGGCGAATCGATGCGAGCAGCTGACTCGACGTAGTAGCCGAGATAGCGCGCCAAAACAAACCAAACACTATCTTTACTATTGAACGGAAACACTATGACTATAATAGATAAAAGATGTTCTTTTTAATATATATTTACTAGTAAATAGAATATCAAAAAGTCATTACTTTTGGCGTGACGTATTTAGATTACGCCTTTTATTGTCTCGATAAAAAATCTCGGCTAATAGTTATTTCAAACCATTTAAAATTTCACCTTCATATTCCGTGGCGGGTGGTTTTAGTTACACAATTATATTAATCCCCTAAATGTGTATTCTTTTCACTCATCCTTCCTCTTCTAGCTATTAATTTAAAAAAAATTGTGTTCTTCATTTGTTTGTGCATTTTGTGTTCGAGCTTCGTTTATGTGGTTGATTTTAACCTGTCCCCACTTTGTTGTTGTCACTACAGGGTAGGTTTTTCTCCCAGTAGTACCACAAGTGGCACGCGGATTACGAAATTGAAGATTCGCTATCTATCTATTTTTCTGATGGCTTGGTTCACAACCTTTGTTAAGCTAGTGTAGCAAGTAATAGTACTAGCGTGGCCGTTTCTTTGTGACTCAATACGCGTTATTCAACCATTCCCACCCCAAACGCCAAGGCACATAGGCTCACGCGAATAGATGCGAACATTAATAATCAGGAACAACATAGTTGAAAGGGTTTTTCCAAAATGAATCATACATACGCTATGTTGAATCTTATATTAAAATTACTACGAGTATATTTTGGTGCGATGTGATGTCCGCTCACACTGTTACCACGGTAAGCTTTCCTTGCCAGTGACACTGGCCAAGCGATGTCGTGGGCTAAAGGATGAAATGACCAAGGTACTCATATCAGGCGATGCGACTATGCGATTTTTTTATTCCTACGCGCAGGTATCAATATTTCTAATGAAACGTGTATCTAGCGTGAGTTTACGAACGATTGCCACGATGAAGGAAACAACACCGTGCAATAAAAGTGACAATTAGAGAGTACTTAACAGTGGGCAGCGGTTTGGCTCTGCCCCTGGCATTGCTGAAGTCCATAGGCGTCGGTAACCACTCACCATCAGGCCGTATGACCGTCTACCTACAAGGGCAATAAATAAAAATTACGGGTTTTAAATTTTCATTTTGACTGTTTATACCAAAGAGCAGTCATTGGATTGGGTTTGGAGGTTGGGTAGCTGTGACAATACAATTGAGCTGCCAAACCCATGTCTTAAGGTGGTAGTGGCATCTACATTGTGATATCTGTGAGCTCCGGAAATTATGTAACATGCGGCAAGCTATAAAATCATTCGCCCATCTATCTAATAGAGTAATTTTTTTTTTAATAAAAGTAATTTTTTTTCAATCAAAAAAGTCATACAATTCAAAAGTTCCAAGTGCGTCAGCACTGTACTCTATTTAAAACAAATGAAACAAAATTTTTGAACATTTACGAAAACGTGAAGTCCGTAAATGCTTTGTAGTTCACTTGGAAAAAATCGGAAGGCGCGACTAGTGACGCGACACATCGATCCGCATGCATCGATTGTAGCGAATCGATGCGAGCAGCTGACTCCGCGGAGAAGAGTTCGCGCCAACTGATCATTGAGTTTTCACAATCAAACTTACTCTTACGGATTCATCACGCGTTTATTGATTTAATTTTAATAGTTCTAACGTTTAAAGTACTATAGAATCTACGTGGTCGTGAACGACATTTGAGTATTGTGTCAACTACCGTATAATTTTCTTTAAGAATATTTCCTGACATTTGTGTTATAATGCACAAAGAAGGAATTCGAAGTCCGTTTGTTTGTTTGACTTAGGTTATAATTCACAGATTAAGAAGGATCATCTTCCTTAATAAAATTGGGTTACTTTTTTATTTCTTTTGAAGAAAATAGTATCTTAGATTTTGCCTGCAAGTCACAGATTTAGCGTGGAGGGTCCCTGCCTATCTATGTTTGTTAATGTCCCCTGCCATCGCAAGAGAGCATCTCTGCAAAGGTTTTCAGCCTCTCAGGATCCTTGGGGTCGATACAATCTGTGTAATGGACTAAATTATTATTCAGATATATCATTGTTTTTTTCAATAAAATCGAAGGCTTTACTATCTGAAATAGAAAACTAGTATTCAAATTAGAGTTTGCAGTTTTCTAACTAACACCTTTAACGTTTTTTTCTGGAAGTAGGACCTCTTGTGAGTCCGCACGGGTAGGTACCACTACCCTATGTATTTCTGTCATGAACAAGTTATGGGTTTCGGTGTGAAGAGTGGGGCGGCCGTTGTACTGTAAATACTGAGACCTTAGAACTCATGTCTCAAGGTGTGTGGCGAAACGTTACGTTATTGATGTCTATGGGCTTCGATAACCCCTTAATACCGAGTGGGCTGTGAGCTCATCCACCGATCTAAACAATAAAAAATTACCTTAAATGTCTTATAAAATAATAGTTATGTACTTTATCTTATTTAGATTCCTTTTTAAATTTTTTGATTCTGAACACGATGACAAAGAGTTTTTAGTATTTGTATTTATCGACATAAATCAGCAGTTGAACTCGCGGTCCATTTATTACTAAGCGACTATTAAAGCACATGAAACACATGAAGATTTCACACCAGACGGCGGCAGGATATCATATGTACGTGCAGGCTTCACCATAACGCTGTAGAGTAGTTTTTGCATAATATATCTTCCAATAATAAGTTGTATTAGAAGATCTCGTCTTCAGTTCGTATCTGTGTGGAGTGACGTGTCGCATCGATCGCGCTCGACTCGGTAAGCGCGACTGGCATCGATTCTGCACAATCGATGCACACAGCTGACGGCACTAGGCCGCGCTCCCACCGAGAGAGAACTTGCATTCAAAACACTTTCATCTTACATCTTCACTTGCATTTTTAATTAAAACATTGGTTTTAATATTTTCATTTTTTTTTAATCATGCCCAAATCTTTAAAATGCTCTGTTATTACTTAGCACTTGAGTCATAGAGAACACCAACAATGGATATTGTCCTTAAATTTAATTGATTTATGAAAACGAGTAAGAGCAAAATTCTTAAAAATAATACAAATGATTCTGATTGAATGATACTTGCTACTCTGCTGCTATACTAAGCGTCGCCCAATGCAAACATAAACTTGTGGAAATAAAGTACTGTTTTAGGTTATTTAATTCTACTTTATAAGAACTAATAGAATGAAAACCATGTGTTTCAGTTAATTTTCTATGTAATTCTGAAAGTTTCTCCCAACGATATTAAGTACGGTGTGAGCCCCGGACTACGCATCTTAATGTAAAGTTTCTTTGAAATGAAGGTCTCCCACTTAGCACTTTGCACTGAGTTGCCTAATTCATTATTGAGATCAGTTTTCAGTATTATTTCAATTGAGATTTTGTACACAAAAACTGACTTTAGATTTTGGTGGAATTTTGAGACCCATTCAAACCTGAAACAAGCATTCCTACTTTCCACATTGATAACGTTTCTAACTCTATATCACTCAGGGCTGGTTGAAATGAAATACGAGTATAAAAGACCGCGCTTATTCTTAAATTAGTAAGGATTTATGATTTTAATAATACCGGTGTTCGTAGTGATCGAAATGCGACCGTAATTCTTATACATCAAGATTAATTTTATGTTTTACTGTTGTTCTTTTGTTTTGTTATTAACAGTAAAAAACAATCTCAAATTAATTGGACTTGGAAAACACACCAAATTAACAAAAGCGGAGAAAATATTTATTATATAACTGTTTTATCTATGCTTACTTATTTAACTAGGATCTATGTACGAGTATTTCACAATTTAAATAAAAAATGAATGCTTATATGTTCGTTCTCTATGCGTTTCTAAATTATTCATTCCGTTGTGATAGAATTAAGTGCAGTCATTACTGGTATTCCAGGGTAGGTTTTTCTCATCAACGTACGAGAGGTAACGCGTGGGCAATCAATGTTTTTCATATAACTTATGTTGGTCACAGCAGAGTGACCGGGTTTAACGTTTAACAAATATAGATTTTCATTTATTGTATGGACACGATGTGTGGATCGCTCGATTGAATCGATTTTGCTGCTTGAGAGAATGAAATATACACATAGAAAATAGTCATTTTTGGATCAGATGTGTGAATAACTCATATTCTAACCAATGTTAAATGGCTACCAAATTCCATTTACATCAATGCCACCATCCTTCTTGAGTCTTTGACCTTTGTCTGAATAAAACCCTTGAAACTGGAGCGTATGTCTGCTTTTCATTAGAAGTATGAATGGTGGTTGTACTTACCTGTGGGCGCGTATCATGCACTCCCAGGTATTATATCTATAATAAGTTCTATATTTGAATACTAAACAAATTTCTAATAACTATCAATAACTTTTAATCTTAGTATGGTTTATGTTAGTATTTTAAAATTTATTGTTCTCTATAATTGGAACTAATCAAAACCCCAAAAATATCTATTACAAAATAATTAATGGGACTACATGTATTTTTTTAAATAAATGATACACGATGAACGCTCTATATCGCGTATTATTCGTTCACACGGCCACATTACTGGTACACGGGTTTCCCCCTGTGACGTCACACCCCACGTCCGCCTCGCTATCGATCGACTCCCTCCTCTCCCCCGTTGTAGCACAACCGTGCTCCGTTCTGAGCTTTTTCTTCGAGCTTTTCACCTTTGGAGCCTATATTAAGTTTTTATTCATAATTTAGATTTCGGGTTTTAAATATGAGTTTTGTATTACAACAAAAACCATTTCACGTATTTTTAAATGAAGCTGTAATTTACTGTAAAACATTGTTGTAAATAAGGTGCTTAAAGTAATATTTTTCAAAGCAATATTTAGGAAAATAGAATATTATTAACATATTAAACACGCAGTCCATAAAAAACTTTATATACACAAACCGAGACAAAGGAAAGATGAAACACAATATCCACTGACTACTATATCACAAACAAGTGTTTGAAAATACCTACTGCCTTGAAACATTATATCCTTCTTCATTACTATAGAATACTAAATACAGAAGGGAAGTGGAAACGAAAGGATTCACCATTTTATAATTTTGCAGATACGCCAAACCAGCATCAAACGATAAAAGGCGACAATGTAAACAGCATGCCTCAGCAGCCATACTGCCAGCCCCGAGAGTACCAGGGTGCTCCGCCCCCGGCTCAATGCCCCACAATGTACCCTCCGGGGCCTCCGCCACCCTGGGAAACGCCATATGAACCAGCCGGGGACGTTTCTTGCTTGTGAGTCCTCCCCACTCTTGATTTGACTCCTGGTTTCCATCATATCCCTATTTCCTGTCGAAAGCCTAGTAACTAACACTCCAAGTTACTATAACTTATTGTTCTTTCCCCGTTAATTAACTTCATCATGACTTAATTAAAACATTATTATAATTTTCATAATTTCTGATTTTAATCATATTTTTTTCATCTTTTATTTAGATGACACATCATTTCTTTAAGCATTTGATAATAGTTTTAAAATGCTCATGTATTCCATATTTATATCCTTTAGAAATATCCGAATCCCATACAACCTTGCCTGTGGCTGCGTAGCAGTGGACTTGGTTTCTTATACATAGGTACTAACTGACTTGTAAATAGCTTGTCGCAAAGGTAAACACCACATGCATACACGATACTTGAACCTTTCATCGTAATTGGAACACGTGATTGTCTAACGAGTAACTACCGCTTTGTGTAAGCCAAGCAAACGATAGAAAAGTGAATATCTGAATGGAAACTTTATTTTTATAATTCTGTCGAATCCTGCGTAAACTGTATAGAAAAATGCTGAAATAGATGTCGTATCGTTTTGAATAGGCAGTATCCTTTCCCGAGCTTTAGTACTAGCGTTTACAGCTTTGTGTTTCGTGGCATCGATACTGTCTAGAAAATGTTACTTTAGAAAAGTTGTTGAATAAACTTTATAGTTGTAGGTAAGTGTATTTTGTTAGCTTTAAGAAGCCAAGATGAATGTTAGACTGCTAACGCTGCCCCCTCCCTTCCATTTTGTTTTCCCCCAACGCCCGGGCTGCCATAGTTTTATTTCGTATGATTTTATAGGTGCCTGCGAGACAGAACTCCTTTTTTAAATGTTGTTTACATTGTCGCCAGGTATGCGTTTTCATATTATACGTTTGGTGTTTTAGATTTTATTGCCGCGTTTTGGAACAAAATTTGTCTGTCTAAATTTTTTGTGTGCTCTACATAATTTCACTACATTTTCTAATATAAAATTTGCCCCAAAACGTTAATTTAAAATTATAGTAACGAGAAAACTTCAAAAAGTTTGCCACCGGAGTGGTGAATTTTAGAATTTCCACTAAACTTTTACTATTTCAATTTTAGCTTTGATACGCAATAGTCACATGTGATAGTAAATGTTATCTAGTGCGTATTGAAGGTTATGTTTAGAGGCATGTTTGTCGTATCTAGTTTTGTGAAATAATTTTAGTTTTTTAAATTCATTATTATTAATTTAAATATTATAACATAAGCTAATAACACGTGAATTTGTTTTTGTTGCAGCGGCCCAGATTCCACAGAGAGGCAGTAAGTTTGTTTAATTTTTATAATTAAATTTAGATTTGAACAATACACTGACTAATCAATTAATTATATGGCTACATACTGGTTTTCTAGTATTTCATGTTTTGAATTAAATTAAATTCGCTCCTTATAACTTTGATTCTGGATGTTCACTTTTAATTTTTATGCGATTATGATAGCTTTAAGCCTAAAAGTTGCAATATTTCTCATTAAAAATAGGCATGTTGTATATCCCAGGCTGCAAGCGCAAGGAGGACATGGGCTCGGATACCCTGCCTTCCCCGAAGAAGCCGCGTTTGGTTTTCACCGACCTCCAGCGGCGTACTCTACAAGCTATTTTTAAGGTAATTATCTAATGCAATAGAAATTAGCTAAAAAATAACACCTCAACTTATTTAAATTACTGATGTATTGGTACAGGGACAGACGGCAGTATGTCGCAGACAAATAGTATTATTGAACGTGCATCTATTCTGTACCTTTTATTGTATATATGCTTAACCAATTTGCTTCCAAATCATTCATCGGATTGCGATGAAACTTAGTCCGGTTATCTTTGGCACTCCAAGAAAAGTTTCCGTCATAGTAGTGTCCCTATGACATTTTTTGGTACTCCAGAGTGTAGAGTTGTTCTAGTCCTCGTCATTTTTATTTAAAATATATTTGAAGAATCTTGTAAATTTCGTGTGGAGTCCAATTAAGAAAATTTATTTAAATAGGAAAAAGAGCAAGTCCTGTTTTTCTTTCCGATCCTTCTCAGCGGTGTAACTGCGTTCTTAACCGGTGATAAGGTTACGAGACAGATCCTCTTAGATAGTAAAACATTTTATTTTTCTTTTGAGCACCATACATGTCAGACAGATTAGCGCGAGTGAGTATTTCATCAAGAGAATATGTTTTTCATATAATTAGCGAAAGTCTCGACGGATATTGACTAATTTTGATTAGTAGTTTGTAAGACATATTCTCAGATACGAGCTACATTGTACATATTATATTTTTATCTTATGTTAATTGAATGTTGTGTTTTAGATAAACGTGTGACGTAAATGTAATTTGCCGCGCTAAACAATATTGTAGACCGTTATCATTTTAAATTTAAACTAAATGTCGTGACAAAAATATAAAAGTGATATTGAGTTTTTTGAAGAAAGTTCTCTTAGGAGTGGTTTCACCTCTTCCAAATTCAGTTTCGTTTTATTCAGAACTTTCCAGCAGAATCAGAATTGCAAGAAAGTCAAACAATTTTGGTCATTTCTCAATTACATTAGTGTTCGCCAAAAAATCAAAATTAGACTATAAGCACCGACACTTCTGAATTTCAATACATTTTCTCTCCGATGGGTTGGCCTTTAAAAGAAAAACCTTACAGAATAGAAATTGAATCTTACAATAAAAGATGAAGATGTCACTGGACATCTGACTCTTTTTATATCACTTAAGATTAAAGTCAGCCAAAGGAATAGCTCATTGTTAACTGAAACAGATCGCTACGACACATTAAACCAAAAGAGAAAAAAAAAACTAGTTTCCAATAACCTGATTACTCTTACTCTCGTCAAAAAACTACATCAGTTGATAAGCGCCGAGTAAATAGTCCTTAACTGTTTGTTTTTGATCACTAATATATATGTTTATATGTATGTGGGTATAGATTTGCTGAAGTAATAAATAATCATTTTAAAATTCCAGGAAACAAAAAGACCATCAAAAGAAATGCAAGTAACGATAGCGCGACAACTAGGACTAGAGCCGACGACGGTCGGGAACTTTTTTATGAACGCCAGGAGGCGGTCTATGGACAAGTGGAAGGACGACGATGCGCCGTCCACGGAGCTGGACCAGCAGTGCGAGAGCCAGGACATGGATCAGGTCCCGAGCTTGGACTCGGCGGACTCGGAGGAGGACGGCTGCGAGGATCACGACGACCATCTCTTGTGACGCCCTCTCTCGCACCAGCAGCTGTTAGTGCTGTAGAGTTGCTGGTATCGGATGTTGAGCCCCTCGAGCGCTTGGACTCTTGACGTCACGGAGGTTCTGTTAATGTTCTGTTGACTGGTGTCAGTTCTTACTGTACTGGTTTATGTGATTTTAAACTATCGTTATTCAAAAACGCGTATTTCAAAAGAAACGGGATTTAATCGCGCGAACCAGACGCTTGCCATGTACGTTGGACTCTCGAAGTAAGGACGCGACCGACCGCTGCACTGTACCAAGGCGAAAATACACAGTTCACATCCGGAAGCAGCAGCAGTGAAGATGCTCCCCACATGTACTGTCATAGTCATTAACTAGTCATTACGTTAAGAGAAAAATACTTAAGTTATTTTCAATAATTTTTTGTTTCAATCTTTTTGAACGTTATGAAAAATAATCATAATATGAGAACAGAAAAATTGTGATTATAAAGACATTCCATATCTTCGACAGTTCGAAGTGACGGCGTCAGGCTGAAAGTAAGATGTGAATTGACGTCTGAATTTACGTCTGACTTGAAGTCTGAGCAATATATACAATAGCAACGAGCTTGGAGTCACATTAGATTCACCGCGCACTGGGTAGATAGAGAGGGTACATGAGGTGGTGGATCGATCCTAAGTGTTCATGAATAACGCCTCAATAACGGTTCAGTCAGTGGCCAGAACAATCGTTGCACTAGCTTTGAAAAGCTCTTTAAGAAAAACATCTTTAAACTAAGGTTAAATAACATTTTATGAAATTGAAACAAAAGTATTTCAACTTTTAGTTAAAGTATTAGAGAAAGAACTTTGAAATTCGACCTTCTGCACTTTATCATATCGGTGGTAGTATTGCAAATTACTTTATTGAATCACTAACTCATTTAAAAACAGTATCAGTTTTCTTAACGTTCATTTTCTTTAAATACGGCTTTCCGGTGCAGTACCGCCATTGTGATTTAATACTTAGTATTGAACACAAATACTTTCCATCTATTACTCTATCCTGTATATATTATCTCTACCACGTGTGCGGGTTGTGAGTCTAATGTACCTCTATCTTGACTGATAGCTCGGCGCTGTCTCCATGTTTAGCAATGGATCTCTTTATATCAAGTTCTAGTCAGAACAAATAAATTAGGTTTGATTTTTAGTATATTTTAAATGTGTTTATTATTTATTAGTGTTCGCGCATGATCACTGACAGACGCTTACATTTACTAGACTTATTGAATTAGTGTGGTAAGACTAAAATATTTTATCATTTTAGATTTGTTAAAATGTGTTACCAGACTCTAATAATATTTTTTACAGAACTGTAATAATTAGGTTCATTTTTTGACAGATTATTTATTTTAAATGTGCAATATTGAGTGATGGAAATCGTGAAATATAGCTAATTAACAAAGCAGCCATGTCGTGGTCAAAATTACGGTTGTTAAAAACATGTAAGAATCATTACGCGATTGTTACGTAATGGCCGCATTTTTTGAAATAAGTCGCCTTAAGTTCTTGAAGCGTGCGGTGGTGTGGCGCCAAAGACAGTTCAACAGTGTCAGCATGTCCTGGGTGGTCAGTGACGGCTGACCGCACGCTCGCAACGCGCGTCTTTTGAATAATTAGCTTATTGCTGAATTAGGCACAGATAATTGAAGCAATGATATGTCATTTACTTGGTTCAAATTTCGAAATTTCAAAAAAATGCGGCTACGCGACATTAATATCTACATACATATATGTATTATACCGTCGAAGCCTTTTCAAAAGCGTCTGTAAGCTCAAGTGACTAGATATAATTAAAAGCTACGTAGGAATTATGTTTTAAACTTTATAGAGATAATGTCCGATAAAATCGGGCCTTGAGTCTTTAGGAATTCTGGTTTATCTGAGTATTGAGACGTTTTCTGGAATATGTGAGCTTTTTATTATTTTAGATGGTCAGAATATCTCACGGCCTCCCTGATGCTTAGAAGTTGTGAGAGCGCAACAATGTCACAGTGACCACCACGCAGTTAATTTTGAGACATGCAGGCGAAATCTTGATTTAATTGCATTAGCGATTAACATCAGCGGAGCCGTGAGCCACTCTGAACCGAGGTAATAGCTATCCACACAGTATTGTATCATACAGTGGGCACTATTATATTATTTAGAACAATTTTTTTAATTTTATTATACATATAATGTACTCTAGTCAAGTGAATTCTAAACATTCCCTTTGTTTATACAAAAATATGTATCAATTCTTTTACGACATTACAAACATGCTGTAACTAATTCCGGCACAACGCTTTGCCTCTGGAAAACGAAAAAAAAAATAGACTACAAACAATATATCTTTGTTACTCCACGTTGTAGATATCTGTGGGCTCCAGTAAGCACTTAACATCAGATGGACTTTGAGCTCGTATGTAAGCAATAAAAAATAAATAAATAAACTCTGCATTTACATGTTGTGTTGCAGTCCTTTTGATCATTTGAATTGAATGTGTCATGAATGAAAGGGCTGAAGACAAGAAATGCTTGAAAACCATGCATGATGATATAACATGATGATGCATTAAGGCGTTGTCAGGGGGATTGGTGATGTGATTTGCATCCGCATATTGGCCTTCATATGAAGTCGAAAATTGGACGCTACTGTATTTGTTTGCGGGACACATAGGTACGATTGGATCTCGTTTTTAATTTTCATCGGACCATTCGTCCAGTTGTTAGAACAATATTCGAGACTTCGAAGATTCTAAAATAAATAAATAAAAGTGGTTATTCAATCGATCAATTAATCAAAATTATGAACATTTTGTAAATGATATTATTTTATTGATGTTAATGATCATGACTAGAATGTAAAGTGGAACAGAAAAGCGCTTTTAAATGAAAATTTAAGGAAAGCTTCATAATGTGTATTACATTATCAGTTATATCAAAACGGTGAATTTCATGAGCAAATGAGTTTTTTCATTCAGATGAAGTCTTATTTTTTTATTAACTAAAATAGTTTATGTTTATTAGGTTAAATTAATGTATTTCATGTTTAATTTAATATTTAAATGGAGGACATATTCAAAATCTGACATCGTTAAGAGAAAATCCAAGTAATCATTCACATTTACTATAAAAGAAACAAAGTGTCTAGTCCAACAAACTAATCAATTTTGAAAATCTAGTCTAATTTGTGCAAAACGTAATCTTAAGTTTATTATAGTTTTTAATTAATTTATTTTAATTTAAGTAAAGGGTCAGTGAAGCGTTTTGTACCGCCAACCATGAGTGAGAGCTCCGTATTAATTTTTTTAGTAAAGTAATCCGAAATACTTATTGAACATATTTTGATTTGTAGCAACTGAAATAAGGGCCGTTTTCCAATTACAGCACAAGAGCGCATTATGCGGCATAATGCTCAACTAAGCTTTAGCATAATTCGGCATTGTGCGTCACTGAGCGCATTATGCTTCGTAATTAACCATTACTTAATGGTAGTTTTCCAATTACAGAGCATAATGATGCGACTCAGTGACGCACAATGCCGAATTATGCTGAAGCTTAATTGGAACGTGAATTAGTTTTCAAATGCATCAGCAGAGTGCGGTAAGTTAGCACAGTTTTAATTAACATTGATTATTTCTAAGAAACTACGACGAAACGAAAACCTTACAATTTTTTTCAACATTAAATAATATTACTAATGATAATATAAACAAAATTTCGATCAATGCCAACTTAAAGAAAAAACACTTGTAAATTTTCTGTCACTGAGTCGGTATCGATTGCGAGTATCACGCGAGAGCAGTACTTTTGAGAGTGCACGATTGTGCTTCGAGTTGCTGTAGTTGGAACATTCAACGTTGAGCATTATGCCGCATAATCTCTTGTGCTGTAATTGGAAAACGGCCAAGATTAGCCGCATTCTGTCATTGCTCTCATAGGAAAATTATTGAAACCATATTTTTTTATCTTGTATTCCTATAACAATTTCAGATACTAAAATAATTTGCTTTAAATTCTGAATACTTGTGTTCAGCTTCTGTTTAATTATTGCTAACGCTCCGCCTACTCTGTTTAAGTTTTATAATAATTTATTACTAAGCAACTTAAACTAGTCTGTGTAATTACCACCAAAGATGTTACGCGTGCAATTTATATGTTAAGTAAACGATATTTTTGGAACAAGTCGCTGACTGAATTACTTCGGACAGTGTGTGCTGTCAGAGATAACATAACGAACGAACGATCGACTATTAGGGTATTTTTTTATTGCTTAGATGGGTGGACGAGCTCACAGCCCACTTGGTGTTAAGTGGTTACTGGAGCCCATAGTCATCTACAACGTAAATGCGCCACCCACCTTGAGATATAAGTTTTAAGGTCTCAGTATAGTTACAACGACTACCTCACTCTTCAAACCGAAACGCATTACTGCTTCACGGCAGAAATAGGCAGGGCGGTGGTACCTACCCGCGCGGACTCACAAGAGGTCCTACCACCAGTAAAAATGAACAATAAAGCATTTGTAGAGCAAGCAGTTTTGCTGTGACGGCTTCAATAGAACAATTTAAATGACGAAGTAGTGAATAATTATAATATGTGTATGTATTGTTACAGCTAACTGCGCTCAACCAAACAGTGACTTAGCTCTTTCGATCTTCGACCTGTCCCTGAGCTAACTTAACGCACGATTCCTTAAGTTGCCTTCTTTTGAATTCAGTCAGCGACATTTGTGTCTAGCTAATCTAGAAAAAGAGCTTTCTCTGTGACACTCCACTATACAGAATGAGACAGTATTAATAGACAATTCTGAAAGTATTATCGAAGATTCTATCTCCAACACATTGAAAGTTAGATAAGGACAAAAACATATTTTTTTTACTGTAAATACAATTAAAAAACGTGTTATTCTGAAATGAAATTATTTAATTTTCGTTCATAATTAAAGTAACGATAGATGATACGTTTTTACCTTGAAATTGAACTCGATATTGCGGAGAAGATTGTCGTCAACACAATCTGACGCAAAGTCGAGTTGTTGTTATTTCATTTCCAAAATTAGACTTATTTATTTTCACTAAATTGAAGATATGAATCATGTTTTATTTACTTAATTTAGAGCATACTTTACGAATGCAGTGAAGAAATATTTTTATGTAAACCTAGAGTAAAGGGGTAGCTCGCTTTCTTATGTAAATAGTTCGTGATTAAATTTAAGATTAAATGTAAATTTTACAATGAAGTATGACTTTGATTGTGGCAGGATCTATCCACGTCACCCACGGGCCGGACGTGTCTTCACTAGTGGTTTTACTAATGAACCTTCTCTAGTCAATTAAAGCATTTTCATTTCCGTAGTTTCCTATTTTCATTTTAAAATTCCTAACTTTTCGAATTTCGTGTTTCAAGATTGGTTCTTAATGAATTATTAAGCTTTGTATGACCTACATTTCTAATTTCTATAATTATGCTAATAGTAATATAAATAATCAAGAAAAAACATGAATTGCGTTAGGGCATTTAAAAGATTAACTTGCAATCGTCTTGTAGGATCTTACCAATGTTGCCGCCGTTGCGTCGATCTACCTAAAGACATCTGACAGTGGAAGACCTTCCCTTTATCGCTTTTGATCAATTTTTTTTTTTTTAAAACGGCCCCGTGATAAGTTCGTAAAGAACTTGTGTTACAGGTACCAGATAACGGATATAAATGTAAGATTTTTATTATACACATACATATATTTAATATACATCCATAACCCTGGAAAAGACATTTATATTTATCATACAAATATGTTCCCTTGGCGGGATTCGAACTCGCGACCCCCTTGTGTAGTGACCATGTCACTTACCACTACACCAGACGGCCGTTCTTTAATAATTATAATTAGTTGAATTGAACTTTACTGGTAGTAGGGTGGTTTGTAAACCTGCACGGATAGGTACCACTACCCTGCCTATTTCTACCGCGAACCAGTAATACGTTTCGGTTTGATGGGTGAGGCAGCCGTTTTATTGTAAAATGAAGACTTAGGAGTCATGTCTGAAGGTGGGTGGAGGCTTTTACGTTACTTATTTCTATGGGCTTCGGTAACTACTTAACACCAAGTGAGCCGTGAGATCGTCCCACTATTTTAGGAATAAAAAAATCTTAAAAGTAGTGCATTTGTGAAGATAAAAAGCTAAATCGAGATTACAATATTTGAATAAAATAAATTGCACCTACAGCTTCCGAATGACGGTATTGAGATCATCTCAAGAACAGTATCAGGGTGGAAGTGATCTTCGCTCTGTAGTAGAAAGCAATTACAAACCAAGTTACAACGTTTTTTACTGGTGATAGAATCTCTTGTGAGTCCGCGCGGGTAGGTACCACCGCCCTGCCTATTTCTGCCGTGAAGCAGTAATGCGTTTCAGTTTGAAGAGTGGGGCAGCCGTTGTAACTATACTGAGAACTTATATCTGAAGGTGAGTGGCGCGTTTACGTTGTAGATGTCCATGGGCTTCAGTAACCACCTAATACCAGGTGGGCTGTGAGCTCGTCCACCAATCTAAGCAATAAAAAAATAAAATAAAATAAAAGTACCACAAATACCCGACTAGCTAGCTCCCTCGATGAACAACAAGCCCTTGAAATTCTGCCTAATTATTGGCACTGCTTAAATACTTATAAAAAGCACAGAGCTTAGGACAACGCTTAAACTTTTTCTGACGTAAGCATGTATCTCAACTATGGAAGTAGTCATTTAACATCGGGTGAGCTGCAGACTCATCTATAGTGCTAGGAAAACGTAAATCTATGGCAAAATCTTGCTCCCACAGCGAAAGTAAATGCATAATAAAACACCAAAAGCTTTAATCCAATGCTTAGTTACGGCTTAGGAGCTTACGCGAGCTTTTGGGTCTATCTCCAATATTAGCGACGAATAAATTATTCAAACTAGACTCCTAAAGCTTGAGAATGAAAAAGGTTATTTCGTTGTTGGCGATGTAGAATTTTTTGCTGAAGCGACGTCGTCTTGTGGCGGCCTGAAGGATAAGACGCCCGCTGCATTTGTATCGAGAGATGCAAGTCTTTCTCAGGCGTGTACTTAACAAGTCGTTTGTGAACACAAAGAACTTCCACGAAAAAGAAACATATGGCAGTAATAAGCTCGCAAAATTTATAAATAAAAAAATATGTAAGTTCTGTCTTGCCCATTTATGCCGCGATACGGTCATACGATCCGGTTGAAGAGTTGGAGGGTGTTACGGCCGGTCAACAATACAACTGAGATTTTCACATTTTGTCACAAGGCGGGTGCTGGTATTTTGTAACCGCCTAATACCGGATGGAGCGTAACCAAAATCGTAATGCATTATCGAAAACCCAGTACCAGAGAGTAGAATCTCTCTCATTGCGGACGGCATCCTGCAAACTTATTTACATAAATCGACTTCTTACTGGTGGTAGGACCTCTTGTGAGTCCGCACAGGTAGGTACCATCACACTGTCTATTTCTGCCGTGAAGCAGTAATGCGTTTCGGTTTGAAGGGTGCGGCAGCCGATGTAACTATACTTGAGACCTTAGAACTTATATCTCAAGGTGGGTGGCGCATTTACGTTGTAGATGTCTATGCTTCAGTAAATACTTAACACCAGGTGGGCTGTGAGCTCGTCCAACCATCCAGGCAATAAAAAAATAGAAACTTCTAATAACTTCCAAATACGTAATGCAAGTTTATTTAAAAGTTCAGTTGAAGGAACAATAAAGTTCAATAAAATTCGTGCACCGTCTGTAATGAAAATTATCAGTAACTTTCATCTTTACGAACATTTCGTAGACCGGGAATTTTTGAAATTTTCATTTCGTTAATAGTGCTAAATGCTGGATGCTGAATGTTCAGCTTTAGCTCCGGCTTCAGGCTAAATTCAGGCCTTTTCACTACCCCAAGACAAAGGCCTTTGAGAAACTCTTTGGAAGCAGTGAAAAATGTACAAAAGGTCACAAGAGCTTAAAGCCGTGGAAGAGAGACAGTGTTACGGAACTAAGGTGGTGCTGAAGTGAGATAGAAGTATGAAAATCAATTTATTAGGCAGTGACGTCACGAGTCACGCAGGCGCACTTCGCTTGTTCCCGGGACAGTGTTGCTGGCACATTCAATGTAATCTGCAAAATAAGGGAAAATTAATTAATACTATAATAAAATAATGTCATATTATATCAAGTAAAAATAGCGTCTGCTGTTTCAACTATTCGAATGGCAATACAGAATTCTGTTTATTTAAAATTAGTGTTTCGACATCAAACAAACATATTAAAATGATTGATCTCATACATTATTCACTCGCACAACATAAAACCAACGTTTATGATTCTTGTAAATGAATTATTGCAATAAAGTATTGTTCCAAGTCATGACATAAAAAATCACAGTTGTTAGTGTTTTATTGCGCATTAATATTAAAATAGTTTCTGACCGCTCATCTAAGCGAAGTCATAACACAAACAAAACGGACTCGTCATGAAACCGGCTGCAGACTAAACACGAAATGCTCCGCGAGCTATAAATCTCGGTCGACATGAAATCATAAACGAAAACAATGTCTTTAAATGCTAATTATAGTGATCGTGTGGCAACACTCTCACCATCTGGGCGGGAGACCGAAATAACCGGCGCGGGGGGACCAGTTGTCGCGGCGACGGTGCCGTGAGGAGACGCTATGGCGTCCGTCGCCGCCTGGCTGCCCTTCGCCAGAGCAGCAGCCATCGGGTGGGTCCCCATCGCGACCCATCCACTTCCGCCGCCGCCCGTGCCCAAGGACCGCCGCCGCGCCGAGGACGAGAAGCTCCTCATCAACGTCTCCGGACGACGCTTTGAGACTTGGCGGAACACTCTCGAGAAGTACCCGGACTCGCTGCTTGGTTCCTCAGAACGCGAATTCTTTTACGACGAAGACAGTCGAGAGTACTTTTTTGACAGAGACCCGGACATATTCAGGCATATTCTGAATTATTACCGCACTGGTAAACTCCACTACCCCAAACACGAGTGCCTCACGGGCTACGATGAGGAACTCGCGTTCTTCGGCATCCTTCCCGATGTCATCGGTGACTGTTGTTACGAAGACTACAGAGACAGGAAGAGAGAAAATGCCGAACGTCTTATGGATGACAAGCTTAGTGAAGCAGGCGACCAGAGTCTGCCTCAGCTCACGGACTTACGACAAAAAATGTGGAGGGCCTTCGAGAACCCCCACACGTCAACGGCTGCCCTCGTGTTTTACTATGTGACTGGATTTTTCATTGCCGTCTCCGTGATGGCTAACGTAGTGGAGACGGTACCGTGCGGACACCGACCTGGCCGGGCCGGGACCCTGCCGTGCGGCGAACGCTACAAGATAGTGTTCTTCTGCCTGGACACGGCGTGCGTGATGATCTTCACGGCGGAGTACCTGCTGCGACTGTTCGCGGCCCCGGACCGCTGCAAGTTCGTTCGCTCGGTGATGTCCATCATCGACGTGGTCGCGATCCTGCCGTACTACATCGGCCTGGGTATCACTGACAACGACGACGTCTCGGGTGCGTTTGTCACCCTCAGAGTGTTCCGAGTGTTTCGGATCTTCAAGTTTTCGCGGCACTCCCAAGGGCTCCGGATCCTGGGCTACACGCTCAAGTCGTGCGCCAGCGAGCTTGGCTTCCTGGTGTTCTCGCTCGCGATGGCCATCATTATATTCGCGACAGTGATGTTCTACGCGGAGAAGAACGAGCAGGACACAAACTTCACGTCGATTCCGGCCGCCTTCTGGTACACCATCGTCACGATGACCACGCTCGGGTGAGTGATTATTTTACTTTGGTCGCAAATTTGCCACCTGTCGCCGCCATTAAAAATGTACGCGGGAAAATAACTGTCATGGCGTCGCTTTCCCCCCATTAATGATTATGTTCGTTAAATATGGACGTGGACGCGTGCGGTTTAATTTCTTTCCCATTAGTGGACCGGATGAGTGCAGTCTGTAATCGTAAAGAGTTTTGGGGAGCAACAGTGGTGTCGGCGGCGGCCGGGGGCTTCGTATTACGCTTCAGGTACTCGACGTTGCATTACGAACATTAATAACGGAACGCGCGTGACTGAGCGGTGTATTTTTTATTAAATTATGTTATTTGAATTGATTTCTTTGTGAGGCGAGCGGTGCGTTATATTCGCGCACACATTTGTTACACGGTTATTGATTGAGTTAGGAATTGTAAGAGTTCGTTCTTGTAATTATATTACGTTAAATACTAGTGTATGTTTTTGTTTTATGTTTATTTTTATTGTTAAGATGAGTTGGCACGAATTCTAAGTATCTATTTTGACTATACAACGGCTGCCCCACCCTTCAAACCGAAACTCACTACTGCTTCAGGGCACAAATAGGCAAGACGGTGATACCTACCCGTGCGGACTCATAAGAGGTCCTACCAGCGGTAAAGATGAATCCATGGGTTAAGGAGTTCATCCGTTCGGTCTGTCAAGGAGAATCCATGTTTTGCGTTACTTCGCGTAGATATAATTCATAGTATTTTTTACTGTAAGCCTTATTAGTCTGAAGTCTTATTTCGGATAAAGATCATTGTCGTTAAGCCTTTTACAACCCACAATGGTGGGCATCGGCTAGCTGTACCTCCAGCGCTGCTCCATGGACTGCTTATCATCAGACGGGTCGCAAGTTTGTCGTTCGTAGATGAGAAAGAGTATATAAAATTATAAACAGCATTTATTAATGATTAGCCATAATGACGATACCGACTTATTTTATACATTATCTATATTAATATTATAAAGAGGACAGATTTGTTTATTTGTTTGTTTGTATTGAACAGCCTCCGAAACTACGGAACCGATTTGAAAAATTCTTTCACTGTTTGGAAGCTACACTATTCCCGAGTGACATAGGCTATAATATTTTTGGAAAAAAATTAGGGATCCTTACTAAAACTCCAATAATGTAACCCAAACTATAAAAAAAATACCTAAAATATTCTTTACATCGCGTGCCCTGCGAAAACTATTGATGATAGAATAAAATATTGTACTACGACTTTGTAGAACACATTATTATTTACAAAAACTAGCGCGACAGTATGTGTCTAACTATTACAGTTATGCCACAATAAGTGTTTTTTTATTAAAAAAAATAAAACAACGTCAAATATCGTTGAAATTTCTTTAAAGACCCGAGTGGAGCCGGAGTGGGCCGCTAGTGTCTGATAAAGTGAATGTAAAAAAAAATTCTCTGGATGGAACCATAAGTTGGCGACACATTGGGGTGACACACTGCCAATGGACGGCTTTACCATTCCTCTGTATGATAGGCATGTTCCAATAAACGAGCTCATGCTTCGCGGTGGACTCACGCTCTGATGTCTATAAGCTCTCGTGGTCATATAACGTCAGGGGGTCGGTTAATTATGATGCCCATAAAAACTATTTTCCTATCTAGATCACAATTATTCCCGAAATAAACCGTGCCATAAGGTTCCGTGACTAGTTAACATCATTTATACAGTACTTACGATAATATATCTGAATCTACTCGAACGAACACGAATAAGGACCTTGTTCTCATTGTAATTTTAAAACGGACCACAACTAAAAATAAAAAGCCTTGTATTGTAAAGGGTTTGAATACCAAATTCTCTTTCAAAAACAAAAGAGTTATATATTATAGAAATCGTAACAAGAATATCGCTTCTACGATTATTATCAATATTTTTATTGCTTAGATGCGTGGAAGAGCTTACGGCCCACCTGGGGTTAGGTAGTTATCGGAGAGCATATATACCTTAACGTAAATGCCACCACCCACCTTGAGATAAGCAAGGTGCGGACTCACAAGTGGTCCTACCACTAGTCCTACCTTCTCGACTGTTCACCTTCGGTCAGCCACCAGCATCAGTACTAGGACGGAACTAAACAGAGCGTCAGCATTTTATGATCTACTTTCTTATTAGAAATGCTTTACTCAATCAAACTCCAATTCGAAATTAATTAATTCAGAAACATTTCAAAAGTTTTTCAATTTTCCTCGCCACAAATCATGTTTATGACTCCCGAAGACATCAGGAAATACTACAAACATATTAGTTTCAATATTGCTCCCATAATACAACGATAAAAAAAAACATAAGCTTTAAATTCTTGGCAAGAAAGCTCGCACGAACATAGTTGTACACTTTACCTAGAATATCTTCATTATGGCAATTTCATTTCCTCTCCACCACTTTATCTCCTTAATTCTGGATGGATGCCAAATACATCAACAACTATAAACACGCTACTTGTAAATAGTATTACGTATAATATTAATTATTATGATGAGATCGTTTGTTGTTGGACTGACGGAAAAGCAGTAAGAAATTCTTCTTCTACCATGCTCATTACCTGATTCGGATTGTAAGTATTATATTTTCATTACATTTTACGTGCAAATAATAAATAAATCTGATCACAATAGTCTTCTCACTCGGAGAAGGTACATGTGATCACAATGGAGCTTACTTTAAAACAATTGAATTTATACGGCACGAAGTGTGAGAATGCACGTGATCATGTCACCCCGAGCCTCCTAGTTGCTGGTCCGCCTTAAACAGTAACTCATCCTGATCATCTAGTGAGCCCTCAGCAGCGGCATTTACGATTCATGAGCTCCCGTTTCCTCAATCATCCCAAAATGGTTCCCTAATGAAGAATTATGTTCTTTACTCAATGATTTACCTGACTGTCATCTTGTGATACGGCGTAAATTTTTAATTTTTTATAAAATGCTAGAGTCATTCAGAGTATGGAAATATTATAATTACATGAAGAAACTTAATTATCTTCAATTCTTTTACAGAAATTGGCAATATAAGCGAAGTCACAAAACTATATTTAGTTAGATAGTTATCAATTAATAATAAAAGTAACTTAAACAAAGATAAATTGTTTTTTCGGTCGCGTGAACATTAGAATTAATAATAACAAAGGTAACGGGCTTGGAATTAAACATACATATAACAAATATCGATCACAAACCAGCAGACCGTCGGTAGCTTAGAGAGCACAACAAAATAAATTCACAATATAATGGAGTCCTGTCTACTTTTGTAATACATAGAATAAAATTAGTTAAAACTACACAAAAAAGTGGATTCAAAATACATCGATTGAGCGATGTAAAAATCTGAATACCGTCGCGCACCTTGAAGCTTGAGGTCGTTTTGACCATCCCAACGGGCACACCTGAGTTTGGCAAGATCACTTAAACATTTTTTTAAATTAGATCATGGAGGCTTACAAGTTTATTTGACTCGGAGTTTCCTCCTCGCGGTGAGAGAGCTGGGGCGTTAGGTAGACGCAGCTGGCGTTGTTTTCTTCAACGCGTGTTCGGATATTATCAAACGTATATGTATTCATAATTATTGGCGTCGATATCCGGAGTACGTTGACGAGCTGCAGACCCGTGCCCCGCCCGGTCGAGACGCTCGGTACGCGCAATCAACGTCCGTGGTTACGAGAACTCTGAACTACTAAGTTTAAGAAAACTATTAAAGAACATCTGTGCAATAAAGCTTACTATAAAGTCAATGATTATCTAGATGATTGCACAAAGTGGGAATGAGTTGCTCGCTCTTGGCATTTCAATATTGCAATAATTGTTACGTTATAATACTCATTGTAAAATTGAATATAAAAAAAAATTAATATAAAAGAAATATCTAACATTTAAAAAAAAAGACAAGCCCGCTGAGTTTCTTGCCAATTCTTCTCAGGACGGAGGCTAGTTTTTGTGAATTGGCTGCAGTTCTTTTTAACATTCAACAAGTATGTACTTTCATTTATGTTGAATAAAAATTATTTGATTTGATTTGATACTGGGACCGCTCTACAGAGATTTTTTTATTTTTTTTTATTGCTTAGGTACCAAACCCATCTATTTATTTATTATACTCTAGGGCTCGTCAAGTCAAGGCCCCTTTATTCGATAATAAGTAAAGGGTAAGTATCATCTACCTACATATTTCTGTACCAAAGCCATCTTAGGATGTGTGTGTGTGTATCATGTGTCAAGGTGGATGGCAGCGTTGATATTGTGATGTCTACGCTTCAGTGGCTACTTCACACCCGATGGCTGTAAGCTCGCACTTTTATAGAGAAAAAAAAACGAGGCAATGTACGAACGAGAATACTTCTTAAAGTTTTTGTTTCATTGCATAGGAACTGCACGTATATTTTGGGTGTGAAATCCTTCGCTTCGAGCCCACGCGGGTGGTTGCTCCCGCCCTGGAGTGAAACACTCACGTTACGCCATCATGTTTCGAAGTCGTCCAGCTATTGGTGTTTACAATCATTCTGATGTAGGTCATTGCCTGGTCGCGCGTCACACGGACCAAGGTTCGACATCAGAAATACCTGGCCGTTATTATTTTTAGTGAATTCGATTACGAAATCCAGCAGCGCATTATCTTTAAGGGATTCTGTTCGATCCAGTGCGTTACTCAAATTCTTTTTTGCCGCTACCTGCCGCTAACTTCTTTCCGCTGGGCTTCCTGACGCTACGACATGTTCACTTCAACAAAGGCCCAAAACACGTCATTTCGGATCCTCCCGATCCACTAACGGTGCTTTTAGGTACCTGAAGCACCGGTCATCGTTCAATTAACCCACAGACACAACCCACTGAGTTTCTTGCAAGATCTTCTCAGTGGGTCGCGTTTCTGATCCGGTGGTAGATTCTGCTAAGCACGACTCTTGCTAGGATTCGTGTTAGCAACGTCGTCAGGTTTGAGCCTCGTGAGCTCACCTACTAGTTAAGGTTACGCTGAAATAGCCTCTCANTAGGTACCTGAAGCACCGGTCATCGTTCAATTAACCCACAGACACAACCCACTGAGTTTCTTGCAAGATCTTCTCAGTGGGTCGCGTTTCTGATCCGGTGGTAGATTCTGCTAAGCACGACTCTTGCTAGGATTCGTGTTAGCAACGTCGTCAGGTTTGAGCCTCGTGAGCTCACCTACTAGTTAAGGTTACGCTGAAATAGCCTCTCAAGGCTCTCAGCTAAGGTAGGAAAAAAACAACAACAACAAAACAAATTTAAAAGAGCCCTAACCGATAGGCCGTGGTCCAGCTATAATCAAGCTGGCTTCCTGCTGACCATGAGTATCGGGAGTCTTTCACCATCAGGCGGAATACATAGTCATCAAAGGCATTAAGAGAAAGAAGGGGAAAATTCTCTTTGAACAAACATTTTAGGTTCAACAAAGAAATTTTGCAAACATATTCTTCTTCTTTTTCTCCACCTTATCCCACTATGTGGGGTCGGCACAGCTAATTTTTCTCTTCCATTCTCTTCTATCAGCCGTCATCTCAACACTCACTCCTCTCTCTCTCATATCGTCATTCACACACTCCATCCATGTCTTCTTCGGTCGACCTCTTCCCCCTCTACCTTGCACTACCATTTCCATACATCTCCTAGTCACATGCATCTTCTCTCTACGCATCACATGTCCATACCACGCTAACCGTCCGCTCCTTAATTTGTTGTTTACCGGGGCCACTTTCACACTTCCTCTGATGTACTCATTCTTTATCTTATCCATTCTTGTTACTCCACACATCCATCTCAACATTCGCATCTCTGCCGCATGCACTCCTCTTTCATGCTTAACTTTCGTCGTCCAACACTCAGATCCATACAGCACGACAGGTCTAATGATCGTTTTGTAAATTTTGCCCTTGAGCTGGATAATCTACAGTGGTTTTTACGGATTTTCCGTTATAACTACTGAACCATGGATCCGATTGACTTGAAACTTGGTATCCATGTAGAAAATACATGTACTTAACGGATAGGCTATTATTTATATGAGTGTTGGACTCCCTACACCAGTTGCGGGGGCGTTAATGATGAGAATCTTTGTGGGGGTGAGAAATAATAATGTTAATTTTAAATAGCCAGCGAAACGGACGGGTACAGCTAGTCATAATATAAATTTCGTATAATAATGTGACACGTGTAGAACTGCAATGTACAACTACATATTTTCATTTTACATAACGTATTAAATACAACAGTAGGCTGTAAGATTCATGTTAATAACGTATGTCAGTTGTGAAAGCTTATTAAAGACTTGTCTTCAGCGTAGACTTTGTCGTAGTGCATCGGTACGGATTCTTTAATCATCATAATATATATCTGTAGTTGGAATTCAGAATTATTATGTTGTGTACGCGAGTGCTCTGATAGTTTACGGGGATGTCTGCACTACACACGTCCCGCACGTAACTTGTATCCCGACACGGAGGGCTGATGTGTGACCAAGTGCCTCAGTTCTATCAAAAGCGTAACAAAGACTTCGAAATGTAACCTTGAGTATGTATGAACTTGTAATAAAATCTCTTTGGCTATACTATTTGTATCTGGCTGGTTTTGGTATCATTAAAAGTTTAAATTTTAAGCAACACGTTTTTAGCCACTCAGCAAAAATTAAGTGAGCTTGGCTGGGAGGTGTTAATGCATCCGCCATATAGTCCTGACCTTGCACCTTTAGATTTCTAACTGTTTCGGTCTCTTTAGAATTCTTTAGGCAGTGTCAGGTTAACATCACGAGAGGACTGCCAAAACCAATTGTCGCGGAATTTTGATCAGAAGCCCAACAATTTCTAAAGCAATGGGATCATGTCCCTACCTACAAGATGGCAAAAAGTTATCGAACAAAATGGTACCTACATACTTTAATTAAATGTAAATAAACTATATTAAAAAATGTTGTGAACTTTCTTAAAAAATGCCAAGAAACTTTTTCCCCAACCTATTATTTGACTTGTACAGCATCCGCACCTACAACAAAAGATAACTCATCATTTGGTTATGATTAAAACAATTCTATGACTTATTTCGCGCTCTCAGTGCATTCGTACGTAACGAGTGCTTACATTGCAGCGTTGCGTCCATTTCTTAGAGGTATCTTGTGATGGCAAGGAAAATGAATAAATGCATTTACTTCTTCAAATACTATTATAATTACTAGTGGTACCGCAGTAGTCGATATTCGACTATAATTAATTGATATTATAAGTTTCAACATTATTATGATCCTATTGTTAGTTCTTGATGTGTAACGGTTACAGATTTCGCCAAGACTACACTATAGACAAATAGTCGTAATACTAAAGATAAACAATACTAACCTATTCTCAATTTGACTACAGACTTTAAGCAATAACAAAAGTTTGACAATAAACAAAGAGTATATGTGTGTGTGTCAAATACATGGTAGTGTGTGTAATGTTTTCTTTATTGATTTAATGTACTTTTAATCCATAATGAAAAAAAAATATTAGCATTCTGCACTTCTTCTCTATATTCTCTGTAAGTGTGGAAAATTTCATACTCCTCCGTCCGCGCAATTTTTGTAAAAAGGGGTACAAAATTTTTGCTTCACGTATTAATATATAGATATTATTTTTTATTATTTTACAAATATAGAATAGACGTGCGCGCCCATCTTTTTTCTTCGTGTAATATTTTTTTTTAAATTTTGACAATTGGTGCCACTATCGCCTTTCCTGATTTGTGATTGGTTCGTGCGATATGACGTCATCGTTGGCCAATCACAGCCATCAATGTATGACGCGACGTTGATTCGCTAACAGGCAGATAGGTCCTTTCACACAGTTCGGACGGTCCGAACGAACGCTTATCTCACAGCTCACATTTAGACAGCATTTATTGAAATGTGTTATTGCTCCAGTACTTCAGATTTTTAGGCTGGCGTTCCCATTAGCATTCACAAACATTAGAGACTTCGTATTTATGAAGTTCTGATTTCAAAAAAAGTTGTTATCATAAAAATATCACTTTGATGCTTGTTAAAACGCGCAAGTGGAGGGTAATTGATTGTCTCTATTTGCACCGTCGCCTAGCTTCGTACCGTTGCAATTGTCGCTAGTAATTTGTGCGTTAGATTTGATATAATATTAATAATAATTTATATTTACTAAAGATCACGCCACGTTAACTGGTCCCGTGATAAGTTCGTAAAGAACTTTTTTTTTTTTTTTTTTTTTTATTGCCCTTGTAGGCAGACGAGCATACGGCCCACCTGATGGTGAGTGGTTACCGTCGCCCATGGACTTCAGCAATGCCAGGGGCAGAGCCAAGCCGCTGCCTACCGTTTAATACTCTCCACAAGCCTCGTTTGAAGAAGGACATGTCATAGCGCTCGGGAAACACCGTGGAGGGGAGCTCATTCCATAGCCGGATGGTACGTGGCAAAAAAGACCTCTGGAAACGCACTGTGGATGACCGCAGTGGCTCCAGGTAGTATGGATGAACTCTACTCCGCTGGCGGGCGGTGCGATGGTAAAAACGAGATGCCGGTATCATCTCGAACAATTCCTCAGAGCACTCCCCATGGAACATACGGTACAAAATGCAGAGGGAACCGAAGTCCCTCCGCAGACCCAGAGGCTCCAAACGATCCGTGAGAATGGGATTATCGACAATTCGAACGGCCCTCCTCTTGTGTTACAGGTACCAGATAATGGAAATAAATGTAAGATTTTTATTATACACATACATATTATATACACAACCCTGGAAAATACATTTTATATTTATCATACAAACTTCCCTCGGCGGGATTCGAACCCGCGACCCTCTTGTGTAGTGACCATGCCACTTACTACTACACCAGACGGCCGTTAAATGTGTTAATGATATGTTTTGACCAAAGTCTTTTAATTGTTGGATTTATTTGTCGTTGTGGAATTTATATGTGAATTTAAAAAACTGTGTATATGTTAGAAAGCATTGAGCCCGTCATCGATTAGACTCCGGGCGCTCCTGAGTCCGTGCGTCGCCGTGGTCGCGCTGAGCTGTCTCGAAAGATCAATAATGATACTGTGAAGTCGTCGTGGCCTAAAGGATAAGACGTCCGGTGCATTCGTGTGTAGCGATGCACCGGTGTTCGAATCCCGCAGGCGGGTACCAATTTTTCTAATGAAATACGTACTCAAGAAATGTTCACGATTGACTTCCACGGTGAAGGAATAACATCGTGTAATAAAAATCAAACCCGCAAAATTATAATTTGCGTAATCACTGGTGGTAGGACCTCTTGGGAGTCCGCACGGGTAGGTACCACCACCCCGCCTATTTCCGCCGTGAAGCAGTAATGCGTTTCGGTTCGAAGGGTGGGGTAGCCGTTGTAACTATACTGAGACCTTAGAACTTATATCTCATGGTGGGTGGCGCATTTACGTTGTAGATGTCTATGGGCTCCAGTAACCACTTAACACCAGGTGGGCTGTGGGCTCGTCCACCCATCTAAGCAACAAAAAAAAAAAAAAAAATAGTCTCTGAACTCAGAAGTCGTTCTAAATCCGCCTCCCGCCGTGAATTTCACTTATTAGCTGTCCGTGCTGGAGCTCGGCCAGTACTGTCGCCGTTGCTGTGACCACACTACTCCTTAAACCGGAGATAATATAAAAATAATATATAACATGAAAATATATTTAAAATCTATACTAATATTATAAAGCTGAAGAGTTTGTTTGTTTGAACGTGCTAATCTCAGGAACCACTGGTCCGATTTGAAAAATTATTTCAGTGTTAGATAGCCCATTTATTGAGGAAGGCTATAGGCTATATTATTATAACATCACGGTAAGACCAATACAAGTAGAGCACCAATACATAATGTATAATGTTTCAAAATAGGGGTTTAAATAGCTCCTTAACATTCTATAATTCAAAAATATTTTCACTTTCTACGTAAATGAAGTTGGGGGTAAACTTTAGCGTTATGGCAAAGTAACTATTCCACGCGGATAGAGTCGCGGGCAAAAGCTAGTAATCTATAAAACAACAACACATAAATACCAAGTTATGTATAATAAAACAAATTATGTAATTAGAAACTTATTGAACATTTACGTGAAGCTAATCGGCTGTCTAAAAGAAAACGTCATCAAATAAATCGGTTATTGTTTGTTTTAGGAAGGTGATTGCTTCTGAACGACCAGTAAGCTTTATTCTTTTGCAATTTGTTATTTGTTAATATTTTTTTGGAACGAAGTTCCTTACGGCAGGCTTGGAGGGGATAGGGATTTTGCTGCGCGACCGAACTGAAAAAAATGTGATAGTAAAACCGTAAGAAAAAATCCGTGGAAAAAAGTGCGTGGAAAAAAATCCATGGAAAAAAGTGCGTGGAATAAAACCGTTAAATGAGACGTGCGCAGGCGCGACAGTCGCATACACAAGCGAGTAGTGTATAATACCTTCCTCTTTCTCCCTCTTTCTTTTAGTTCTCTCATCCCTTCTCTCTCTATTTTGTAATTATTTCTATTTCTATGTAATTTTATGTTGTCAAACAAAAATAAAGAGACATATTTTGTTATTTTAATTGATAATTTGAATTACGATTTTATTTATTCTATTAAGCATCATATTCTGCGTGAGTACAACCGACTGTACATCCGCTGCCTCCAGGACAGCGGACCCGGGATACACTGGTATCTTATAAATATATAATTTGTCCCAAGCACTGAATGGTCACTATATTCGGAACGGTAAACAGTTTACTGAGGTGAATCATTTATGAAAAAAAAAGGTAAACAGCCCGGCAGACATTTCACACATTAGTGAATTGGATTATGTGAAATGTTTATGTAATTATAGGAATCAACATAGGCGATAGGTAGATACGGGATAGATGTAGATAATTACGTTTTTTTTTATTGCTTTGATGGGTGGACGAGCTCACAACACACCCGGTGTTAAGTGGTTATTGGAGCCCATAGACATCTACGAGCGCCACACGCTTTGAGATATCAGTTCTAAGGTCTCAGTATAGTTACAACGGCTGCCCCGCCCTTCCAACTGAAACGCATTACTGCTTCACGGTAGAAATAGGTTGGGTGGTGGTACCTACCCGCGTGGACTCACAAGAGGTCCTACCACCAGTAATTACGCAAACTATAATTTTGCCGGTTTAATTTTTACTACACTATATTATTCCTTCACCGTGGAAATCAATCGTGAACACTTGTTGAGTACGTATTTCAATAGAAAAATTGGTACCCGCCCGGGATCCGAACACCGGTGCATCGCTCAACACGAATGCACCGGACGTCTTATTCTTTAGGCCACGACAACTTCAATGCCTTTGAATAGTTTATTGACTCACCTGACTTTTTCAAGAACGCCGTTGAAAAATTACCACTGCGCCGGCAGATATGCGTAGATACTATTTTGGGTGATAGAAATATAAAAAATATTTAAGCAAAAATAACTTTAACTTTCTGTTTACGAAATGACAACTTAAAAACATAATACAATGACGGGATTTATCTACTTAGTTTCATCAGATCCGGGTGATTTTGTCGGTCTTGCCAGTAGTCCATCTTTTACTACTGCACTTGTGATTTATGCTCAAGACTAGCTCACGAAATACTCCACAAATACTATGTGCGCCCGTCTCTCCCAGAATCCGAAGTTGAAAATTAATTCTCCGTCTGCATCCCGGGAAATGGAAGCGCCGTAATGAATGTAACCGGGCCGAGACCCGGGGCGCTGCGTCGTTCACACATCCATATACATGCAGTTCATCTCACGGGACGCTTAATTTTCACAGTTAAGAGTTAATGTACTCTTAATAATATATATACGAGTATATAGAAATGAATTGCTGTTCGTTAGTCTCGCTAAAACTCGAGAACTGGATCGATTTGGCTAATTTTGCTCTTGAATTATTTGTGGAAGTCCAGGGAAGGTTTAAAAAGTAGATAAATATGAAAATACTAGGAATAAAATAAAAATAACAATTTTGTTTTTTTATTGATGTGTATGATTTAAGTTTATTTTATACAAAAGTTTAGGTCTTTTATTTATCGAGTGAGGTACTAAAGTCTGCGAGTCAGCTACTTTATCTTAATAAGTTAACTGTAAGTTTATGTAGTTTTACTGATTTTATTTTTAAAACATCAGTATTGTACTATGTCTTCTTTTCTGTGTGTACATAAATAAATAAATAATTATTATTGTCTGTGCTGAAAAATTGTGTGATCTTTTTGAAAGAAAGATCTTTTTTTTTTAATTGCAATTAGAAAAATCAACATTAAATTGTTTTAGTGTTCATCTCCGTCTCTATGGCTTTTTTCATTAATAGGAAAAATGTACTGCAAATATTCGAAGAGAGCGTAGTGTATATAATCAGTCCATACTATTAAATTTCTGAGAGAGTATCATTCGTATTACAATATATTATTATGTATATGTTACGTACATGCTTATATAATAATATGGTGTACTTCAGAATGACTAAACAATAAAATACTTAATTTCGTTTTCTTTTATAATAGTGTGTATAATCAGAAACTATTGAAAGCCCTTTATCTTTTTTAAAATTAATATTAAGAATTAAGCAGTAAATATAATACGATAGTATTAACAAACTATATAAAACTGAACTCTCTTTTTACTTAATGACAGACTTCACTTCATGACACTGAAGAAAACTCCTAAAATCCTAAAAACTAAAGAATTTTAAATAATGAAGGTATAAAGGATTTTCTTTACATAGCTATATCGCGTTCCAATATGGACGTTTTTTTATGATTAAGAGTTTATTGATGGCCCTGAGGACTTTCCAGTTTCACCAGGACAGGTGGGCGAGCAAAGGCTCAGCCAGGAGGGGTGGGATTTGCTAACAGCCCGAGCGCCTCCGAAGGAGACCTGACAATATGGACGTGTGATTACACAAACTTTATGTGGTTTAAATTTTTAGAAAAAGATTTCACTTACGTCATTAGCGCTATTCACTAAAATAAATCCGAATAATTATTAAAAGACGAAACCGACCATTTTCCCTGGACCGCGTAATATGAAAGGTTCGGGTTTCGTTGAAGTTTCGGGTGCAAGGCTGGGATCTTACGTTTGGTCGGCTTACCACCGAGACCACTAAAACTAAGTTATGTTTGCAATAAGCCATCCCCTGCAATAACCGCTCGACCCAGTTACCGGGGCTCTGTTAATTGGGCGCCCCGCGCGCGCCGCCGCCGTTTACTGGAGGTCTGAGAGCGAAACTATTTTTACACTTTTTGAACAGTTCCCGAGAACGGCGACCCATTTCGTTTGGATCCGTTTTATGAGTTTTAACGAAGTTTACTAAGACTGAAGGTATTTAAATAAGGCATGGGGCTTGGGTCGCAGGTTCTCAGCTCAGAAGATCTTTCATGATGATAGTTGTTCATCCATCTACAAATTCTTCAGTAGTGGTTTATTATTTAGATACTAGATAAAACTCTCACTCTTCTCATTCATCTCTTCGGTACTGCTGGTAGCACGTGTTCAGTTTGATGTGTGTAACAGCACAAGCCCCAATGTAAATGCTACTTCGACTGTACGTCTGAATGTGGGCGGCTGAATTTATACCACACTCAGGAAGGCACGCCTGTTTTTTGAAAGAAATAAATCTAGAGAGTCCAACGTTGGACTTAAGTTTCTTGAACCAATATTAGGCCTCCATCACAAGGTTTTATCCTCTCCAAATATTTTTTTACTGGTGGTAGGTGGGGACCTCTTGTAAGTCCGCACGGGTAGGTGCCATCACCCTGCCTATTTCTGCCGTGAAGCAGTAATGCGTTTCGGTTTGAAGGGTGGGGCAGCTGTTGTAATTATACTAAGAACTTAAAACTTATATCTCAAGGGGGGTGGCGCATTTACGCCATAGATGTCTATGGGCTCCAGTAACCACTTCACATCAGGTGAGCTGTGAGCTCGTCCATCCATCTAAGCATTAAAAAAAATCTAGTTAAGATAACTATAAAGTTAGCGTTAGTTAATTGTAAATCTCAATTTCAAGAGCTATTATTGTTTTAATTCTTCAAGTCACGATATATGACAGCTGTAATTCTTAAAAAATATGTATTATTATTTTAGAAACGGGACTCCACCGAATAATCCGGTCTCCCGGTGCGCGCCTTCAGATTAACGTTAGTGTATTGTGGGTAGCATGTAACATGTCTCCCCAAACGACATCACTGACGTAGCTTGGAAAATTTGTAAGCTTCATAAAACCAAATACGCCTAATGATACATCTCGTAAAGCATTGCTGCTGAAGGCGAAGATTAAATTGTTTCGTCCGTACCCGTCGCGCGCGTCTAATTAATTACCGACCGCCCCGAGAGCAGACACGAATTTGGTTACAGTTTTTTTAAATTTAAACTGAAATGTACTATTAGTTATAAGCTGTGCGGTAAGCCGTTGGGTTTTTCCACCAACCAGCCTGTCTCTGTTTCGCACTACTCTGTTAGATCCGTTTCGAAATCAACTGTTTTTTATTAATATAGTATTTTCCTATCAATAGCAATTGTGATGAACTGATAGCCCTGTCTGTGTCTGTCTGTGGTTCGTGTTCTGTGCGCTACGTCTGCGCTTTCATTTCTCCGATTCAGTTCAAATATTATTATTACCACTTCAAAAGTTTCTGTCATAGTACTTCCAGTCACCGTCTTCGCCGAACCCGTCACTTGCGACGAAGGGCTCGACGAGTAAATTAACCCATAGACATAGCCCACTGAGTTTCTCGCCGGATCTTCTCAGTGGGTCGCGTTTCCGGTCCGGTGGTAGATTCTGCGAGCATTGCTCTTGACTAGTGTTAGCAACACTCCGGTTTGACCTACACGTCAAGGAGAAGCTGAAATAGCATCTCAAGGCTATCAGCATAGGTAGAATAGTCACAGTACGAGCGACGTGCGAGAGGCGTCACGCAGGCTGATCCTACACAACTGTGTCTTCCATACATTTCGCAATGTTTAGCACCAAATACCATCCTGGAGTGCTGTGAGAATATTTAGCATTCTTGAAATGTCCGAGGAGATGTGTTATGAAAGGGTATTTAGCTCCCCTTGAGACTGTAATTTAAATACTAACATTTACTTTTGTCATTATCTGTCAGCGCGGCCTGCTGAAATAACTATGTGAATGTGCCCGCTTCAAGATAAGAATTCAGTTTTAAATGTAAATAAATGCTCTAAGTTCCACTTGGTACTCAACGAGTACTTGAGCTCGTAGATAGTTACAACCTGAATATAGCTTTGATTGTCGTTGTAGTCTCAATAATATTGTTGCGCGGCAGTAATTGTTAAGACGATGGAACCAACCCGAGTGCGATCATAATAACCCCAATCCCATCCCAAATTTTTATTTTTTATTGCTTTGACGGCTGGACGAGCTCACAACCCACCTGGTGTTAAGTGGTTACTGGAGCCCATAGACATCTAAAACGTAAACGCGCCACCCGACCTTGAGATATAAGTTCTATGGTCTCAGTATAGTTACAACGGCTGCCTCCACCCTACAAACCGAAACGCATTAATGCTTCACTGCAGGAATAGGTTGGGTGGTGGTACCTACCCGCGCGGACTCACAAGAGGTTCTACCACCAGTTTATTCCGCAAATTAAAATTTTGCGGGTTTGATTTTGTCCTCATAGTAAAAAACCATTCTCAAATGAAGTAAAGTTTCAGTTTGCTTAGACACAAGCTGCCCCTGGACTACTCCACGGTATAGTTCAAGCGAGTAAGCGTAGTTCGCAGTGTGGGGGCACGAACACTAGTGATGTTTGTATCTGTGCCCGCCGCGACGCCTAGTGCGAGACGCCACACCGTGCGCGTGCTCGCGACCGCGTGTTTGGCGTGGCGCCAGCGTTCGGCGTTTTTGTTATTTGAAATTGTTTTAACTCGACGTTTGACTCGGAAAACAATATTGTTTATTGTTTTTCAACCTTACCGGTTAATGACGAGTTGGTCGTTAAGAACGAATTTTTTTGCGATTTATTGTTTTCTCTTTTAAAAAAAATGTTTTGTACGGTGTCTTTTGTGTGATCGTGTCTTACTTTTATGCATTGGATGTGTCCTCGTGTTTGGAAACAGAGCTAATCGGGTAAGATAATCAACTGATAGTAAGGACCACCGATTCTGAATACAGTTTTACCACTGAGAATAAACGGTAACAAACTTGTGGCAGTAGCCATCACCGAACACAAGATATTTGACAGGTGCCTGTCAAAAGTGTCAGAGATCGGTACACAATAAGCTTGATTAGTAATAGAAGAAACAGGCTGTATTTATGGAGCCAGGAAGACTGACCAAACTCTTCGAGGGCAATTACTCGTATAGGATTTAAAGTAGAAATCGGCTAAGTTTTGGCATATTAAAAGGAAAGGGTATAAGCATCCGTTTGGAGCCGCAGGGCCGGACACGACAACTTGACACGAATATCCCGGATGCACTATTACGCAGTATTTTATATTAAATCAGAAGACATTGCAGTTTCATCATTGATGTCATTAGTAAACGCGTGTTAGGCACGCGCCCACTTAGATAAATACCGGCCGGGACAGTCGCAGTATCTAACAAAGTCACAGACAGTTAGTAATAAGCTTGGAGGACGCGATGAGGGCCTGACACAAGCTGATCGCTCGCGGTAAGACGTCAGGATCCCATTGCTGTGTAGAACAGAGAAAGCCGACGGGTGTTAATAAATACATATTAGCAAAAAGTCGCATATAAAATTCTGCACAGGACACTTTGAGTATTTCCCTCGAGACGGCGTTCGAACGGTATATCACTCACTCGGGTTAACTAATAATTTAAGCAGAAAAACATTTCTAGGTTGATAATTCTGAGTAACGGTAAGCAGAGGCTTCGCTCTGCCCTTGACATTGCTGATGTCCATGAGCGACGGTAACCATTCACCATTAGGTGGGCCGTATGCTCGTCTGCCTACAGGGGCAATAAAAACATGTTGAAGCGTGGGACCTTGCAGATGTAATTGTATCGTGTAACAGTTTGGCGATGGTGACAGGCGACGCGCGAGTAGTTGCAGGAAATTGATCCTTCTAACGCAATTTGTGACCGCCGCAGTGGCCTGATCACGTCGGATTTTGTTAATCCAAAACAATATAAACCTGAAAAAGAGTGCTCTCTGTCACCCCTATACATCTAATTAATAAGTGAAAGAAAAACTTTGTATCCCTTTTTACGAAAATTGCGCGGACGGAGGAGTATGAAATTTCCCACACTTATAGAGAATATAGAGAAGGAGTGCAGAATGTTAATATTTTTTTTCAATTATGCCTAAAAAATACATTAAATCAATAAAAAAAACATTACACACACTACCATGTATTTGACGCACACACGCATCATCATCATCAGCCTTTATCTGCCCACTGCTGGACATAGGCCTTCCCCAATGCCTTCCACATAATGCGGTCCTCCGCTTTCCGCATCCAACGACTTCCCGCCGTGCGCACTAAGTCGTCAGTCCACCTGGTTGGAGGACGCCCCGCGCTCCTTGTACCTATCCGTGGCCTCCATTCGAGGACTTTCCTCCCCCACCTGGCGTCGCTGGCTCGACAGATGTGACCGGCCCATTGCCACTTCCGCCTGCTAGCTTTGAGAGGTATGTCATCGACTTTGGTTCTCCGTCGAATTTCTTCGTTCCGGATTTTGTCCCTTAGAGAAATACCTAGCATAGCTCTCTCCATCGCCCGCTGTGCGACTCTTATTATACTATTTATTTATTGTCAAATTTTTGTTCTTGACGTCTGTGATCAAATTGAGAATAGACTAAATATTGTTTGTCTTTATTAATATTTTTCTATAGTGTAGTCTTGGCGAAATTTGTGATTATAGAAGTATAATAATCTTTGAAAATAGAATCATAATAGTGAACAAACTTACAATTTCAGTTAATTATAGTCGAATTTCCACTACTGCGGGACCACTAGTACATCTAATTCTTGCGACGTCTGACGCAAATCGTCCTCTTATGAGCATCAGTGATGGTATACTACGATCTTTCGTTTTTCTATCTCAAAAAAATCTCTGACGGGCGATGTTAATTGAATACATTTTACGGTTTACAATGTTTCTAGTTTGATAGTCACAGATGACTGAACTGTAACGTATAAAGCTAATGTATTTGTATAAAACAGCTGTGTTACGCCGAAAGCTCGAGATAAAAGCACATCGACTGTGTTCTAATAATAAACTTTCAGTACATTAATCATGATCGAAAGCACACTCACAGCTTCTATACGCGGCGAGCTTATTTATAACTCGGAGCTTTTTAATATTTTTATTAATATGAGTCGTCATTTTTTTTATCGACTGCTTAGTGGTTTTGCGTAAACAGAGCAATAAGGGCTTGAGCCTGTAATATCTTTCTGGAATTCATTACGTTTATTTTTACCATTTTATTAACATTTAATAACATTTCACATGGGTAATAAAACAAGTAATCAATTTTAATTTTTTTATTGCTTAGATGGGTGGACGAGGTCACAGCCCATCTGGTGTTAAGTGGTTACTAGTTACAACGGCTGCCCCACCCTTCAAACCGAAACCCATTACTGCTTCACGACAGAAATAGGCGGGTGGTACTTACCCGTGCGGACTCACAACAGGTCCTACCGCCAGTAATTACGCAAATTATAATTTTACGGGTTTGATTTTTATTACACGATGCTATTTCTTCACCGTGGAAGTCAATCATGAATATTTGACTAGTACGTATTTCATTAGACAAATTGGTACCCGCCTGAGATTCGAACACCGCTGCATCGCTATATACGAATGCACCGGACGTCTTATCCTTTAAGCCACGACGACTTCAAGAATTTGAGCTCAAGAGTTTGGTACGAATTAATTCGTAATACCTCTGTAATGTTCTTCAAATCTAATCGTATGGTTGTTTGGCGGCTAACACAAATCCAGGAACCACAAACCGACCTACAAACACAAGCTTTCTCAAGCTGTCGCGAGCTTTATAATACGTCCTTCTTTGGAAAGTATGTGAGGTCCTTGGCGTTGCATTATAGATGTAGACGAGAGGCCATCGTTGTTAATAATAAAAAAATGGACAACGCGACGTGCTGAATTATATATTGAAAGGATACTATGAATTAATATTAAACGTATTTATATTAGTCCTTTTTTTATTATTTTTTTATAGCTTACATGGGTGGATGAGCTCACAGCCCACTTGATTTTAAGTGGTTACTGGAGCCCATAGACATCTACAACGCAAATGCGCCACCCACCTTGAGATATAAGTTCTAAGGTTTCAGTATAGCTACAACGGCTGCCCAACCCTTCAAACCGAAACGCATTCAAGTCAAATCAACCAGTCAAGAGTCCTAATGATAAATATACAGATAAAGAATTAGAATATGACAGTTTCGTACTGTTACACACTATTCTATAAAGTAGCTTTGCCTTAATCAGCTCGTTTACGAGTTCACTGTGTTTTTCCATTAGAGTCATCATTTTTTTTTAATTTTTTTTTTATTTTTTTTTTTATGTACACACAGAAAACAAGACACAGTACAGAGTAATAGGAAAATTATGTACAAAGGCACTGCTTATTTCTTTGAGAAATCTCTTCCAGCAGACCTGCGAGAGGATAATGAGAATAATAATAAAAAGTGATAAGTCTGTGTAGAACAAATAACACATAACATGAGAATTTTTAGTTTTCTTGTTGAATCAAATCGTATGAAAAACCAGTTAGAATCTGGAAGCCGTCGCGGGCACACATTTAAAACATACTAAAGTTTGAGAAGTCAACAATAGTATTGTAAATTGTGAAGTCGAATAAAAGACAGTTTAGTTGTGAAAAGTTTTTTTTTTGTTTTTTAAAAAGAAGTTTGAGAAAGGCCGTGTAACAGTACCCACTCTGACCGTATCACGAATAATGACAAACATTCGTAAATTTATTCTCATTTAATTAAAATTACATTGACCCAGCGTGCGTGGCCAAGGACGACTCGCTTAGGGGCGCGGGACACGTACACTGTAAATCATTCTAAACGTCTTGAATATCAGAATATATTCATGACTAAAAGCAGCAAGACTACAAAGGTCGTAGAGCAATTTTCATTTTGTTCATTGCTCAGGCAAACCGAGGGAAGTATTACATTGTCGCTGATAGACTTGGGTCCAGATAAACCCTTCGGTATACGAATGGACTGACTATGTTTATATTGAATGAGAGATTTGGGACCTGTCAATGCCATACCATGTCAATAGCATGTTCCATTGGAAATAATATGAACAACATGTTTTAGGTGTCCCCACCATTTTAGTAAATATAGTCCGTGATTACCGCGACCATCTATTAGCGCGAAGAATGTGGCCGGTTGTCAAATTGATATAATTAACGAGTTTCAACTCTAATACGCTTAATCATGTAACCTGGGTATTATCTTGCAGCTGGAATTCTCACGAGGTTAAATTATACCATTGGGACTTAGACCTCATGTCTCAAAGTAGTTAATGGTGACTAATTAAAGCCGGACGGGCCGTGAGCTCGTTCATCGATCTAAGCAATAATAATAGACTAAAATAACTTTGCAAGTTTTATTTGATTACACTATGACACCAAGCAATTCAAATTTAAAATTCAAATTGTATTGAAAGTTAAAATTTAATTACCAACAAAAACGTGGTAATCGCGTTATCCCCGAGCGGGGGCCGAGCCCTTTCAATATTCATGGGCTCACTTTAACGCATCATCAATCAGCGTCGGGCGGAGCTTGCATGCCAACCAGGCATTATTGATCTCTTCACCCTTGTTTGCATTCATCTCTTTAATACTTTTCGATGGTCCGTTTCCACGTGCGCTTGTCTCCATTAGAACAAGCACTCCATAACAACTGTTTATGAAAATGATATATGCACACTGTCCTTCTTCAAACGAGGCTTGTGGAAAGTATTAAGCGGTAGGCAGCGGCTTGGCTCTGCCGCTAGCATTGCTGACGTAACGATGACGGTAACCACTCACCATCAGGTGGGCCGTATTGTCGTCTGCCTACAGAGGCAATAAATAAATAAAAACAATTACTCAATGTTAAGCTGGGCGCCGTCACCAGTCTTTAGAGAAGCCATAATCCTGGGTACTGGCGAATAAACCCAACAGACTTGACGCACTGGAGACGTAACCATTATGTTTGAAGAACTATTTACAATGTCCATGAGTGATTAGCTGTCGGTCACCAAGAATGCCATAGATCCGCCAGTACCTTTAAACGATAAAAATTGGGCAAGTACAAAAGTAAAATAAGCCTTTACACAAAACGATAAGTATCTGAAAGATTGTCCAGTTTTTGTTTTATCTATTCCCATCCATTCTTTTGGTTATATTTCAAGATCCACCCAGTTTAATTATTTTTGTAAGAAACAGTTTTAATTATAAACATTAGTGCATATAACGAGAACATTTTTTTGCCCTACTTAATTACAGAAATCAAGTATTCAGCTGATGTTAAGTGAGTATTGGATCACATAAACATCATAAAATATCACCCACCTCGAAGTATTGGGTCGAAGCCTCGTCTTTAAGGTCTGAGCGCGTATTGCTTGCGGGTTCCATTTTATCTCCCGTCGCATCGGCTTCTTTGTGGGAGCTTCTTTTGTGTAGTGATTCGATCTGCCCTAAGTAATTGTGCCCGAAACCGAGTCCGTGGGCTGCGCTCTCAACAGAATTATATTTCTATTGCACGTTATTTTGTTTTCATTTAAATCTCTCGCATCTTTTACATCACTGTTACACAAATAGAACTAAGCACTCGACCTGAGGTCCATCACGTCCGAAGCTACATTTGTGTTAATTCATCATTCTCCTGCCCTTCTCTCAGTCACCTAGGGTCGGTGCAATATGCTTTCGCCTTCTATACTCTTCTATCATATACCATTTCTTCGCTCACTCCTCTCTTATCCATATCGTCTTTCACGCAATCCATCCATTTCTTCTTAGGTCTACCTTTTCCTCTTTAACCTTCCACATTCATAGTTAACACTCTCGTACCAACCTCATTTTCATTTCGTCTCATCACGTGTCCATACCATTCCAAATGCGCACTTCTCAACTTCTCTGTCACAGGTGCCACTTTCAGACTTACTCTAATATATTCATACCGTATTCTATCCATTCTCGTTACTCCACACATCTACTGCAACATTCGCATCTCTGCTGCATGCAATCGCCAAAGCTACATTTGTGTTGTATTATCCAAAGGCCACGTTTAACACTAGGCCGGTTGTATGCTTAGATGTGCAAAGAAAATGATAATCTTATATAGCATACCGTCGAAATCGCTTTTCCTACAATGATAAACTGTTTGATACTGCATCAATAAGGATCTAAAACGTATACGTAATAGCCAAACGTTTTTAGTTTAACAGTCACGCAAGGACCAGCGCGAGGACACAGTCTTAATGTGACCAGTGATACATGATGACATGCTCGCGCTACCCGCGGATGAGACTGATAGAGAGATGTAACTATAATAGCTGAGAGAGAGACTTATTTGAGTAAAAATAGAAGAAATATATGATGGGTAGACTAACTGTAGCACTTCGTGTGCGGAGATATCCCTGAATGAGCGGACTGAGAGAGATAGTCAACGAACAGCATAAAAACAATCGAGATCAAGATCAACGAGGAGACGATTAAGGAATGAATTAATATAAAACAGAAATCAAATAGTTGCGATGAAATTTACTAAGCCGCTTAGTCTCGTAATTTATATGAACCGTAAACACATGTGCATAAGAATGCATGCATGTACTGGAAAATAGCGCTGGAGATTATTGTTAGGTTATTCGTTACGTTTTTATACTTTTAATATTAACTAATATTAAAATAAATCTAATATTAAAAAAAAACCTAATATTTACAAAAAAAAGAGATGCCCGCTGAGTTTCTTGCCAGTTCTTCTTAGGACGGAGGCTTGTTTTTGTGAATTGGCGGTAGTTCTTTTTGACATTCAACAATTTCTTCATACATACTTTCAAAACATACTTTCATTTTTGTTAAATAAAAAATATTTGATTTGATTTGATTTGAACAGTTGCACTTCGGAGGTTTTCTTAACGCACACTGTACGCATCTCACTCGCGCGTTACTGCGGGAGCAATGGCGTGGACCGATTCTAGACTAATTTTTTTCTAACAAGCCCTAGCAAGAGCCGTGTTTCGCAGAGTCTACCACCGGACGACCTCATGTCTCTGGCGAATCGATTCCCATAACACTGCCAGATGTCAAGTGATGAAACCCGTTAATTACATGGGCAATTTGTTATAATTAGGTTTTTTTTTATTGCCCTAATTAGTGTGTTTCACAACTGCCAATTATTTCTTTTCATAATCTAATAATTACTGGAGCCCATAGATATATACAACGTAAATGCGCCACCCACCTTGAGATTAAGTTCGAAAGTCTCACTCAGTAGAGTTACAACGGCTGCCCTACCCTTAAAACCGAAACGCATTACTGCTTCACGGCAGAAATAGGCGGGACGGTGCGGCGGTACCTATCCGTGCGGACCCACAAGAAATGCTACCACCAGTAATTACGCAAATTATAATTTTGCGGGTTTGATTTTTATTACACGATGTTATCTCTTCATCGTATAATTATTTAAAATGAATTGAATAAATAAAAAAGGCACCGGGTATCGAAATTCAAATAACATGTCGAGGAATGTAAACCTCCTCCATATCGATCGTGTTTAATTGAAAGGAAGCGAGGCCGCGTCGCGCTCAGCCCGCCACTCACATACGTGACGTATAGAGCAGGCCAGCGTGAGCTTTATTGAGCACCTAACAACTCTGCAACACGAACACACTGTAAACGCAAAAATACAATATGCGATCTTATCGTTTCAAGGGAACGCTTTCAGACTGTTCATCATCTATACTAATATTATAAAGCTGAAGAGTTTGTTTGTTTGAACGCGCTAATCTCAAGAGTTACTGGCCCGATTTGAAAAATTATTTCAGTCTTAGATAACCCATTTATTGAGGAAGACTATAGGCTATATAACATCACGGTAAGGCCAATACAAGTGGAGCACCAATAGATAATGTTTCAAAATAAGGGTTTAAATAGCTCTTTAACATTCTATAATTCAAAAATATTTTCACTTTCTACGTAAATGAAGAGGCGGGTAAAATTTAGGGTTATGCCAAAGTAACTATTCCACGCGGACGGAGTCGCGGGCAAAAGCTAGTCATTAATAAAAACCAAACAATGAGGTTTTGATTATCTCCGCTTATATCCTACAAATAACAATTTGGGGAAATGTTGTCTTTTAAGTCGCAAGTCGTAGTGACAGTGAGCGGACCGCGCAGCTGCTGGAGCTCTAGGTATGGAGCTGGTGAGTAGGATCTCCACCAGGTGGATCGCCGACCGCACGAAGGTCAAGAGACTTAACGTGCCAAGTCAGTCACCAGCGATTATTTAACTAGTTGGGTAGAGGAGCGCATAGCCAATCTGATTGTTGACAAACCTTAGCCAGTACAAATAGAATGTGACTGCCGCTGGCCAGTTTGACGGTATTAAGTGGTTACTGGAGCCCATAGACATCTACAACGTAAATGCGCCACCCACATTGAGATATAAGTTCTAAGGTCTCAAGTATAGTTACTACGGCTGCCCCACCCTTCAAACCGAAAGGCATTACTGCTTCACGACAGAAATAGGCAGAGTGGTGTTACCTACTCGCGCGGACTCACAAGAGGTCCTAACACCAGTAATTACGCAAATTATAATTTTGCGGGTTTGTTTTTTTTTTTATTGCACGATGCTATTCCTTCACCGTGGAAGTCAATCGTGAACATTTGTTGAGTACGTATTTCATTAGAAAAATCGGTACCCGCCTGAGATTCGAACACCGGTGCATTGCTCAACACGAATGCACCGGACGTCTTATCCTTTAGGCCACGACGACTTCAACACATGCATATCCCAGGACCCCAGCCGCGGCGGAATCGCGTCGTCCTCACAGAGAGTGGAGATCCTCCCAGCTCTCCTTTGCCGCTCCGCATGATGTTCACACGTCACACGGAGCAGAACGTCCATCAACAGACGGACATTTTCACACATTTTACAACACTTAACCGAATGTTTTACGAGGCGAGTTTACGACCAGCCGACGGTTTCCACGTAAAAACTTGAGATTTAATGGAATCTACTTCAGGAGTGATGTATGCCACGTTATTTACTGCTGCCGCTCTTGACGCGGGAGAAATATACCTACTCAGATTTTAGGGCATCGGGTATTTTATTGGTCCTTTGACATCATTGTTACTACGTAAGATTCATATGGGATTTCATTTTATGAGATAACAAGAATTTATTTATTTGTTTATTTTTCCAACAAAGGATGTTATCTATATAAATAAAAATGAATTGTTGTTCGTTAGTCTCACTAAAAGTCGAGAACGGCTGGACCGATTTGGCTAATTTTGGTCTTGAATTACTTGTGGAAGTCCAGAAAAGGTTTAAAAGGTAGATAATTATAAAAATGCTCGGAATTAAATATTTAAGTTTATTTTATACAAAAGTTTAGGTATTTCTTTATCGATTGAGGCACTACGAAGTCTGCCGGGTCAGCTAGGGTTCTATAAAGATAAATTTCTTTATTACAATATCGTGTAGTAACTTTTTGAAGTTTTTAATATTTTGACTAATATTGAGATCAGATCACTGGAAGTGTGCTACGTTTCTTGCAGAGCCTGGAGACGACGTTGTTATTTGGTGGCTGGGTCGGTATATTGAGTTTTAATTTGTTCTGTAACAATTTGTAGTCGACCGTACCATTAATTATTTTGGGTAAGAAAGTGAGGTCGGATAATTTGCGGCAATAAGCTAAAGTTTTTACTCGGTAGTGTCTCAGACGATCGTCTTGACCAGTAAGTTTGGCCAACTTGGACACCAGTGGTCCCAGCAGGAAGCGTGATCAAGATATCACTGTTTATGAATAGATTGCGTAGTGTGATTTCCATATTTTGGATTAGTTAGTTAAAAATAAATATTTTGATGAACCGGTTCTTGAATTATACTTACAATTTCGAATAACTAATTTCAATATTTTGAAATTTCTAGAAGTGATGTTAAGGAATTGCATTTTTACAATTAGAATGGTTCGGACAGAACAAGATAGGTCAATTTAATACGAACTATTGAAATCTATTCAAACACAAATAGTCCTCACATACATACTTACATTGATACATTATCTCTAATTTTGAAATTCAGGGTTCGCCCTTTAGTCTAATTTACTGTAACTTTCTGATGAAATCTGTAAAAATCTGATAATAACACATAAACTCAAAAATTAAGCCGAATTTACACACTATTAAAATTGTATTTTTCAGTCTATATCTGGATGTAAAAGCAAATAAATGAGAGAAAAATGCACATCGCACAGTATTTCTTGATCCGGAATAAATTTAGATTTGTAATCAAATTTCCTGATCTGACCTTCCGAAATGCGCAACTAATTTTGAACTATATGCTGATGTAGATAAAATCTGAAGCCGCTCCTTCGTCTAATAATGAAATTTTCAAACGTTCGAGTAATCTCAAGATGCCTGAATAGGCCCTTATCGCGGTAACTTTAAAGCTGACCCAAGTCTGATTTATGGCCCTCCATACAAATTCTCATCATCAGTTTTCAACAAGAGGCTGGTGGCTGAAAAATAAAAAATAAAGCAAAAAATATTAAAAATATTAAAATATAAAAAATATATAAATGTAGTTGTTTTTATTAAGTTATTAGTTTATTACATTAATACATGAAGTGCGACGCTTAGTGTGCGTTATGTAACACAGGCGACATGCCTCAACTCGCCAGGCCTCAAGACAATGTCTCAATACCAGACACAAAAATATGTTAAAAAAAGATTTTCTCATTATATGTTCACGAATGACTTCCACAATTATAATTGACTAAGGTATTGGCGATAGGGCGTCTTGTGAGCTCGCCCGGGTAGGTACCACCACCCCGCGTATTGCTGCCGTGAAGCAGTTATTCTTGTGGTGTGATGTGAAGCCGTTTTACTATAGAACTGTGGCTTAGACTTCATGTCACAAACAGGGTGGTGGCACTTACGTTGATGATGTCTATGGGCTGGTAATCCCATCACACCAGATGTGTCATGGATCGTTAATTCGTCTAGGCAGATTGAGAGTGCGATAGTCTAAAAATATGGGAGAGCATCTGGTACAAAGCCCCGAAAGAATCGAACTCCCTCCTTAAATCCGGAGGTTCCACATAAAATTATATTTAGGTCTAAATGAAAAATTAGTATGTATACTAGAAGTCGCTAAGTCTGAAGCCGTCAGGATCTATCTACCAGCGCGAGCTCAAACAGCCCCATCAGTCGGTGCGTAGGACCGCGCTGCACGCCTGATATCCTCTATTTCTTGTGTTTTCAATTATCAATGTAGTCGTCGTGGCCTAAAGGATAAGACGTCCGGTTTATTCGTATGTAGCGATGCACCGGTGTTCGAATCCCGCCGGCGGGTACCAATTTTTCTAATGAAATACGTACTTAACAAATGTTCACGATTGACTTCCACGGTGAAGGAATAACATCGTGTAATAAAAATCAAACCTGCAAAATTATAATTTGCGTATTCACTGGTGGTAGGACCTCTTGGGAGTCCGCACGGGTAGGTACCACCACCCCGCCTATTTCCGCCGTGAAGCAGTAATGCGTTTCGGTTCGAAGGGTGGGGTAGCCGTTGTAACTATACTGAGACCGTAGAACTTATATCTCGAGGTGGGTGGCGCATTTACGTTGTAGATGTCTATGGGCTCCAGTAACCACTTANAGACCTTAGAACTTATATCTCGAGGTGGGTGGCGCATTCACGTTGTAGATGTCTATGGGCTCCAGTAACCACTTAACACCAGGTGGGCTGTGAGCTCGTCCACCCATCTAAGCAAAAAAAAAAAAATTAAACATATGTTTATTACGACTTTTAATAAATAATGTATAGTCTAAAATGAATCCCGTAAGTGTACAGAGTACATTTCTGTTGCGACGATCCAAACACAGGAGATGCAATTTAAAGATAAAATCATTTTCCACACAGAAAATTTTTCTATTCAGCATAAAAATTCAAACGAAATTCGTTTTAGATGAATCTCCTGAGACTAAATTTAATAAAGTTGGAGGGGTGTTTCTGGAGCGACGAAAAATCGCTATTCTGGGCGAGACAATACAGACTGAATTTACTTTTCTGTGTGAAGCACATGCAACCTTTCCATCTCGAACCGGGAAGCCTGGATCTTTTCGATAAAAGTTACAGTTTCCTCGCAGTTGAGGGCTTGGGACGTATGCAGACCGAAGAGACGTCCAACTAACATTTTCTTTTTGGTTGATCTAAAAACAGCGTTGTGTGACTCTTGGAATTTTTATTTGATTACTGTAACTAGCCACCAACGTCATGTATCATCATCATACATTGATAACAGCCTGCACATGAACCCGTTTTTAAGTTGCGAAGATTATTATTATGAGTCTTTTGTAAGGGCCAGTAACAAATTAGTACGTTCACAATCTCAAATCAGTGACATCCTGCAAGGCGCGTGGCGGAATTCGACTTGTGCGGTTGAGCCGGCGTTTCACACGTTTGTGTTCAATGCGGAATAGTGAATTGTGCGAGAAATAAAGTTGCTAGAGATGTATTGCTGGAGGGGAATGTCGCTTCGTGGATAAGGCTAAATTTCAAAGCGAAGCGGGAGCACGTTTATCTTGTGGACACTATTGTCCACCCTCACTGAATGCGTAGTAACTTAGCGGCAGCGGGAGTGGTTGCGACCACAGTGCACGGCGAGCTACTGGTGAAAGAGAACTTGTCATTTTTTACCCTGACAGAGAGGTGTGGAATCCACGAATTGTTTTTGGAAATCAAGAAAAACAGAAAAAGCTTTTGAAAAATAATTGAAAAACATTTTCCATGTGACTTGTATAATATTAATTATAGTTATAAATTCGACTTTATCGTTATAATAAAACAAAATGTTTGCACAAGCGCCGGTTCCATATGCTTAATATTTAGTGTTCATACTCGCATCCGCACCAGACCCGCACTGCGGAGCCTCCCTAATGGTTTTCATGGCCACAGAAAACTTGGCTATTAGTAGTAAAATAAAGTTAATATTAATTCTCACACTGAGTTCAGCTCTGCGCATTGTTTTCGCGACGTCTTCCCCGATAGCCGTTCCAGTTTATGAGGTATCCGTTTGTCAGCCGTTTGTTTGTTCTCGGTCACAGATCCGGGGCCCGGGATTGGAAATAACCGGACCGGAACCGGAACAAATAGTTATTCGTGCTCTACGTGTTTGCATTTGTCTTGCGCTCGTCGTGTAGCTGCCTCGATTTATCTATCTCATATTACTGAGTTGGACGGTTAAATTTGAGGGGATTGGGTTCTGTAGGTGATGAGGGGCTATTTAAAAACACAACTGCTTTATTATAATTATATTGCAGATAGCTTGAACACTTTTACACCATTATACAATTATTATCTTTATATTTTTTATAAAACTATTACATGTTTGTCTTGCCGTGTCTAGATGAGAAGTACTGACATTTTCTTACGAGAATACAATCATCTGTTTTTTAAACAATTAAAATAATTCTAATATTCGAAATCTGTAATCATGTGTCAAGTGTTGCCTGCCATTATGTTTATATACAAACTCCAACAGACACTAATTTAATTTTCGATACTTGAAACGGTATGCGGTTATGATACTGCTGACCAGCGTGACCCTGTGTGAGCTCAAGCTCTCCTGAGCTAGTGAATTAAAAAAAACTCCAAAATATTTATTCGTTTATTGCTCATATGGAGAAACGAATTTGCGGTCCACCTGAGCCCATAGACGTCACGACACGAACGCCACCGCCCTCTTTAAAACCTGCTGGTCTAAATTTCATTTGTATAGTATAATGAGTGTTCCAAGCTTTAAACCAAAGTGCATTAATGTTAACATTTGGAACATTTAGAATACATTTGGAAGGGTTTGGTACCTGCCTGACTGAGCTCACAAGACGCTCTGTCAAAAAATAATAAAAATAAAAATGGCATTATGGAGTGAAATGAAATGAAGATGATTAATTTGAGATCAACTGGGATGAAATTAAATGAAATGAGATGAGATCATATGGGATGAAATATAATCTCAGTAAAATGATGGTCATTTACTGAGGTTTTTCAGTAGACTTTTTGGGGGATCCCGAGAAGTTACGTCCAGCGGCTTTGATTCATTTTCCCACATTTGTGTACTTTCACAGATATTAAACAGTTAATAAGCCACTGTTATTAAACATTTAAACCTGAAGAAACACTAAATAAACAAAATAAAACAAACACACAACGTCACTCCTCGCGTTCCCGCCAAAAAGTCCCAAATTATAAAGTAAATGAAAAAAAAAACCGGAATAGCTCCTTTTATTGTCAAATAAAGAGTAAGATTACACAGTCTAATATATCTAATATTATAGAACCGAATTGAAAAGGACAAAAAGCATGAGCTTGCAGAATGAGCTCATGAATAATTCACACGTCACGTTACATTTGTGGTTCATTCATCTCCGCGTGTCAGCGGGGCAGAGCCTCGTCAATCGGACAGTCATTTCCGGACCGCGCCCTAGATTTAGGGCTGGCTTAGATTTGTCTATTTTATTAGATCGGCGAGCCCATGGTCCTCGTATTTAACATTATTTAGATTAGGTATAGCCGTATTGTGGAGTTTTTGCATTAGACTTCTTCAGTACACTGACGGATCAAGCTCAAGTCTGCGGCCCAAAAGTTAAGCTTAATGTCGTTGCGTTACAACGAAGCAACCTCTTCAAGGCCTCACTGATATCTGCTGCGGCAGATACATTAAGTTGATGGTGCATCCTGGTCGGATGCTCAGCTTCAGTCTTATTTGTTCACCGCATAGGTGACGTCTGGCTAGCTCTAGTTCTGACCAATCCTTGTCTTTCAAAGGAACCATCACACCGAAGAATGTGCCCGAAAAGATCGATATACGACGTGCCACCACCCAGCATATTTCAACCACAAAAACGATTGATAATTTCGGTTCGAAAGAGGATAAACAATAAGCTTTATTGATTGGTTAGCTGCGTGGATGAGCTCACGGCTCACCTGGTGTTAAGTGGTAACCGAAGCCCATAGACATCTACAACGTAAATGCCGCTACTTTCCTTGAGATAGGAACTTGAGATAGGTCGGACTGGTGGTAGGACCTCTTGTGAGTCCGCGCGGGTAGGTACCACCGCCCTGCCTTTTTCTGCCGTGAAGCAGTAATGCGTTTCGGTCTGAAGGGTAGGGCAGCCGTTGTAACTATACTGAGATCTTAGAACTTATATCTCGAGGAGGGTGGCGCATTTACGTTGTGGATGTCTATCGGCTCCAGTAACCACTTATCACCAGGTGGGCTGTGAGGTCGTCCACCCATATAAGCAATAAAAGAAAAAAAAAAGATATGAGTTCTAAGCTCTTAATTTTCTCTTTTGTACATGCATCTGAGGATTTTACCTTATGTCTCAAGATACGGGGGCGGTATTCATGTTGTGATGTCCATGTACTTCGGTAACCACGCTTCGCATACTGTACGATACTGAACGACGGTAGAAGTAGGTAGGGTGGTGGTATCTACCTGTGCGGACTCACAAGACGCCCTACCATCAGTCACGGCTCTCCGATATCGCTTGTGTCTCCAAAGGCTTTGATGGTTTCCATTGTGATATTGCCCAGATCTCGTCTATCCTTCCTTTTTGTTGCACCCTCGACTTCCAATCGCATGCCCAAGGCAGACCAGCCGATTAGTTTGTTATTAAAAAAAAGGTATCACGCGCGCGGTCGAGTTTTGCTGTAACTCAAGCAAGTGTCGTTTGGAACAGAATAAGTAGCGCACGAACCTAGTTATCTTTGTTTAATGTGACATTTGATGTATAAACCATTGCTGAGTAATTTGGTAATGTTTGTGCAAGGAAGGCCACGGTCCATATCGTTCATTTGTAAAACTAAGTGTCGTTTATTTACCGAACTAAATTTGAGGTGACGTTCATCATGTACCTTCTTGTCAATTCACTGATGTTCTGAATTGGTAATCATTTTGTTGGAACTGTAGCGGATAGCTATTATAGAGCACGATATATTTGACAGACGCCAGAATTTTGCTAAAGACATTTCTAAGATAAATTTGCATATAGAAGTTCCAAACAATAACCTACGGAGTGACGGTCTATCTAGCAATTTCATTCTAGCAACCTCGCAAGCTAGCAAGCTCCGTGGAAGATATTTTATTTTTTATTGCTTAGATGTGTGGACGAGCTCTTGCCCACCTAGTGTTAAGTGGTTACCGGATAATTACAAAGTAAATGTGCCACCTATCTTGAGATATAAGTTCTAAGGTCTCAAGTATAGTTACAACGGCTGCCCCACCCTTTAAACCGAAACGCATTACTGGTTCACGGCAGAAATAGGCTTGGTGGTGGTACCTATCCGCGCGGACTCACAATAGGTCCTACCACCAGTAAGTAGTTCCTTCACCTCCCTATAACTAATTAAATGGATAACGTTTATCTCGTTTTTACCATCGCCTCGCCACCGCTAGATCAGAATTTATCCATACCACCTGTGCACCACCATTGCACTGAATGCACCAATGAATGAATTACCGGAGTACTTTTCTGTCACGTGTTATCCGGCTTTGGAATGAACTGTCTTCAATGGTGTTTCCCGAGTGCTATGACATGTCCTTCTTCAAACAAGGCCTGCGGAGATTAATCGGCGGTAGGCAGCGGTTTGTCCCTGGAATTGCTGACGTTGCATGGCGTCGGTGACTTACGAACTGGTGGGCCCTAGGCACGTCTGCCTACAAAAGGCAATAGGTAAAAAAGTCGTGAAGGAATATTTATTTTATAAATTAGTACATGTAAGAGTTTAGTAGCCTTTTTCAATCTCCACTTGCCTCTTTTTTAAAATACATATAAATGTTATCAGACAAACCTTCTCCAAGATACCGTTCGTTATCCTGTACGACAGACGAGACTAAAATAATATCGAATGCAGCACGTACAGCAGTTATCTCGGTATATAAATGTGACGTATGGTATCTGATGAAAGCATAATGAATGAGTTCAGTGTTGTCAGCTCTGAAATAAAAAATATAAAAGAGAAATTGTTTTTGCTACAATACATGGTCTCAAGACTAAAAGGAACGTTTTAATAGCAAGCTAGTATAAAAAAGTAAACAAGTATTTTTTTATTGTGGTCCTGTTTAAAATTTTAGGCTACAGTAAAAAATTTCAAATTCATAGTGTTGGTGAATTTTAAGAGTACAGAAATACCGTTTAAAATATTTTAGTAAATTTATTCTGCAAATGCAGTCATAAAGCATAAAAGAGAAAATTGAAAATTTGGTTAGTACGACATAACACCTAACAATTTTACGAATTGTACCTAAATTTAAAATTACTACTTAACTACTAATACTAGGTACTACTTAGTAGAACTTAATTAGTAGTACTAGTTACTACTTAGTAGCACTTAATAGCTTATTTACTAGCTACTCCTTGCGTCGTTCTCCTCATTACTGAGGGTCGTGACTCCCTCTCTGCATCAATCTCTCTTGTACGATTGTTCTCCATATACTGCGATCCTTGGCTTCGTGGAGGATATCGTAGAGCTTGATGTCCAGACAAGACCGAATTTGGTCCGACAATCTTGTGGGATAGCGTCATATTGTAGAGAGTCTAGTTTTAACATTAAGCTCCTTTAGTATCGACACATTGGTGCTAAAGGCAGTCCATGGATTCTGCAGCAATCTCTTCCAGCACCACATTTCGAAGGCGTCTATGCGGTCTCTGTCGACCTTTTTCAGTGTCCAGGTCTCCGCTCCGTAACTGAATATGGGAACCAGCGAATTTACTAGCTAGATATACTTTAATATATTTCCAATTCGTAAAATTGTCAGGTGTTATGTCGCACTAACCAAAATTCAATTTTCTCTTTTATACTTTAAGACTGCATTTTCAGAATGCGATAAACAAAATTATTGCTTTTCGACGCGTGTCGTACCTGGAATGACGTCGCGACCGACTGTCGCCATGGTTGCATCAGATCAGAGTGACGTCATCTACCGGGCTACACCAGATAAAAACAACTATCTTACTTTTCGAGTGTTCCAAAGTAATACAGCGAATTAGAAATATCCTTCAATTTACTGAAACGTTTTTTATAAATGGTAGGAGGCAGTCGCTCTTTACAGCAGAGGTGAGATAGCCAGTATACATAATGATGGAGATGGTGGTATTGACGTTGTGTACGCAAATGTGGTACTACCAGTTAGGCGATAGTCCCAAACTATGCGAACTTGGAGGGCGCCTAAATTTCAATACCTAAGATATTAATCATCTAGCAATAATACTACTCTTAGATTTAGATATTGTTTATATTTCGACAGTCAACAATTTAATTTTAAATTATGTAATTCTAATTCCATAAAAAATCAAGAATATCCGTAGTTACCTTAAAATAATTTCAATTTCCCACAAGTATCAAACTTAACAAAATCCCTACAGGCCATAACTTTTATTGTAATACATCTGGCAACACTGACTGCACCTGCGGTATTTTCATATAGGGGCTGTCGCAGTTGCGTTGCTTGATGTTCTGACGTCATCAGATTCCGAACTCTCCCGAACGAACCCGAACTATGCCGAATAAAGCAGACAAAGTTTATATAACTTTTGATTCTGACTTCTGTTCATATATAATTATTTAAAGGAAGAGTAGTTTCCTTATGAGTTGAAAATGACAGAATCAGAAAACAGTTACGACCTTAAGGTATTAGTTAATTTTGGTAATCGGTTACTTTTTAACATGGTACAAGTAATTTACATATTGTAACCGATTTTACAGCACGTCTAGTGATGAGCCTCTATTGCGGCCCGAGGACATCAAAACGTTAGCGCTCTCCGTGAGACATGAGCTGGAAATCTCGATAGTATTGTCCAACAGTTGACGGTCCTTCAACCCATAACGCATCACGGCTGCGCGGCAGAAAGGGGCGGGGTACCAGTAATTACGCAAATTATAATTTTTGCGGGTTTGATTTTTAATACACGATGTTATTCCTGCATTTCACATATTAACTTCTCAGTTACAACGACTTTAAATTAAATAATGTACGTAAATATTGGCACTAAAATATCATAATCAATAAGTTTCGGATAACAATCTTTATCACTCCGCGACAGGCATTCTGCGAACATTCTAGTTTATGACTTCGGCGGAATCTCCCGTCCCTACGTAATGTAAGACGGAATCGATCGAACTGTTGTAAAATATTCCGATTTCGATGCTTAATTTATTCATTGTTACTATTTTAAATACACGCTATGTGTAGGTACACGAATTTGGTACAAATGTATTTGTTCCAAAAGGTAATAAGAGAAGAGAGAGGTGTCTCATAGACAGACGCTTGGGATGGAGTTCCTTTAGCTATATTTTTTTTGTGTTGGTATTAAGTAATGATTTAATAAAAAATAAACAGTCAGCACAACATAATTAAACGAATCTTAAAATGTTAAAATTGGTACCTATTGCAGATTAATATCTGGAATATTACTGAAAAAAACATATCCCTATTTCATTATTATTTATTATAATAGTATAAAACATTTCTTTACATAATCTCAAAATTGACTGCAAGCTGAATCGATAGAAAAAAGTTTAATTTCCTACCTGATCGTGAAATGCCTCAAAAATTACCATAAAAAGTTATTTTGGGTCGTTTTTATTATTACACTTTTTTCAGTTCCTCAGCCCGCAAACAACACGTACAATGAGCGCTTCTTATTATATAATAGGTACATCTGAACGGACATCCAAAAATACTACAGTTGGACAGTTAGCTCAATAAGGGAAGAGACAAACAGACGTATCCACACCGATTCACACGAAATCATTAATAAAGTAATTCGGCTTGCAGCTAGAACCACGGTCCGATCAACACAATCTGTTTCGGAAAAATGCTTTTGCTAAATTACTTATTTTGTTTTAAATTACTGCATCTTATCGTTGAATGTTTTGGGTGGGTGGACGAGCTCACAGCCCACCTGGTGTTAAGTGGTTACTGGAGCCCATAGACATCTACAACGTAAATGCGCCACCCACCTTGAGATATAAGTTCTAAGGTCTCAGTATAGTTACAACGGCTGTCCCACCCTTCAAACCGAAACGCATTACTGCTTCACGGCAGAAATAGGCAGGGTGGTGGTACCTGTGGCGGTAGCCATCACAGAACACAAGATATTTGACAGATGTCTGAATCTCGCTTACGACATTTTCAAGATAAGTTCGCATATATACAAGTTCCGAACAACAACGTTCGGACCGTCGGTCTACCGAGCAATATCACCCGCTCGAACTGTTATCGTTTAAGCACCCTAAAGTACCTACCCGCGCGGACTCACAAGAGGTCCTACCACCAGTAATTACGCAAATTATGTATAATTTTACGGGTTTGATTTTTATTACACGATGTTATTCTTTCATCGTGAAGTCAATCGTGAGCATTTGTTAAATTCGTATTTCATTGGAAAAATTGGTACGCGCCTGGGATTCGAACACCGGTGCATTGCTCAACACGAATGCACGACGTTTAGGCCACGACGACTTCAGAATGTGCAAGCAAGGGTTCATAAATGTATACCCTGCCAGTTGAATCGATACGTTCCAACGATATGTGGACGGCCACCGCTCCCTGGCGTGCCCCAGTTTGTGACTTCACCTCCTACATAGGTATCCTAATCCAGCTATTTGAGATCAAATACCACTACACGTAGTATATGCTCATTGCTAAAACGTTAATGCTCTTGTTAATGCTGTTAGGTGCATTATCAAATGTTTATTTCTTTCTCACCGTGTCCCAGAAAAACATCAGTTAAAATGTAGTAATCGCCGATGGCGGAACAAACCGTAGCTACAAAATAGTTCAAACAAACAACTAAGACAATATTTGGCCGACAGAGTCAAAACAAACAAAGTGGCTACATTAGTTACAGCTACGAGTCAGTGTGGGGATGCGACCGTGTCGATAAAGTGTCCTCTCTTTTTTTACTATAGATGAGCAACCTAGGTCACTACTCACTTGGTATTAATTGGTTACCGAAACCCATGCACACGCCATACCACGTGAATGCCCCCACTCACCCTAAGACATGAATTCGAAGTCTCGATTGTAACGGTTTTCTGCTGCCCTGCATTTCAAATCGGTAGATACTCGAAATGCCGGTCAATGATCATAATATTCCGACACAGCACTCGGAGAATGCAGATGTTCATTCTCCGGTGAATCCCTTAGTTGCCTTTTATACTGGATACCCACAAGAAGAAAGAGTACAAAAAATCAAGTGCCAATTTCTTTTATTACTTTATATCGGTGGCCAAGTTCTTTCCCCACCTAGTGTTAAGTGGTTACCAGAGCCCATAGATCTGCAATGTAAATGCCAGTACAGAGTTGTAACTAAAGTGAGACCTTAGAACTTATATCTCAAGGTGGGCGGCGCCATTTACGTTGTAGATGTATATGGGCTCTAGTAACCATTTAACACCAGGTGGGCTGTGAGCTCGTCCACCCTGCTAAGCAATAAAAAAAAACTTACTTTTTTGTGTTGAACAATGAACACAAAAAAGTAAGTTTTTTTTAAGTTAGTTTTTAAGTAAGTGAGTACTAACTTAATTTTTTTTTCTACCTATCCTGATAGCCATTAGAGGCTATTTCAGCTTCACCCTAACGTGTATAGGTGAGCTCACGGGGCTAAAACCGGAGTGTTGCTAACATTGACCCTAGCAAGAGCAGTGCTTCGCAGAATCTACCACCGGATCGGAAACGCGACCCACTGAGAAGATCCGGCGAGAAACTCAGTGGGCTGTGTCTATGGGTTAATTCGCTCGTCGAGCCCTTCGTCGCAAGCGACGGGTTCGACGAGGACGGTGACCGGAATCTCAAACAAAAAGTATCTCTTGCATACAAAAGCGTTCTAATCATATTCATTAGCTTTTTTAACATCAAAACTATCGACACCACACCAAAGCGGTTAGATCCAGTGCAGTGTTACCTGTAATAACGTGAGCTGCTAAATAAAAGAATATGAGAAATATTATTATGTACTTAAAATATAAAAGAGAAGAGAGACGGCGCGGCGTCGTTTCGGAAACATTGGACAATATTATGCACATCGACACAGTCTCGCGGCTACATCACTACAATGTTTTAGAATCTCGTATTTTGTGGAAACGCCAAGAGAAATAGGTACGTTACGTTTGTTTATACGTGTGTGTGTGTGTGTGTGTGTGTGTGACGGAGACGGCGCGGTCACAGAGTATTGTACAACTGTTTCATTGCGACATGTCTCTGTAACGAAATAAACACGTACCATCCGGCTATGGAATGAGCTCCCCTCTACGGTGTTTCTCGAGCGCTATGACATGTCCTTCTTCAAACGAGGCTTGTGGAGAGTATTAAGCAGTAGGCAGCGGCTTGGCTCTGCCTCTGGCATTGCTGAAGTCCATGGGCGACGGTAACTACTCACCATCAGGTGGGCCGTATGCTCGTATGCGTCGTACAAGGGCAATAAAAAAATAATTAGCCAACTCTTGCTGCAAACCCATTCCAAGCATTCAGATAACAAGATTGTTATAAACTAAAATTTCAAGGACTATGTGCTTTCAATGTTCTTTTTATTTTCTCTTACAATGTGTGCAGGCCTGTGTCTATATCAATTTACAGACTTGTCTTGTCTTGTCTATATGAACATATTAACATGTTTATTTCTTTAACTCAATATATAAATAAAGTCTGGTTTGCTCGAACACTTATAGCTCGAGAAGGGCTGGACCGTTTTTCATGATTTTTTATTTGTTGCATTTGTTTGTGTCCCAATTAGCAGAATAGCTATTAAATACATTGGAAAATTTACGAAAATAATAAAAGGAAAGAAAGATCATTTTCCCGCTGATACGGTACACTCTCCCCTCCAATTAAAGAATGTATTTAAATACAGGTTTGCAATCGACATAGTGTATCTAAAATATCAGGATATGGCGTAATTTAGATTTAAAAACTATAGAATAATGTCAGTAATGAAAAAGGATTGTCAGATATATTGATTGTCAAATATTTATGGGTACTTTCAAAATTTTATGTCGTATAAACTATGGAAAATATATTATGCAACAATACTCTTGAATTGTGTTGCCTTAATGGCAAAGTAATATGTAGTTCAGGTAATCTGTAACACGACATTCATTGACTGTTAGCCGGTACGAAGTTGGACGGGTCAGCTAGTAAACACGTTAATGGGTAAACATTAAACAGTTAAATGAAGTCATTCTCTGTTTGTTTATCGGTTTCTGTTTGATGTCGACTTTTAAAAATACAATATTTCTTTTATTCACAAAGAATAAACAAAGCAGTTAAGTTCCATTTTCTCATCTTACTGTCGATGAGCTTTCCATTTTTGAAGTGAAACTTCTTTAAGCGCATGGGGGTAAAATTTTTACAGAACGTCACGCAGGTATGCAACGGAAGTGACATCAAACTACTATTGAAATTAAGTACTTGTCAAATGTCATTAGTAGTAGTTGTTGTATTTTTCCAACTGGAAAGGCAAATGTATCATACCATACAGCCTAATATTTTATATTTTTTTTGTGAAAAATGTTAATAGGAATTGAAATGAAATGAAAAGAATTTGGAACATTAATCAAATAGTATGAAATTAAATTAGTCAATTCAATTGGCAAAATATGAGTCATTTACAATTTAGAAATCTAAACATAATGTGACTGTCAACACTGAGGTTTGAGATTGACATTTGACAGACTTTTCCTTTTTCCCTTCCTCTGAGTCTCGGAAATCTAAAGTTTTAGATTTGTATAAATATAAGCAAGACTTATAAATTAGTTCGCCAAAAAAGTTTCACTTCTGACATGTGTACTTTGTACGCACGCACTTTTTATTTGTTTGCTCTAGATATTGTCGAGCAGTGCCATCAACAAATAGTTTGGCAATAGTTTTTCATAATTCAAAAGGCGAGAGTTTCTTACAAGTTTCCTTTTCCATTATAGCTGATCAACGTGGCGTCTCCCTGTTCTTAAGTGGCTTCAATTGTATTGTATAGCCGGCTGTCTTATCCTTCAAATCAGAACGCATGACTGCTTCGCGAAAAAAATAGGCTGGAATAGCTGATAGAGCTACGTTGGAAAGACGGGTCGTGCGGACCATCAATATTTTCTTCCTCCAGTAAATATGGATGTGCATATATGAAATTAATATAAAATAAATGTTGAGGTTTATCCTCGAATTTCGATCAATTGACGGATACCACTATTTATTCAATAAATGTATAATATTTAAATCATACAATATCATTTGCTTATACACTTTACACCAGAATTGGCTTGTAGTTAATACTCTATTGTATATAATGAACAGTTAGTGCAAGTTAGGTTAAGTTGTTACAATAAAATGTTCTCCATCCCGTTTGCATGTACTACATACGTACATACATACATACCTACATAATAATATGTATCTAACTGTCGACGAGGCGGGAGCGGAAACGAAACCGGATTGAAAACAATGTTCGCGTAAATTTATTGTGTGTTTATATTATGATCAGAACACTCGAAAACCATTTGTATTGTTTCGTGCGTTGTTATAATAATACTAGCTGTACCCGTCCACTTAGCTGGGCATTTAAAATTTACATTATTATTTCACACTCCCACAAAAATTCTCATCATTAACGCCCCCGCAACTGGTGTAGGGAGTCCAACAATCATATAAGTATAAGTCTATCCATTAAGTACATGTATTTTCTACATGGATACCAGGTTTCAAGTCAATCGGATGCACGGTTCAGTAGTTATAACGGAACATCCGTAAAAACCACTGTAGATTTATATATTAGTATAGATTTTCTATCGTACTAGTCCGTACTGCCTCCGTAGCACACCGCAGCACGACGCCTCTCCAGGATAGGCCACGGGATTCAGTAATTACAGGGTCTCGTGGCCATCGATAACATGAATACCACCCAGCCAAGGTCGGGAGCTCGAAGGCTTGGTTGTACTGTGTACCGGCGTCACTTACCGACATAAACTTACATTAGTGACGCCGCTGGCTCTCTCCAAGAACTAGCCGGCCACTGTCCTCGCCGAACCCGTTGCTTGCGACGAAGGACTCGACTAGTAAATTAACCCATAGACACAACCCACCGAGTTTCTCGCCGGATCTTCTCAGTGGGTCGCGTTTCCGATCCGGTGGTAGATTCTGCGAAGCACTGCTCTCGCTAGGGCCAGTGTTAGCAATGTACCTGGTTTGAGGCCCGTGAGCTCACCTACACGTCAAGGAGGAGCTGATATAGCCTCTCAAGGCTATCAGCTTAGGTAGGAAAATAAGACGAGGAACTAGCAGGACGCAGAGATAATTTCATTAGCATCAGGAATGAACGCTCAGAACAAAAAGCTTCAATCATTTACATAACGCGAATATGTGCTCCTTGTATATCGGAACTGTGACGTGCGCGCTTCGAGAGAAATCGTAAATAATATTTTATTATATTCAAATAAAGCACTATTTACGTCACGGCACTTGACTCATACACTTGAGCTTTTAAAGCATATCGATTATGAACCAATTTCAAAACAGGGTTATTGCTGCCGGAAATTGCTGTATTAGCTGTGAAAACTGAGTTTAGTTGCTCAATAAAAAACCTTTAAGCAAATAAACTACAAAAAAACACAGCGACCGCGTCCGGCCGTATAAACCATTTTAATCTTTATATCGTATGCGATAAATCTTCAAGTCCAGCGATTGTTACACGCTCGACGTAATTCCGCACGAGCTTCCTGTTCTAATGAGCTATCTGGCCTGTGAAGAAAATGTACGTATCTATTATCATGTACATTCATTAGTAATAGGAGCCTGCTGTTAATTCATATCGTGTTCTCTCGACGTAACAACTGTAGCTTTACTCTGTACAGGCGTCGAGAATGGTCCTCTGTGCTTTTGTTTACGTAATAATCAAAGTTTGTCTATACTATAATAATATTATAAAGAGGAAAGATTTGTTTGTTTGTTTGTATTGAATAGGCTTCGAAACTACTGAACCGATTTGAAAAATTCTTTCACTGTTTGGTAGCTACACTATTGCCGAATGACATAGGATATAAACTTTTTTGAAAAAATTAGGGATCCTTACTAAAACTCTAATAATGTAATACAAGGTGTAAAAAAATTACCTAAAATATTATTTACATCGCGTGCCTTGCGAAAGCAATTGATGATAGAATAAAATAATGTACTATGACTTTGTAGAACACATTATTATTTACAAAAAGTGTCGCGACAGCATATTATCTAACTATTATAGTTCTGCCGCAATAAGTGTTCTTTTATGTAAAAATACAAAACAATGTCAAATATCGTTGAAATTTTGGTTAAAAACCCGAGCGGAGCCGGAGCGGGCCGCTAGTCTACAATAATTATAATAAGTCTCCGTTTTACAAAACTGGCCATTTGAATCGTAATTTATGTATGGCGATAAATTGTGAACTCAAATATAATATTTAATACAAAAAAATTGAAATTATATTATTTAAAAACACAGTCATTTATTTGTTTAATTTGTGTACTAGCTTTTGCCCGCGACTTCGTACGCGTGGTATAGTTACTTTGACATAACGCTAAATTTTACCCGTCTCTTTTTTATGTAGAAAGTGAAAATATTTTGAATAATAGAATGTTAAAGAGCTATTTAAGGTACCAAAATTACGCATTTTAACTGACTTCAAAAGAGGAAGTTATCAATTCGACTATAATTTTTTTCTATGTATGTTCACCGATTTCTCGAAAATCCTTGAACCGATTCTGATAATTCTTTTTTCTTTTTTTTGTTCGAAAGAGTAGACTTCCCGAATGGTCCTGTAATCATCAAGATCTGATGATGGGATCCTGGGGAAATCCAGAAAAATCTATAATTGTCAAAGCCTATCTTGAATTGATTTGAGTGTTTCAATGTTGTAATGAACAATGTATTTATTTGGATAGGGATTAATATCATCTTCATAAAAACACCTCCACCTATAATTCTTTATTTTAGAACAAATTTGGTTAGCATAAAAAACGTTATAGTGAGCCAACCTTAACATATAGACATGCTGTCGGGGACTTTTTTTTAGATCTTTTAAAGGGGAACAATTCTGTCATACATTATTTTAGCGAAACTTTAACCGTTTCCGCAGCGCACACAGCGGAAGCTCTCAAAAAGGAAAAAAAACCCTGATTTGAAACATTCTTTATTGGTGCTCCGTTTGTATTGGTCTTAGCGTGATGTTATATAGCCTTCCTCAATAAATGGGCTATCTAACACTGAAAGAATTTTTCAAATCGGACGAGTAGCTCCTGAGATTAGCGCGTTCAAACAAACAAACAAACTCTTCACTTATAATATTAGTATAGATTAATTAGAGTTTTTTTTCACTACATTTGTATCTTTTCCATCAATATGAACACGATGAAGATACGAGTAATCATGTAATGCGAGAGCCGTCTGAACAATCGCCAGCGCGACGAGCACGTCACGGCGTGGCTTGCGTTACTTAATAGACAAAGAAACTGAGAGATTGTCAACTGCGTTGTTACTTGTGATGGAGAAATGATTATTTTTGCTAATTATAAACGGTGATCTTGTTGTTCAGATCCAGTTTAAGCACCTAGACAATGCCTCAAAAGAAAACTTTACTCTAAAAGAGCCACGGTCACTGTTTGTTGGTCTAACGCCGGTATAATTATCACAGTTGTTTACCAAATGGCAGGAGCATTACTGCGGATGTGTACTGTGAGGAGCTGGACACAATGTCCGGCCAGTCCTGGTTAATCCCTCGTCCCCTCTGCCCCTATTGACCAAGCTCGACCTCATGCGGCAGAACAGACGGTCTCTAGCTACAAGAGCTAGGGTTGGAAGTTTTGCGTTTATTTACGTATCGAAAAAATATATATTGGACCTTTCAAAAATTCTCTCAACGTAAGAAGAATATTCAGTTCTTTTAGAAGACTACAAACTGGTACTTACAGTTTCTTACCTCTCAATGTTAAAGGCCCAAGGTATCTGTGAAAGTATCTGTGATCTGAACTTTTCAAGATGTATGGGCGTAAGATTTTTGCCATCCTTTTTAGTGAGAGATCTCTAAAGATTTTAATTTATATTAATACCGATGTTAGTTAATTGGAATTTTTTGTAACATGACCTTTAAGCGAAGTCTTATGTTATATTCTTACATTCTGTTATATGAAAAATTATATGAAGCGAAATGAGATATATATTCTCAGTCTAATGGTGGTTATTTACTTTTTTTTTATTGCTTAGATGGGTGGACGAGCTCACAGCGCACCTGGTGTTAAGTGGTTACTGAAGCCCATAGATATCTACAACGTAAATGCGCAACCCGTCTTGAGATATAAGTTCTAAGGTCTCAAGTATAGTTACAACGACTGCCCCACCTTACAAACCGAAACGCATCACTGCTTCACGGCAGAAATAAGTGGGGTGGTGGTACCTACCCGCGCGGACTCACAAGAGGTCCTACCACCAGTAATTACGCGAATTATAATTTTGCGGGTTTGATTTTTATTACACGATGTTATTATTCTTTCGCCGTGGAAGTTAATCGTGAACATCTGTTGAGTACGTATTTCATTACAAAAATTGGTACCCGCCTACGGGATTCGAGCACCGGTGTATCACTCAACACGAATGCACTGGACGTCTCAATCCTTAGGCCACGACGACTTCTTACTAAGACTTTTGACATTTTGGAAGAACTCGAGAAGCTACGTCCGGTGGCTTTGCTTCATTTTCCCACATTTGTGCGCTTTCACAGATCCTAAAGAATTTATAAACTACTGTTATTATTACACATTTAAACATGAAAATACACTATATTAACAAGATTGAACAATTTACATAACTTCGCTCTTCTGCCAGTAGCAAGGGAGATAACAAGAATAGCATGCATGAAGTTAAGCCAAAGTGAATTTGGTAAAAAAAAACCAAACCCGGTGTTAGGTCTGAACTACTCATGAATTAATTAAAACTAATTATTTGTAGCATGTTTGTCTGCCTGTGTGTTGTGTACTTGCGAGTATTTGAAGCAGTTCAGTTAGTTTCTTGTAGAGCTTTACAAAATTAATTTAGGTTTCCACCGGGGGCGCTCGTCCAGCTGTTAGCAAAACCCATCCCTCTTGGTTGAGCCTGTGCTCACCCACCTATCCTGGTGAAACTAGAAAGGCCTCTGGGCCAGCAGTAAAACTTTCTTCACAAAAAAAAAAATATATGTGTGCAATTCACACGTGGCAGAAGTGAAACCTTCCAAAATTAAAATAGAATTATCCTAAACGTCTTAAGTATATGTAAAATTTTGTCATTAGTAAATAATTGTAAGGTAGCGCCCTCTGTGAATTGATATTTTAATTTCACGTATAATCTTAAATTAAAATTCACTACAAGAGCTTTCATACACACGTTAGTATTAAAAAATCTCACAGATGGCGCTGTATTAAATAGTATGTATATTTCTGTCTCATTCTTTGCNGAAAAAAAAAAAAAAAAAAAAAACATTTAAACATGAAAATACACTATATTAACAAGATTGAACAATTTATATAACTTCGCTCTTCTGCCAGTAGCAAGGGAGATCACAAGAATATCACGCACAAAGTTATGTCAAAGTGAATTTTGTAAAAAAAAACCAAACCCGGTGTTAGGTCTGAACTACTCATGAATTAATTAAAAGTAATTATTTGTAGCATGTTTGTCTGCCTGTGTGTTGTGTACTTGCGAGTATTTGAAGCAGTTCAGTTAGTTTCTTGTAGAGCTTTACAAAATTAATTTAGTTTTCCACCGGGGGCGCTCGTCCAGCTGTTAGCAAAACCCATCCCTCTTGGTTGAGCCTGTGCTCACCCACCTATCCTGGTGAAACTAGAAAGGCCTCTAGGCCCCCAGTAAAACTTTCTTCACAAAAAAGCTTACAAAATAGTATCATCAATGTAAGGCAGGTGGCGTGCCAGCCGCGTCAATAAAAACGCGTAGATTTTATATAATAGTATATACCGCTAGTGAGATTGAAATGTTGTGGTCAGACTAGCTCACAAAAGACATCAGTTAAGTCTCTATAGGTACAGGCTGCTGACACGAGCGTGTCCGATTTATTGTGGTATTACTGGTGGTAGGACCTCTTGTGAGTCTGCGCGGGTAAGTACCACCACCCTGCCTATTTCTGCTGTGAAGCAGTAATGTATTTCGGTTTGAAGGGTGGGGCAGCTGTTGTAAGTATACTTGAGACCTTAGAACTTTTATCTCAAGGTGGGTGGCGCATTTACGTTGTGGATGTCTATGGGCTCCAGTAACCACTTAACATCAGGTGGGCTGTGAGCTCATCCACCCATCTAAGTAATAAAAAAAAATTGTAAGAAAATTGTCGTCTTATCGAAGGGAGACGGTAGCCATCACGAGAGCTCTAATAGCTTCTTTACATATATCCGCGTATTTTTTACAGTTACGGCGACATGGTCCCGGGCACCATCGCGGGCAAGATCGTGGGTGGAGTATGCTCGCTGTCCGGAGTGCTGGTCATTGCTCTACCGGTACCGGTCATCGTTTCCAACTTCTCCAGGATCTATCACCAAAACCAACGCGCTGATAAAAGGAAGGCACAACGAGTAAGTGTTTTAATCTATACTTAATATCATAAAGCTGAAGAGTTTGTTTGTTTGAACGCGCTAATCTCAGGAACTACTGGTCCGATTTGAAGTGTTAGATAGCCTATTTATCGAGGAAGGCTATAGGCTATATAGCATCACGCTAAGACCAATACAAACGGAGCACCAATAAATAATGTTTCAAAATCAGGGTTTTTTCCCTTTTGAGAGCTTCCGTTGCGTGCGCTGCAGAAACGGTTAAAGTTTCGCTAAAATAATGTATGACAGAATTGTTCTCCTTTAAAAGATCCAAAAAAAACTGCGACAGCATATGTCTATATGTTAAGGTTGGCTCACTATAACGTTTTTTATGCTAACTAAATTTGTTCTAAAATAAAGCATTATTTGTGAACTATTCCACGCCGACGAATTCGCGGGGAAAATCAAGTGTTTTAATAATGTAACAGTAATGATTCATATATTTATTTATATTTATTGGTTATGTCGATGGACTAGGTCATGGCCTATGTGATTTTAAATGGTTACCGGAGCTCATAGACGTCAACAATGTTAAATGCCGCCACCCACCATAAGACATAAGTTCTAAGTCTAAATTTTACAGTTCAAACCGAAATGTATTACTGCTTCACGACAGAAATAGACAGGCTGGTGGTACCTGCCCGTGTAGGCTCACAAGACGCCCTACCACCTCTGGATTATGGCCAGTACTTATGAACCGTAAATGTCACTAAACTCAAAACAGGGTTAATAGATCAAACGCTCAAACGCTGATAATTGCTCTCTGGTCATATATATCGAACACCAGGTATGCGACCGTGGCCACCTGTAGCTACTGCTACTACTAATTTGCCCCTAATTTCAACACAAATCTATTGGATCTATTATAGATTAACTTAACCAAATCGACACTAGTTCAATCATTGTAGGTTAGCGGTGACTGACGCGTATATAAACACAGAAGAGTACGTTTACGATTGTATCATACCATGTATGAATGGGCTTGATGATCTAAACATGAATCAGGTACAAATGCGATTCAGACAGCTTCAAGATGATTCACTCAGTTTTAAACGTCACCCAGCAGTTCGCCGATGCCACCACCAAATACCGTGTCCTGTAAAATTTAATAAAACCTCTCATTTGAACTTTCAGAAAGCCCGTCTTGCCCGCATCCGCATTGCCAAGGCATCCTCAGGCGCTGCCTTCGTGTCCAAGAAGAAAGCTGCCGAAGCTCGTCTTGCAGCCCAGGAGTCAGGCGTGGAGCTTGATGATGCCGGCAGGGATGAGGATATTTTCGAATTGCAACATCACCATCTTTTGCGATGCTTGGAGAGGACTACGGTGAGATGAATTCATTGATTGAATTTTTGTAACGTATGGTTTGAACCCCAATTCCTTAAGTCAACAAACTCTGAACTATTGAAAATATTCATTAACCTGCTTCTATTATCTTATAGTTCACTGCCACTTGCTGACTGCTACCTGCTACTCATGTTTAGTTTGTTATAAAGTAAGCCTCGACTACCCTGTACTGTGCGCTTGATAGGTATACTTACAAAATATGGTCAGCCACTCTGAACGTCATTGCCAGAAAGTAAACTAAATATTTTTTCACATGAAGTTCCCTAATTTTCCGACTTTTAGTTGCATATAATTTCTTTATCAGCTACTAGAAGCTTGGGCCCCAATTTCTTCTCACAAGGAGCGAACAGTAATACGACCAGTTACCAGAGAGTACAGAGTACAGGCAAAAACCGGTTAGGTCTTAGCCTNGGTCAGCCACTCTGAACGTCATTGCCAGAAAGTAAACTAAATATTTTTTCACATGAAGTTCCCTAATTTTCCGACTTTTAGTTGCATATAATTTCTTTATCAGCTACTAGAAGCTTGGGCCCCAATTTCTTCTCACAAGGAGCGAACAGTAATACGACCAGTTACCAGAGAGTACAGAGTACAGGCAAAAACCGGTTAGGTCTTAGCCTAGGCATATAACCATGATTGATAGAGCCTGCATTGTCATTAGATGAAAGTAAAGGTCTCAAGCAAGCCTGACCACGTGACCCGGAGCCCTACACCCCACGAGTATGACGCGCGAGCCAGCCACCTCCAGCCGCTCTTAGACGTATGAAGTTGGAGTTCAAAGATCAAAAGGTTGGGTTCAGGTCGCGAGGTCAGAAGCTCACATTGGTTTTATAATTTGTTAAACAAGGGGAGAGAGTGACTTAATATAATTGTTAGGAGCCTTGTGGAGTCGCAGCCATCTCGCTAGAGACTCAACAGCACTAGCTCGAGGTATGGACTCACAGTTGACAAAAAGAACGTAATATACTCACATCGCCCTTTCATTTTATTTTATTTGGCATAAGTGGTAGACCCTCACGACCTGATTGCTGTTAGTACTGCGGGGACCGCATCCAGGTCCGACCGCTCATGTTCTTCTACTGAGACATCAATGAAAAATGAGCACACTTTATTATTCGTGGAATTTACTTTAATTTCTAATTAAAATAATTACATTATTCAGGAAGTACATAATTGGTTGAGGAAAAAGTATTTTCGCATTATAGTATGTATGAACTTGTAATAAAATATCTTTGACTATACTATTTGTATCTGGTTGGTTTTGGTATCATTAAAAGATTAAATTTTAAAAAAGATAATTCCAAATTCAAATTAGGAAAATGTGTGATTTTTATTTATTTTTCGTACTGTCAAGATGAGTGAACGTAATGAAGAAATTCAATACATTTTAAAATTTTAATACAAAAAAGGTAAAAATGCAACGCAAGCCGCGAAAAAAATTTGCGATGTTTATGGACCTAGTGCAGTGTCTGTGAGAGTAGCACTTTGGTTTAAGCGTTTAAAATGGATGCCATTTTTGAAAAATTGGAGCAAGATTGACACATCGGTATTACGACGTAGCTGAAGAACTGAGAATTGACCACAAAACAGTTTTGGCGCACTTGAAAAAAACTGGGTACACAAAAAAGCTCGATATTTGGGTACCTCACGAGCTCACTGAAAGAAACCTAATGAACCGTCTACTCATTTGTGATTCTTTATTACGACGTAATGAAACCGAACCATTTTTGAAGAAGCTGATAACTGGTGATAAAAAGTGGATCACGTACGACAAGAACGTGCAAAAAAAGTCGTGGTCAAAGGCTGGTCAGGCTTCACAGACTGTGGCGAAACCCGGGTTACCGGAAGTGGAGCTTGGCTGGGAGGTGTTAATGCATCCGCCGCATAGTCCTGACCTTGCACTTTCAGAATTCCACCTGTTTCGGTCTCTTCAGAATTCTTTAGGCAGTGTCAGGTTAACATCACGAGAGGACTGCCAAAACCAATTGTCGCGGTATTTTGATCAGAAGCCCCAAAATTTCTAAAGCAATGGGATCATGATACCTACATAATTTAGTTAAATGTAAATATACTATATTCAAAAATGTTGCGAATTTTCTTAAAAAATGCGAAGAAACTTTTTCCCCAAACTTATATGTATGATTTACTATTTTTGCTAAATTTCACATTACAGGTCAGGGCAGCTACGGAAGCTCATATTGCACCCCTAGATAGTTAAGTGTCGGCATTGTTCCCAGGATCGGGAGTTCGTGGAGATAGAGAACCCTTACAACGGAGCTGCGAAGAGGCCGGGCTCGCCCTCGCCCCTCGCGTCACCCGCCCATTCATCCCGCGCGCCCGCCCTGCTGGCCTGCTGCGCGCGGTGCGGCTGCTGCCCACAGAAGTACCAGGTGAACATTTGTTACGCATCAGCTATGAGCTGTCTTCATTCGGTATCTATACTAATATATAAATCTACAGTGGTGTTTACGGATGTTCCGTTATAACTACTGAACCGTGCATCCGATTGACCTGAAACTTGGTATCCATGTAGATAATACATGTACTTAATGGTTAGGCTAATATTTATATGAGTGTTGGACTTATCAGTTGCAGAGGCATTAATGATGAGAATCTTTGTGAGGGTGAGAAATAATAATGCGAAGCAGACGGGTACAGCTAGTTACCAATATTTGTATTAGTAAACTAACTGACCCGGCAGAATTCGTAGTGCCTCAATCGATAAATAAAAGACACATCAAGGGGACACATCAAAGGAAAAACAAAATTGTTATTTTTATTTAATTCTGAGCATTTTCATATTTATTTACCTTTTAAACCTTCTCTGGACTTCCACAAATAATTCAAGATCAAAATTAGCCAAATCGGTCCAGCCGCTCTCGAGTTTTAGCGAGACTAACGAACAGCAATTCATTTATATATATATATATAGACGATAAATGATGAGCGAAAACAGTTTTTACAAATAGTACTTACCGGTTTTGTTAAACGAGTCGTTATGGTTTCGAACTTAGCATTTATGGAGTTAATTTGGGATTTAGATATACATGGAATTTATCCATGTATTGAAGTGTCAATACGTTCAATTAATAACAGGATTAGAACTTGAGTTTTTCGTTTAAGTTTTTTGACCGCTTGAAGAGCTTGGTTACATGTTTTTAATTTTTATCCAGCTTTACGGACTGTCACGTAGCCTACTGAGGCCTAAATAAATTAACTATTTCCATATAAATACATTATTTAGAACCGAATACGTCGGGGGTGGAGGTCGGGGCGGGGGGTGCAGCTATGTTGTTGCAGCACTCCTCTTGAGATAAATCGATGTCCAAAATTGTATTATATAGCAGCTGTCTTCCCTACGAACCGGAACCTTTACTTGACGATGAAAACGGGCGGGCTGGTGGTACCTACTCGTCTGCGCTCATCCAAACAGTGAAAATATAACTAATTAGTTCTATTACTTTAAGTGACTAGTATTGTGTTTTGATGACAGAAGCGTCATCGCTCAGTGCGCTGTGTGAGTCCGATCGGACTCATCTCTTACCGCCGAGAGGTACCTACTTGTACAAGCCACAGTCGTGTGCGACTGTAGCTGGGTAGCGTTATCATATCAACAATTGTGTTTTAAACATTCATAATCTACGTGAGCTAATCTGGTATCAGTCACTACGACATACGTGGGAGGTTATTTCGAGAAGGACATACTGATAGAGTTATATTGTTGAACGCTGCCCGGCTACGCGTCACGTGAAGTCGCTCTAAGCCATCAGTCGTCCTTGTCGCGGGATCTTGTGTTGTCAAACTATTTCCATGGCCTTATCCAATTTCTAGAGCTTTTGATAGAGTTAAGAAGAGAACAGACAGTATGTGACCACAGATTTTTTAACAATTTGTAATAATTAGGAAACATGTTCCTTTGAGTTAAATCTTTACATAAATCATGTATTAGAATTATTTCAGTAAAGTCCTAAATATTTCCAAGTGTTTAAGAAACAGAAGAAACTTAAAGACTCCTAAGTTTTGCAGCTGATTTTAAAAAGTTACAAGAGCCCACAGCCTTGTCCCGTTGTTGCAACGGTTGTCCAAGCCGTCAATCAACCGGCACAGTTGTGACCGCCGGTCCCAACCCGACTGATTAAGATCCCATTATGTTTGTTCTTGCCCCGCAGTTAACAGTCCCAATTTTTTTTTACGTGAAATTTCTTCAAACTGTAGTATCTTTCAGTAACGTCTGTGGCCTGTTTAGACAATTCTTATAAACATTTAACTGACTATGGAATTGTTTGAGTATATGTATGGACTGGTACATAAACATGGATGCTTGAATTTCTCTCAGAGCACTTCGTATTAAGTAGTTACTCAGCGGATTCGTCAAATGCAACATGCAGCGGTTAAAGTGAGGCCATTTTCATTCAAATATGCACGAGTACATATGTAGACGCATCGCAAATCTTGAGAGTAACTTGTACACTTTAGGTTTATCCCTAAATGTTGAAATCCTTTTAAAAGTCCTCTTAAAACTTTTTTTAAACGTCTTTTTAAACGACTGTTAGTCTGGCAGTCTCGAGAACACGACAAGAGATATTGTTTCGCCTCTTCGAGTGGCATCTCGTGTTGAGTCTTAAAGGTCATAGAAATAGGGTGTGCGTTAACACAAGACCCGCTGTTTCGTGGCTTGGGATGCGAGTCCGTGCCTATATACCGCTAGCCGTGTGTGTCTAGCTTGATGGGGTCCAATATTGTAACCATAGAGTCATTTGGCTTCAAGCTACAGTGTAATGTGTGACCGTTGCGTTTGATTATCGTATGGTAAGTATTACGGCTGTGACGAAATTGGGAATGAACGCAATTCTTACACCAGAACACCAGCTGTTTATAAATTGTTTAAATCGAAGACCGTAGCGTTGCGCTGATTCCCTTTTTGCGTCCTCAGTAGTTATTATGGGGAAGAAAAATAATTATTTATATGTTAAGAAAAAGCTGAGTTTTGTGTTTATACGTATATATGTGTATGTCTATGCTAATTTGTTTTGTATTTTATTTCGGATCTACTCTGTACCTCGACTCTAAAACACAAATTTAACACCTTTTGTAACACACGAACACTTTTACGTTTTCCAAAATTTAGTTTTTCTTTCCAACGAAATCGAACCTTGTGTGTACGAGTGGTTGAGTTGAGACTTGGCTGGCAGGTCCTGATATTAGAGTCAAGTAGGAAGGGCCGGAAGGCGCGGCGGTACACCGCTACGTCGCGGCCCTCGGACACGTCGGTGTCGGCCGCCGCAAGCGAGGACCCGCTACCAGTACGTGCGCGCGGCCTCTTGTACCACGCAGCGAGATCTGCTCCCACCTCACCCGCCCCGTTACTGTGCTTCTAACTTAGAAAAGATCATATTCATTGTGGAATATGACTGTTACCTTGTGGTCTTCTCTTCTAATATCATTTAATTCTATTTAGTTGTGTTCCTTTATTTTTTGGCCACAATGTTATTGACAAAAATGAACTATGCAAAATATTTAGATTCGCTGTGTGGTATGATTCGCTGAACATAAATATAAAGGCTTTAAATGTCTGCAGGGTGTTGGCTGCGAATATAATGTTGTGTTGCTTCACGTTGTACCCTTATTGTTGTTACGGGTCTTGTAAAAGTTGTTGTAAGTTGTTGTATTTGTGATTAGCTTTCGCTGTCGTGTTTATTGTAATTAAATAATAATTTGTTGTTTTTATATTGTTGTTTCGTAATGTATATGAGTCGCTTTATTGTCTATTATAAAATAAATATATATTGTTTCCAAATATACATAAATATATTATACTATTAAAAAAAGAAAGCGACTGTAGATCCAAGAGTGCTGTAAGTGTTCTCATGCTGCTGATGGAGGATGCCTTCTTCATTTACGTGTTTATGTACATTTAATTATTCAATATAATTATTCCACATTTGAAACCAACAAAGCAGTACAAATGCCAACACACTGCACACATCGTAAATAAAATTGGCTCTTATCGAAAAAAAAAACAAGTAAAATGAAGCCGTCATATTAATTTGCTGGTTCAAGAAAAGAAAGTATTTTGAAAATAAAATCAGTCGCGTTGTTTTCATGTATTTACGTATTCCTACCGTCGATATCCGAACATTATTCAATCACCAACGAGTTCAGTGAACTCTCACATACCGCTACAAACTTTGGTCATCGGTCAGACTTCAATAACTTTACTCAACTCGTTCATTGGTTCATTTTTACTTCGATATGCACATTACGTTTCTATCGAAAGAAAACTTTTAGCACACAGTTTTAAAAATAACGTGTGAGGTATACAAGATATTCACGTTCCACGCCGACGCCGCCGTTGGCACCGCGGCATGAGGAGTAGGGTGAGGTTCACAAAGACATACCGACTCCGAGATCTTCCAAAACATATGGAAGGTCTAAACATAATTCGTCCTCGAGTTAGTTCACTGTTCGCAACGGGAGAACGCATACAATAAAATTACCATTACAAAAATTATGAGTACATTTTTAAACATTAGCACAACATAATTACATATGTGGTTAAACTCTGACCTTTGACCTTAGAATTAACATACCGTTACACGCTGCTGGGTCTACATTTAATAAGGAAAAAGTTGATTTTATTGGCATGGCACAAACACACATTCTACTATTCACAGATTATGTTTTTATTTATTTAATTTTGTTGTGTTAAGTGAAGTGTAGCTTTTTGTGAGAGCTTTTTTCGTTGATATGTTAACGAAGTATGTAGTTAGTTACATGTGATATTAAGCTATTTAATTTTTATATATTTTGGGATATTCGTGTAGAAATGTAACTAATTGTGTGACACAAACCTATAGTTTTAAAAATTGAATTTACGTAAGAAAGTTTATCGGACAGTTACTCCGGGGACACTATCGGGGACGTACTATATTCTAACTCCTTCTCCATAAATATTTTATGTACATAACGTGCGATGTGTTCACGAGTGGTTACGATTGGCACCCTGCCAGTCTTCCTATCTTGATCTTGTTAATGTCATGTGCAACGGTTGCAGCAGAAACCGCATGCTCGTCTCTCATTGTAAGATAATATAAATGGGAGAATGGACAGTTTCGTAAGCCCTTTATACTTTTTATACTGTCAATAGAAAAATTACGGTACGACACTATTTATTTATTAAATAAAAAATGGAAAAAACCTCCTGAAAAATATTAAAATTAAAAACTTGAATCCATTAAAAAATAATTAGGATTTGAAATGAAAATAATGAATGAAGTGTTTCGTTATTGCAGCAAGCATGCGGTAAATACATTCCTGCGGGCAGCACGGTGCAAGGAAACCAGACAGGGGTTGCGATGGACGGGACCTACCTCGTCGAGGCATCCTTCTAGGAGCAGACCCACGCTTCCCAGTGTGTGGAGAGCTGTGTGTGACCCCAGAGACCACGAGTGTACGCACCCTAACGTGCTGTTACTAAGCTGTTCCACGAATTAACGACAATTACTAGTTATTAATCAATTTAATTAATCTAATAAGCGTAACGCGATACTGCCCAATCCAAGTCCAAGTGTCATTAGTTATGGACGATGGTAGTGGAGTGGTGAAATCGGAATAGAGCTCGCTGTCGTTCCAAAGTATTTAATCGGATCCGTTCAGTGGTATTCCATCTTATGAAATGGAGTTGTGGTTCCGTGCTATGTGAGGGGTTGAGGCTGGAATTGTTATTCATGGTAATTATAAACAAACAATTGAAATCGACTTCGTTCGTCTCATAAGATGGAATGGAATTCGGTTTATCCAAACTATATTGTAATGGGATTGACCTCAGTGATTCCAATCCTTTTTTAAATAGATAGATTCTTGTTGCTTCCATTCCAAATGTATCGGTGTCCTGTATTGTTAATAATATCCGCGTGGAATGGAAATGTCACTTTCGATGGCCGTACAGAGGACAGCATGTCCTTTGTAAGGATGATGCGGAGTTTACGAGAGGAAGTGTTCTACCTGTATATGTGTCGTGCAATTCATTTTACGTCTCCTCTTCTAATAGAGAATACATTTGAAGTGTAGTTTAAGCCGTAAACAGTATTAAATAAGGTTTTATTGTAAATTACTCTGATGTGGACTTTTTAAAATTTTGGCGGTTACATAATAATTGGAATTATCTTCATTGTTCTGATGCTGAGCGAGGCACGGCCGGCGCGGACGACTGCGGCGGACCCACGGCGTCAGACAACTTACAATTTATTGAAACTCGATTGTGAAATTTGATACGTCGAGTGTTTTAAAATTATGATTATTGTGGAAGCTTTAGGAAAGACATGTAGATTCAAACTCTTCAACGTAGTCAATAGTTCGTTACTCGAGTCATATCAATGTTTAGATCGATGTAGGAAAGTTGTTTCCGTGTTCTTGACGTACGTACGACGTCGTACGTACGTACGTCTGAATGTTAACATTTTAATAGGAATATTGTCCTTTTTATTTGTGATTTTAGTGTAGTAATAAATATAACGGTGGAACTTGCGATCATGAGGCTTTTGCGTTTATCAAATTTACGCAAATTTTTAATGGACTAAGTGTTGCCAGCGTCGGGAAAATACGGGAAACACGACAAATGTCGTTGTTACGTGCGAAGGATTGATCATAAATTGTAAGGCACCGTGATGAATATTAACATGCTAACTGCAACGGTGACTTTCCGTTCCGGAATTTTAAGATCTAACTTAAGATCTGTTTATAAAATCGAAGTGTTGTGAGGAATTGCCCGATGCCAGATGACATGTCAACAGTGTGCTGAAGTGATTGAATGTAGGTAGTACTCGTTGATATCGAAATGGGAGACGTTATGTTCGTTTAACCACTAGGACTCTAGTGCCTTCGAGGTTTGGTTCACGAACGTAGCTCTGTGCTAGTGAGGTAGTCAGGTAGCCAGGAGTAGGATAGTGTCGACAGAATGTAGTGTTTAAACTCCACAATCTCTAGACTTATTAACGACTCGTCAAATTTCTTAGTTTAGAAAAAAAAGATAGTAATAATTATTAAGTTCATTTCTGAAATATTAAAATGACAGATTGTTCGAGTTTAATTGCGGCAGTAAATTGTGGAATTGACTTTAATTAAACTTAGCGCTCAAGTTACCGGCAGGCATTTAATAATCGCACTGGCCATGGAAAAGCTCGATAGACGTAAAACTTACATTATCCGTAATACTTTAATTATTTAGTAAATTCATAAAATCACATTAAATTTAAATTCAAATTAAATTTTAACAAGAAATAAAATCGAACCGTCATTTTTGAGGGCGTCGTGGGCCGAAGGATAAGACGCCCGGTACATCCGTCTCGAGTGACGCGACCGTGTCGGGGTTCGACTCCCGCCGGTAGGTACCAGTCTTCCTTATACGTACCTACGAATATGCTCTTAACACACATTCAGGAATGACTTTCACAGGGAAAGAATAATATCGTGTAATAAAAATGAAACCCGCAATAATTATAACCATGTAATGACTGGTAGGTACCATCACAAGAACCACCTTGACTACTTCTGCCCCGAAAGAGTAATGCTTTCCGGCTAGGGACGCCAACCACTCTACTATACAATTGAGATTTAGGTTGATGACACCGCGAGTTTGTTCATTCGTCCATATCCAACAAAAAAAAACAATTCTTAAAACCCCTAACTGTAAGGTAGATAGACAAGACAAGACATAGGAATTTTGTTGTCTGAATTAAATTATAGCCACTATCATATTACGATCACTGTTATGTCTTGTGTCGGTTTAAATAAGTTACTTATTTTCAATGCTTAGTGACGACAAAGAAAAATAATTACCAGTAAGTTCGCATGAATGTTACCTTCACGATAAATAGTGTAATAAGCGTATATCACAATTATATTCATTGTTATGGATGAAATTCTTCAGGAAATGTTCTAAACTAAAGAAATTTAACGTAGTCGGATATTGGGTGAGTCCCCGAGCCTACGGTGTCTAGTAGCGACTCCTAGTTGTTCTAGTTAACGAAAAACTCTTATGAATGCGATGAAAGAAGATGAGTTGAGTTTGCAGCCTGCCTCGGTACCTTGCTATGTGGTTTTCTTTTAACAACGATCACTTCTTTGATGTATATTTCAAAATAATCCGCCGCTGAATGTAGGCTGAACTCCACAGCGGTTTCCACACGGATAGAATGCCTCCATAACTTGTTGTCAAATGCATTTAAGTAATAGCCGTCACAAAATTTTAGATCTTATTTTTAAAAAGTATCTGCGACTGAATGTGAAAAAACGGCTTTCATCTATTGTAAGCTAGAGAGGAGTTGACCAGATGTCTGATTCTATCTGTTTTTAGGCAAGAGACATGATGCAAACTCAACAATTTACGAATCTTACTGTAATCTAGAATAATGTCTATTAATCAGTTAGATATTTTATTTGAATATATAGACGTAAGTGTAAGCATAGTTTAAAATAATTTAAAATTTTATGTGCATCGAATGCATGAAGTTTTATTGAAAATAAATTAATAATTAAAACAATTTTAATAAAACGTAAGTTTCTTTATGACCAAATTCGATGAAAATATGATTCTTCCAAAATATTGCCACAATATGTACTAACTTTAGTGAAAATATGTTTTAAACTGGTAACATTGATGTTACAGAAATGAAGAAGTAATTTGTCTATTGGTCGCGCGGCGAGGGCTGCCGTAAAGTCATAGTTCTGTAGTCGTATCCGGTTGAATTGAATCAACATTTTTAAAATGTTTTACGTAGCTCGAAATCTTTTGGTGTTATCAATTTTAACGGATTTTAGTAAAAAATATTTGTAAGCATTTCGTCAAATCGACATGATACTTACCTATCTTTGGTCTTTTATGTGGGTATTGTACATTACATGGATAGACGTGTTTTCATTCTGGTGGTATGTATACTTTATTTATTACTATTTAATTTATGTACACAGCCTTACAATAGAAAAATGTTTTGTTTGTTAGAGCGATTAAGAGCAACAAAATACTTTTTCTGAAATAATCTGGTTGTAAAATAATTTGAAAAAACTAATAATTGTTTTGAGTTACCAATTCTTTTGGATACCAGCAGCATTTGGACCACAATGGCAATTTCAATTCATTTCAATTGTGTAATTATACTTAGGTATTTATCCAATTATATGATTTTGTTTTAGCAATAACTTATTTTTATGGAAAAATTACTATTTTATTTATTTATGATGAGCGAGTGTCGCGTGAGCGCGCGACTCCTCACCCGTAGCGCTATGTGTCCGTATTCCTGTGATTCTAATGGCTGTATTACTGTTTAATTGTGTTTTATCGAAGCTTCTCGTACGTGAAGCTCTGATTTGTTGATTGAGTAGAAATTAAATTTTAAAACTTTCAATGGAAGGTATAATTTACAGATTCCGTGGTCACCTTCAATGAAATGTGATTGTCACGTGTGTCAGAGCGTGCCCCCGCGTGCGCCACTCGATATAATAATTGTCAAGCTAATGTGGAACATGAGCACGACGTACAGTTAACTTTGTCTTGTTGTAAGCTCCACAAGTGCTACGGGCATTGAACGGAGCAGACGTGCTCACAGCCCTCCTAGTGCTTAGCGGCTACTGGAGACCATAAATGAATGCTGTCGCCGTCCAAGTCTCGATTGCATTAGAATAATGGTGATCCCAGTTTTAAAAGTGTGTTTACGTCTCGGAGACAGGCAGTAGGACCAGGAGACGGGTCAAGTACAAGATAAGATGGGGTAGGCAGTTAGCTAAGGAAGGGATGACCAGGAACATAAATTGGACATCGTCTGGGAAGTGATAATGAAACCTTAAAAAGGATTGTAGACTACGGTGTATACTGCGGTGAACGTTAAAGGTGAACAAACCCACACTGGTCCTATCTGAGCCGCTGGACCACAGACGCATCGTCTGGCGCCATCGTGCGCACATTTTATTTATTTATTGATTAGATGGGTGGATGAGCTCACAGTCCACCTGGTGTTAAGTGGTTACTGGAGCCCATAGACATCTACAACGCAAATGCGCCACCCATCTTCAGATATTAGTTCTAAGGTCTCAGTATAGTTACCACAGCTGCCCCACCCTTCAAACCGAAATGCATTACTGCCTCACGATAGAAATAGGCAGGGTGGTCGTACCCGTGCGGAGTCACAAGAGGTCCTAACTTCGGGTGGGAGAACAGCACCAGCGTGCGAATTATCAAACTGTCCAATCAATTGTGTTGTTCTTAGAGCTCGTGAGGCGTAGACATAACTGAAACTACTTTACAGTTACAGTTAATATCTCGTGTACAACCGCACGCACGGCTTCGTGACCACGAAAACTGTAAATCAATCGAAAAATAACAATTGCCAGTTTAATCTAAGACTCCAGTGTGATTAGTGCGAGTTTTGTAACGCCATCGATAGCGTAAAAGTTAACTCAAATTTGTATGCAGTTGGACAGCGCCCCTAGCGGCAAACGTAGGCAAACGTTTCAACTGCGTATGAGTTAACTATTACGCTATAGAGAACGTTACTTTCTTTTTCCTACCTATGCTGATAGCCTTCAGAGGCTATTTCAGCTTCACCCTAGCGTTAGTAGGTGAGCTCACGGGGTTCAAACTGGAGAGTTGCTAACACTGGCCCTAGCAAGAGCAGTGCTTCGCAGAATCTACCACCGGATCGGAAACGCGACCCACTGAGAAGATCCGGCGAGAAACTCAGTGGGCTGTGTCTATTTTAATTCGCTCGTGGAGCTCTGCGTCGCAAGCGACGGGTTCGACGAGGACGGGGACCGGCGCTTGTGGTGCCTAAAAACACCGTTAATGGATCGGGAGGGTCCGTAATGACGTGTTGGGCAGAACTTTACAAAACTCGCATTAAGCACACAGTTCTTATTTCGCGGCGGCGCCACACCGGGCCGGGGGGCGCGGCCGTCGCCACGGACTGGACCCATATGAGAACGGCCTATAGCTGTAAGTTAATGTGAATTCTAAATATACCTTGTTAAGTTAACTTGTATTTTCAAATTTAATTTTATCGTGAAATGAAAATGTTGAATATGTACTCGTCGTCTATTTTAAATTTTATATTGTCCTGTTCAACATGATGAGTGGTGCGAGCGATGGAAGCCGGGCGAGTGCTGATGTTGTACTAAATTAATTAATTGTAATTAAATTATTTTAAAATGTTTTAATAGTAAGTATAAACACTTGGATGTATAAAATCTTAAAAGAAATATATTTTTATTTGAACGTATTAAATTTTAAATAATTTTAAATCTTTCTGAGGTGCAAATGCTCAATATTAATGTTTGTACGAAATGTTGATTTTTACATTTTAACATAAACTATCAAACAGAACAGTGCTCCTAAGACTGTTTAGTGTTTATTCGCGGCCCAGTGGTCGAGGATCGAGACCGGGCGTGTACAGAAACAAAGGAACTGAGCTTAATATTGCCGGCAGACAATTTACCATTAAATAGACGGTGTACACGTCTAGAAAATTAGTGTTGTGACTGTCGAACGTATATCGTCGGACCAATCCGAAGATTGTCTTATCAAGTGTATCTGACCTTTAGTGTTGTATTGACATTTTTAATTTTAATCTATCGACTGTCGACGCAAATATCGATGGCATTCGAAGCCCCTTGGTTATGAACCTATAGCTTAACTCTTTGTTATTTGAATGAAAATAAACATTATTAATGTAAATATTATTTGGTTGTTTTATTCATGCGCGTGGCAATCCTTGACAGGTTAGGGCGATCGGCACAATGTGAGCCCATTCTATATGAAAAAATATTATTTTACAAATACGTAACAAAACCATAAAGGCGAATTTACATTACGAAATTATTGGCATGATATTAATTTCGTGACATTAGTTTTACCAACAGTTTCACGTGTAATTTAATACTTTCGTAATGCATGCATTAATTTCATGCATGCAAATTAGTTTCGTGCCCTGCGCGATTTTTTGGTGAAATTAGTGTCATGCAACTAATTTCATAGTGTAGACGCGACGTAAAACTAAGCGTTGAAAATGGCAAACCAATGATGGAGCAAAGAAAAAAAATATAGATCTTATTAATGAATATCAGCGACAAGGGTGTCTCTGGGACCCGAAACACCTACATTAAAAAAATCAAAATTATCTTCACTCATTCGAAAATAGTTTTTATAACTCTCAGGATCTTCATCTGCTAATTCAGAGACTAACTTCATTGCACCTAAATGCCTTCTTGTTGACCATCCTCGAATCTACCAACGTCTTTTGGAACGAAGTTCCTTATTTTTTCTTGATAGTCTTTTTTTAAGTGTATTTCTTTAGCTACATTGAATATAGCAAAATATAGCTTTGATGCTGAAGACGCCATGGCTACTGCGATACTGTGGATTTCGCGACACTAATTTTTTTAACGAAATTACTTTCGCACATATCGAAACTACTTTCGTGAAACTGAGTTCAACATGCATGACACTAATTTCGTAATGTAAATCCCGCATAACGAATTATAAAAAAAATCTATTTTTTTTAATTAAGGTCGGATTAGTATATTCCTCCCAAACGAATTGGATCAATGGATTGAATAAAATTGTACACAAAATGTAATTTAAAAAAAACAAAATGTGTGCAATTCACACGTGGTAGAAGTGAAACCTTCCAAAATTAAAATACAATTATCCTAAACGTCTTAGGTATATGTAAAATTTTGTCATTAGTAAATAATTGTAAGGTAGCGCCCTCTGTGAATTGATATTTTAATTTCACGTATAATCCTAAATTAAAATTCACTACAAGAGCTTTCATACACACGTTAGTAATAAATAAATAAATAAAAATAATATTAACGTGATAGCTGCTATAATTTAAAAAACATAAGTTGTAATTCTAAAATTAAAAATGTGTAAAAAACCATTAGTCAACATTTTAATTTAAGAACAGCGACATCTGTTAGAAATAATATTTACTACGCTTCGAAATATTTGACACGTGATACTGTTGATATAGTAGTTAACTTATTATACGCTAGATGGCCAATGAAGGTTTTCAAATTATTTTTAAAACATTTGAGACTTTTTTGTCCAGTTTGACCAGAACAGGGCGACGAAAGCCCAGCCAGGAAGAGGGAGGTTTGAAACTTGTATGTAGCGTGACAAACCAAGACCGAGTATATCTACATCTTAATAATGGAAAAATATACCTACCATACTTTAGATGATACCTATATTAAATGACCGAGTCGCACCGGGTGTCCTGGTGCCAGTGCATTTCATCTCTCCGCTAATAATACGTTTAGATACTTACAACTTTACAGTAAACTCTCTTAATTCGGATAACGACAATCTCTTTACAATTCGGACCGTGATTGAACACGAATTTATATTGTTTTCATAAATAACATAGCGCGTATTTTACATTAGCTGAATAGTATCTGTAAATAATAATAATCCGAATCATTTTCTATAAAGAGTACTGTAATAATCCGCATCACAGTACGCAAATCCAGTTTTTCTTATTTACAAACAAAGTCCCGCTACAGATTCCAGAGTTGGTCACGATTCCCGAGGCGAGGTGGTGTCATGCGTGGGGCAGCTCGTATATCTATGACTTGTTGCGAGTGACAGAGATTTTTTTATTCTAGATTCACCGAACTGTTAGGTGAGCTCACGGGGCTCAAACCGGAAGTGTTGCTTACACTGGCCCTAGCAAGAGCAGCGTTTCACAGAATCTACCACCGGATCTACCAACGCGACCCACTTAGAAGATCCGGCGTGAAACTCAGTGGGCTGTGTCTATGGGTTAGTTTACTCCGGTGACCGGTGCTTGAGATGACAGTGATAGCGACCGAGCAAGGAACAGTGTGCTTAGTGGGAGCTTTATTATTTTCGATGGCGTAAAAGTTACCTCATATGTGTACAAATTAACGTTTACGCTGTCGAGAACGTTAAATAATTCGCACTGGGACGCAGATGGGAGGTATCAGAACTCACTCTCTCTCTGCTCTGCAGGCGCTGCTAACGAACGGCTTTTGAGCCGGATCACATGGATTACATCCGGAATACGGAAGCCGTGACCAGATTATTGCCAAATTGAAGCATATTGGGTTCATTTAATTTTTTACAGAGTAGCTGAACGAACTCAAGGTCCACCTGATGTTAAGTGGCTACTGGAATCCATGAACATCACGATGTGACTGCCAGTACACATTGAGTAGCGAGGATGAAGTTCTTTGGTATTTGAAATTATTGTTTTATGTGTAGACAGAAACGAACGACTAGTTCGCGTTAGACTTAGCAGGATGTACCCGTAGTTACGCTCATTTATGCAATTTTGAATATTGTCATAGTGTCATCTAGGTCAATATTGAGGTCCCTACCATTTAGGGCAGGACTTTAGTTAATAAATCATTGAAAACCGTTTTGTTCTGTTTAATTATTATATATCGAGTGCCAGCCCGAGTTAATGAGAATATTCCATTGCGGGCCGACTTACGTCGTATACTAGTGTATAGTGACCACGACTATTAGATCCGGTTTAATATTACTACCGCATCTCGAGCAGCCGCCGCGCAGACTCGCCGGCGTAGGTACGCCTGATAGCCCGCACAGTGGCTGCCCGATTCGGATGTGGTTTCACTGATGTACCGGTAATACATTCACGAATTAATAAGACTTCTTAATCTGCAATAAGGTAATTAGTTAATAGGAGACATACACAGATGACTTATTCAGCACTGCAAACTTAAAGCCGGGAACACACTGAGAGAGACGTAACAATGTACGCTTACAGTCGCTTACAACAAATCACCAATTTATTTTCGTCCACAGTACAGTAATGTTGCCGGTAACAGTTAAACGCACACGCTCGCGTGTAATATATGTAGCACGTGCACACACACGCACACGTGCATACGGTAATTGCAGAGAGAAGAAAAAATTGCGTTAAGTGTGCCTTACTTGCGCGCGCCGAGCCGCGTACGGGCGCGGGCGACCTGCGACCCAGCCCGCACGCCGCGCCGGGCCGTCTACCACTATACCAACCGTGAGGATCGCGACGGTACAACCAAAGCAGTACGAAGAACACACATGGACGTTTATCCATGGAGTTGCCCGCCGCTTGTGATGATGAGCTTCCTTCCTATACGTACACTCTAGACAGAGTGGTCGTGGTCATGCATCAGTCGGATCCTGCGATACTGATGCTCTCGCGATGCGACGCCATGTGGTGGAGTGAGCCACAGATTTTATGAGGTCGGTCCATCGTGTTGGAGATCGTCCGCGAGATCTTTTGATGATGCCGATTGATGATGATGATGATTTTGGTGATAAGCAGTCAGGTCGTATTTTCAAGATTCCTAACACTCCCGTCAATCCAAGATTCCGTATCTTCAACAAGCTCGCTCGCTTGGGATCGGTCATCTAATGAACGATGAAGTTCCAGCTTACGTCAGCAAACTACTTTTTTCTCTACCTATTCGAGAAGAGAAGAAAGAAGGTCGATGCTCTGGAGACGTGGTGCTGGAGACTAATGCTTTGTATTTCATGGGCCGAACTTCGCACCGATATCTCCATTCTTCAAGAGCTCGGCATTAAGCAGCGTCTTTCGGCGCTCGTGGGTGGGGCTCTCGACGAGGAAATGACACCATAGACGGCTTTATCCTTCAGGGCAAAGCAGGAGGCCCCAGACCCCGTGGAAGGTTGCCCATGCGATGGACCGACCAAGTCAAGTCGGTAGTTGGCGGTTGTTTTGAATGAGCGTACCAGGCTCATCACAGACCCGGAGAAGTGACGATAGCTCGTGAAGCGCATAACATCTGCCCACAGCAATGATACTGACTGAATACCGCGACAGCTTTGACAAGAGTGATACGAAGAAAGAAGATTCGCTGGCCTTAGCCTAAGAGGCTATTCTACCTAGGCGCGGATGGTTAGGTGAGCTCATGGGCTCCGCCTGACAGAATTATCTAAGATTAGCCCAGTGAGACTAGTCCAGCAAGAGAAGCAGAGTCTACTATCGGATCGGAATCGCGACCTACTAAGAAGATCCGGCGAGAAACTCAGTGGGTTAGCAAACTACAGTAGCATGACGAGCACTCCTGCGCACACCCCGGCACACACTTCCCATTGCTATTGTATGAAAGCGGCTTCATATTGAACTTTGAAGCTAGTTAAGTACCTACGTTTGGTGCGTCGCATGTTTCCAGTTAGCGAACATAGCGGGCGCCGTTCCGAGTGGCCACAGTTGGCTGACAGAGCGAGAAGTTCAAATCTCCGACGCTCGTAATTGATAAATAAATATGGCACGCGCCTCCGGGTCAACCAACTTGTGTTTTACCTGTTCTCTACAAGAAATTATCTAGACACAAATAAATAAGACATGCGAATAATGTTCGTCATAATTCATCACGCTGCTTCACTTTGAATTGGCCCAGAGCGCTGGGGACAGTCGCCCTCCGTCAAGAGGCTCCTAGTTGAAACAAATATATCTAACAAGTAGGTTCATATGTTCGGTACATGTTTGAAAACAATAACATAATAATATTTCATAATCAAAGTCACTCGATAATATAAGTAAGTATTTGATGGTCTTTAGTAAGCATTCGTATTTGTCTGATCATGAGATGAATAGGTACATATCTACTTATTGTTATGGTAATGTTTTTATGTTAATTTTAACATTTATTTCATAGTAGTATATTGGAGCTTTAACACTGAATTTCATACTTCTTCTTTCGAAGTACCTACCTCTTCATATAATCCTTCACCCTCTCAGGGTAAAATTTAGCAAAACGCCGACGTAAGTGTTAATTTATTTATTAACTAAACGCAGTTTTATGTTTGTTACTCTGCTGGAAATAAAATAATGGATTTCCGCACAGTCGTCCATTTCATATTTTGTCCCCTTAAAGCTGGAAGTTAATTGAATTAATTCATCCATATAATAGAATTTTATAAATACGTAGCTCTTTCAAAATGATCTCAACTGGCTTTAAACCAATCGTTTAGGAGTTGTGACCAACTATCGTTGAAACACAAATTTATTTTCTCCACGAAAAGATTCGTCTTATCGAATATTCTAGTGCCCAATTTGTAACCAAGTGATTTAAGACAAGGACTCCCAGTTTTCAAGTCTGATGAAGATAGCAAGGCTTTTTCAGCCGCGCCTGTATGGATTGAACTTTATGACTTGGTGCTGTGTCCTGTTGAAAGGACCAGTCTTGGTTATGGGACACGACGTGGTTAAAAAGAAAAAAAGCTTTTTAGCCCAATAACTAGATTAATGAGACTGATTTTTTCACAAACAATTGACTGAGCTACCCCTCGACACCCCACTAAGCCCTCACCGGCCTGCTAGTGTCCTGCTGACTTATCGATCAATTTGCTCAATGAAGTCCGAGTATCACTTCGTACTGTTAGGCCGGTAAGAGTAACGCCATCTATCGCCGAATAGTCGAACGAATATCGAAGGACCTAGAACGCTCGAGAAGTACAACGCCATCTATTGTCAGATATCGGAAACTATCACTAGAGATGTGTGGAATATTCTCAATAATTCTAGGGTTGAGGTATCGCCTATAAAAGCGTTGTAGAGATGGCACCCAGTCAGTCAGTAATCGGGACTACTCGAAGCGAAACAGCGAACGGATCACCTGACACGAAGCGGAACAACCGAATTGAGAGTTTTAAAGTGTTTGTTGAGTGTTTTAAGTACTCTAAGCGCGTAGCTTTACTAATATAATCTCGTCTGTAAATCAAACAACCTGTGTATTCCATTAAGCTGCTTGTTTCATTCTGAAATTATTAGTGAGTTATGATCACTGCTTCTCCGCTAAGCTGCAAGTTCTAAGTCATATTCTAAAACCCGCGACGTGGTTCTGAGAACTATATTAATTATCCGATATAAGCTTTTTGTTTTCGAATAGATTCTGAGAACTATTATAAGCTTATATAACTTTGAACTGAGAACTATTATAAGCTATATTATAAGCTTTATAGCTTTTTGTTTTCAAATAGGATTTCCTCTTTCCTTCTTTGTTTTTGTTTTAATTATTACGGATTATGGAGCTGAATCTGGAGACGCCATTTTTACCGACTTTAGAAGTCTGATTAACTTGAAAATTTGTACCCGCATCAGCTATCATCGTGTACTGTTAAAAGTGAGACCTTACAGCTCGTGTCTCGAGGTAGGTGGCGGCATTTACGTTGTAGACGTCTATGGGTTCCGGTAACCACTTAAAACCAGGTAGGCCGTCAGCTGGTCTAACCATCTAAGCAATAAAAAAATGCGCCGATGACATTACAATAATTTAATGTTATAGTAACTTCGACTAACCAAGCGGTAGGAGAGCTTTACTAATTTTTATCACTACCATATTGTCATCGTAAGAAACTTTTAAACAAAGATTAGCGCTAACATGAGGAAATACAATAAACATTCAACAGTATTTGATGTCACACAATCTGCTTTGAACTCATCCGATGTGTCTCAACATTTCTAGAGTGTTGGTGCAGTCTACGTACCACTTTGTACCGGGATGTTGTCCAGGATTTATCCGACTACGACTTTGAGACGTAAGGGCCAATTCTCAATAAAACAGGAATAGCGACTGTGTATTATTTAGGGCGGGACGATATCTGGCTCGTGGTGGATGAAGACGGGTCAGTGGTACCGGACCTGCTGTAATAGAGCAATTACGATTGCCACCATTTAAATCCCATTCTCAGATCACCATCAGAATCATAAACGTCAGCTCGTACATTAATCAAGTCCACTAGAAATTTCCGTTAAACGCACACATCCACACGTGCTCGGACACACACATGCACACATACGCACACACGGCCACACGTGAGTGTGCGTCGATGTAACGACCGGCGCGTGCGCACATTTACTTCATATTGTACAGTCGTCTCTGTTGTTCTTATACTAGTAATGTACCGGTCTCTGTCGCTCTCGTATGTAATTAAAAGTACGTTACCAGTGAGGCGCCGAGATTGTTTCACTCCGCGTCGCGTGTCGGTACTACCTACATACATACATACGTATGTGTCTATGCGCATTTATGTACACGGATTTTAGTTATTGGGCAATCAATGTTCAATACTGCACAGCGTCAGACCTCGAGTGTTCCACGGGCATCAGACTCGTTTGCCTCACATTACCTCAACTATGGGTAATATAAGTTATGATGTAGGTACCTACAATTTACATTGTTTCTGCCGATGACGGACGAGTATACAGCCGCGCTGATGATGAGTGATCAACATCGCTAAGGTAAATCAGCCTTATTCTGGGTACAGTCGAGTCACTACCCGCCACTGCGTACTTTTGAACAGGGATGTACAGCTTCACGAAACATTGTGACAAAGATTTAATACTCAAGCTTGACCCTCATTAGGACAGATGTCTGCAGGGCGCGGTAATCGATCGAATAGAATCAAATTTCACAGACACACTGCGCGTGTCTGTCCTGCTACCGAACAGAAGCCCTGAAGTCGCCCAAGCCTTGGGAGGATATAGTCAGTGTGTAAAGGACTCAAGACTTGAGGGCTGCCGACGACGCTGTCCCGGCAGACGGTCGCATCAGCCCTACAGTGAGCTTATTGTACGACCGTGGGCAGCAGTCACATGTACTTGTCGTACCTATTTTAGGATGAGTATATTATTGTGGTTCGAACATTCCTCTTAGTATGGGAGATGACCTGATGACCGTCGCCCTCAGAGAGCCTCATAGACTTCAGGGCGCTCAAATACCAAGGCGGTTAGTGGCATTAACGCTGTGTGAACTTCGTGTGTTCGATAACAACTTAACGTCGCGTGGCCGTGAGCTAGTTCACAAATCTATGCAATGAATAAAGAAAACTCAGAAAAAAATGAAATACACACAAGTACACAAATAAATCGTCTAGATGAAATTTAGTTCGTTACAGTTGATGAAAATCCACTTTTAACAACTATCGTTCGTCAGATAGGTAGGTACGGGTGAGTATCGAAATCCGACCATACCACTAACCACCCAAGGCTCACATTCATTTTATGTAGTACAGGTGTTCCTTCAGGGGCTGTTTTGTCATAAGACAGGTACTTCTATAGGTACTATTAATTTTTCTAATGAAATACGTACTTAACAAATGTTCACGATTAAATTCCACGCACGGTGAAGGAATAACATCGTGTAGTAAAAATAAAATCTACAAAATTATAATTTGCGTAATTACTGGTGGTAGGACCTCTTGTGAGTCCGCTCGGGTAGGTACCACCACCCTTCCTATTTCTCTTGTGAAGTAATAATGCGTTTCGGTTTGAAGGGTGGGACAGCCGTTCTAACTATACTGAGACCTTAGAACTCATATCTCAGGGAGGGTGGCGGCATTTACGTTGTAGATGTCTATGAGCTCCGGTAATCACTTAACAGGTGGGCTGATGAGCTCGTTCATCCATCTATGCACTAAAAAAACACAGATTAGAATACAGATTACTAGACTAGATACAGATTGGAACATAAACATTACCGATGCTATGAAATAAACTTAAGACATCAACGAATTACTAATATTTTAATTGATATACTGTACTGTTGATTACTGCATAGCTGGTGTCCACGGGCAGCAGTCATTGGTCACGTGGACTGTGTCTCTGAGCTATGAAGCATATAAGTATAGTGTATTTGTTTTTATATGTGATGTAATGTTAATAAGAAGCGTGAGGTAGGATCTTGTAATAATAGTGAGAAGTGTTCCGAGGAGTAGTGAGGGGACGAGGCCGCGCAATTATTGCACTTCCGGCCCGGGAGACTAGGGATGTAGTCGACTCATAGCTGCCCACGTCGATAAATACGTATCCTTACTGCCGCCAACCGCTCACCGCACCCCTTGGGAGCCGAGTTGAGACGGTTAGCTAATTTCGACTCGAGAATATGATAAGGTATACATCCCGCAACCAATTACTACTTAGATTGGCCACGCAAGGAGGCCTATTGCGTTATATAAATAATAAAAAGTAGTGGAACAGTGCAACAATACGCAAACTTTACACATTTGCCGAGCAGCAAGTGAGCTCGCACGGGTAGGTAGCATGGTCCGGACTCAATCTGCCGTAAAGCAGCTCACGAGTAAAATATAATACAGATTTTAACCTTGTTGCCCAAGGTCGGCAGCAAAGATAGCTCACACATTGAGGGCGGAGGTGGTCGTCGCTGGTTACCGGTACGCGAAGCATGGTGTGTCCCATCCACCTGGAGACATACTTTGGTATGCTACCCTGTCCTCGAGACCTGGATGCATCGTGACCAGGGACGTCACACCTTCGAGTTGATGCGAGTATGGTTAGTTCGACGCGCAGAATGAGATATGGAGACTAGTGAAATGCATGTTAATTAGCTTCTCGATTATGTGCGAGGATGGGCTCCCGTGACTGTGAGTCGTGTCAAGATGACCAGGCGGCCGGAGGGTCGTGTCTCCCTGAAACAATTTAGATGTTACTTTTTAATAAACTAAGGGCTGTTAGGTAGGTACACACGTCTTATGCCACAAACAGAAACTACGCACCGAACTAATAAATACTAAATTTGAACTTTGTCCTTATGATTCCAAAATCGAGTAATAACTAGCCGTCTCATTACAATTGCCCATTAAAAGATATTACTTAATTAAGTGTTATTTTCATATCCATTCAAACCGGTGCCTTATTGTTTCAAGGTAACGCAAAAAAGACGATTAATTAAAATTATAGTAATAATTTGAATGCACGCGTCGGATTTAAATATAAAATTAACATAAATATTAATTATTTGGTTAGTTAAATAAACTGGTTTATCACTAGTTTTGAAGTTATTAAAAGCAAAACAAGTGCGTGCTTGACAACGCAGAGGGGGACGGAAGTTCCAGAGTCAGAGAACAACGTTAGCTTAGATTATTCTGCGGTCTCATGCAGTATTATTGTCTTAGTTCATTGGGGACGGCCAATCGATTGTGCGACACTTCTACTTTAGAGATCTGTCGTGTCATTTCTATGTCCTCTACCCTCCGCCTTCAAACACCTCGTGCGCATGAATCCTGCACGAATCTCGCAGTGGAGATAACGGACATCATGGTCCCAGTAACTATTGCCAAGATCCATTACGTATATTGCTCCGTTCCGTGGTAAATTAAGTCTCTTAATCTCCGGCCTCATTGGAACTCCTCATATTTTTGGTTGACACCCTATCATAGTTTACCAGAGCCTATTTTAGCAAAGTTATCATCCTTTTCACTAGCTTCGACACAAAGATGTCCAGGGGCGGGACTGGATCGACATTGTGGTGTCGACTCTGTTTATCATTAAGGGTCTGTTTAATGGGTCTCCAGTTCTCTGAGCGCAACCATTTTGTATTTGCGCGGTATTACTAGTACTAATTTCTGTTGTATTAGCAATATTTAAGTCACAGGCAATGGCTTACGTTACGTATATAAGTAGCTTTCGCCATTGACAGCTTAATAAGGTGAAAGTAGTGCTAAGCAGGGAATGTTTGGGACTTCATCTCGAGCAGAGTTCATCGACATCCCAACGTGAGCGCTGCCGCCATCTTCGAGACACGAAGCTTCAGTTTTAATTGAGGACCCTTTGTTTATCGTACGAGGTGTCCCATGTCCAGAATACATGACCGTCATATCGATTTAACCATCTCGCCACTCACTGCCCAAGCAGATTTCGTCAAGAAAAGTTTGAGAATGAACCTTCGTCAGTAAGCAGTGGCTAGGCATTGTTAATGTCCATTCGTGACAGTAATCACTGATCAGTTGGTGGGTCGTGTAATAAACAAATGATATTATTTAGTTATCGAGGCGCAGAGAGCGGCGGGCGCGTCCCTAGTGCCCTGCCCGGCGCGCCCGGCGGACCGCGACCGAGAGACTACAACCGTCGCAACGGACTGCTCCTTGCCGCCGCCGAGCCGCTTATTATTACTACTTAATATTTTCACACGAAATATTTTCATTTCCTCTACCCACACGTGATCCTCTTGAAGATATAAATTCTCATCGTCTGCCAGTATAAAAATTGGACGCCTACGATGGGCAGAACATGTGGTTCGAATGGAGAATACCAGAGTGCCAAGACAACTGCTCTATGGTAAACCAGAGGGCCGCAGAAGTCGTGGCAGACTCAAACTCTCAGGAACTGGAAGGAGAAAGCCCTGAACAGAGCAGTCTGGAGACACATACTGGAACAGGCTAAGGCCCTGGGCTGTAAGGCCTAAGATGATGACGATGTCTGCCTTATGTCGGCCAGACCGCTGCCGTCAGACTTACTTAAAGAAAACTATGTCACACATTTCATTTTCGCTTTTAAATTTGACATTTGGAAAATCATTTAAAAAAGAATTAAGAAAATCCAAAAAGATGGTTTACAAACAAAGTAGGGTGCCTATGTATGTAGGGTTAGCCGTGCTGTCAGCGCCCGTCTACATGCAGAGGTCCTAGGCTGGCGACACTCGGTGGATGATCTCGAGCTATGATGATTTCTTCTTATTAATATAATTCAAGGAATCAAGACCTAATACATCCGGAGCTGGACGCCAAATAACTTTAAGAGAGACATAAACTCAGACCGAGAATCGAACCCGTCTCCACAATGCGATAGTCAGAGTTACTAGAAGAGTTTAAAAAATATCAATATTAATTTGTAATGATAGAACAAAATGGACTATTCTGCGTTATGTTAGGATCAATTTTGCAGAATCTGGTTTCTCCGGGAAGCGAGCAAGCTGTCTGAGAGTGACTTTAAAAGCCAAGGAGCGAGCACGGGAGACGGGTCTTTTCAGAGTAGAGTTCATCCATACTACCTGGAGCCACTACGTTCATCTACAGTGCGTTTCCAGATATCTTTTTTGCCACGTACTATCCGGCTTTGGAATACGTTCCCTTCCACAGGGTTTGCCGAGCGCTATGACATGTCTTTCTTCAAACGAAGCTTGTGGAGAGTACTTAACGATAGGTAGCGGCTTGGCTCTGCCCCTAGCATTGCTGAAGTTCACCATCATTCACCATCAGGTGGGCCTTATGCTAGTCTGCCTACAAGGGCAATTAAAAAAAAAGATCAACCGCGGTAGCTTGAGTGTGTAGTGACACTACAGAGGACAGCTCCTTGACTCGTCTCATTTGATTCGTTCTTAATGCTAATTATGTCTTAACGCGATGCACTACACTCGCTCTCTCTCTGTCACTCCACTCATATAATATGTATAATTATAGGTACTAGTGGTCCCCCGGTAGTCGAAATTCGACTATAATTAATTGACATTATAAGTTTGTACACTACTATGAATCTATAGTCAAAGACTATTTATTATAATTCTATAATCACAGATTTCTCTAAGACTACACTTTAGATAGACAAATATTATTAAAGACAAACAATTTTTAATCTATTTTTTTAGGAGATTTTATGACCTGGTTACTGAGACCTTTAAGTCATGTTTTATTTTTTTATCTATAATCTTAATTTTATGAAAAATGATATTATGGAGTGAAATGAAATGAAAATGATTAATTTGAGACATGAATCAACTGGGATGAAATTAAATGAGATGATATGAGATGAAATCTAATCTCAGTAAAATGGTGGTCATTTACTAAGATTTTTCAGTGGACTTTTTGGAGGATCCCGAGAAGTTACGTCCAGCGGCTTTGTTTCATTTTCACACATTAGTGCACTTTCACAGATATTAAACGGTTAATAAACCACCATTATTACACATTTAAACCCGAAGAAACACTAAATAGACAAAATAAAACAAATCACACAACTTCACTCCTCGCGTTCCCGCCAAAAAGTCATTTTTAATCTATTCTCAATTTGACCACAGACTGTATGCAATAAGAAAAGTTTGACAATAAACCAATAGTACGCATGAATGTGTGTGTTAAATACATAGTTTAGTGTGTGTAATGTTTTTATTTATTGATTTTATGTTTTTCTTATGCATAACTTAATAAAATATTAACGTTCTGCACTCCTTCTCTATATTCCCTGTAAGTGTGGGAAATTTCATACTCCTCCGTCCGCGCAATTTTCGTAAAAAGGAGTACAAAGTTTTTGCTTCACGTATAAATATATAGATTTCAACCATTTCTTTAAACTTCTCAATAGTACTAAACGCTTAAGTGGGTCGAGAGCATGCCACCTGAACTAAATATCAATGATAATTGTCTAAGATTTCGTTCAGACTCACTGTAGCGTCGTTCTGAAAATTAAAATAATCTGTGAGTGAACAAACTTTCTATTTCAAATCCCTCTATCGGAAAGTTAGTTCCCTATCCACCGCCGAAGTGGAAGCGTGTTGATATGTATGAACGACCGTCCCAGTTCGGGACCACGATACCGCGCGTGCCGATCGCCTTCTTTGTACCACCGCCAGCGGCTCTCAAACTCTTCAACGACGGATACAAACTGCTGCACTACACTATCTGCGTGTGCACGAGGGTCAAGTGCGCTAACTGGCCATTCAGACAGATAAAAGCCAATCAGGATGACGTATCGCTTTAGATCTCAACTAAATGTATTGAACTGTTGTAGTGGTTTGTGGTCCAAGAGTATAATTGCGGTTTTCGTTATTCAATGATATGATATATCATTTTTAGTGGATATTGTATACTATGCTTAAAAGTAGGCAAAGTATGGTCTTATCCTATTTATCGTCCTATCCCTTGTATTTTCTAGACCAGACAATGAGATGACAATCTGTGTAAATGTGTTGTGTTTAATTGCGAAGAAGTATTTATTGGGCGCCGCTGATGACGTCTGTTCAATGATTTTGTAATGATTATTGACGACATTACTTGATCAGACACGCAGTGTCACACACTTACAAATATATATCTGAACTCGTCAGCAGGAGGAGTTGAACTATTGAAGGCGTAGGGTTGACTTTGTTCTATGTCAATTATACAGACGGCTAAAATGTTTATGTAATCAGAGGTTACAACAATAATTGGTGATTTAGAGCCAATGTGTTTTTTTTATTTATTTTTATTACTTAGATGAGTGGACGAGCTCACAGCCCACCTGGTATTAAGTGGTTACTGGAGCCCATAGACATCTACAACGTAAATGCGCCACTCACCTTGAGATAAGTTCTAAGGTATCAAGTATAGTTACAACGGCTGCCCCGCCCTTCAAGCCGAAACGCATTACTGCTTCACGGCAGAAATAGGAAGGATGGTGGTACCTACCCGTGCGGACTCACAAGAGGTCCTACCACCAGTAGTGGTAGTTTGTACATGATCACCGCATTCGAGTGCGGTCAACAAGAGAATAGAGTGACTATAGGTTCTCCCGCCATTACAAACGCAGCTCCGTTCGGTGCTAGCCGCTCTCAATTAAAATTAACATTTAGTCGAATACAAGCCGATTAATCGTTTCCAAAATAACATAATAATAATTTACGAAGCATTAAAATAATAAAAAATAAATAATAACTCTGAAATATTTCCGATATATATTTTTTTAATCACACGTTATTTGGTAATTAGATGTAATTCGTTGCTGGCTGTTTATAATTAATTCGTGCTTTAGTATGCCAATAGTGATGTTTAAATAGGTTATGAATCAAATATTTTTATTTATTTATTTATTTATTTATGTACACACAGAAAACAAGACACAGTACAGAGTAATAGGAAAATTATGTACAAAGGCACTGCTTATTTCTTTGAGAAATCTCTTCCAGCAGACCTGCGAGAGGATAATGAGAATAATAATAAAAAGTGATAAGTGTGTGTAGAACAAATAACACATAACTAAAATAACAAATACAACATGAGAATTATAGCACATACACATAGCAAATATTATAAGTAACACAGTAACACTCGTATATGCGAAGAGTATAGAACCATGATCATTCGGTTGATGATAGATAAAATTGTTTGACCTTGTATTTAAAAACAGAAACAGACTTGCAAACTCGGATGTCAGCCGGCAACGAATTCCACAGTCTGACCGCGTGCACAGTAAAGGAGTGAGAATAGAAATTGGTTTTGTGGGAAGGGAATAACAAAACAGAACGTTGGTTGGACCTGCAGGGAGCATCAGGAGAACGAATGAAAGAGAATCGCTCACGTAAATATAAGGGAGAAGTGGGCTTATGTAGGATATTGAATAGGAGACATAATATTCGAGTATTCCTACGAAGGCGTATAGGGAGCCATTTAAGTTCTTTGCGAAAATGAGAAACATGATCGAATTTTCTGAGATTGTATATAAAACGGATACATAGATTTTGCATCCTCTCAAGCTTGTTTGAGAGCTCCTCAGTGGCATCCAAGTAGCAGGCATCGGCGTAATCAATTATGGGTAGAATGAGAGCTTGGACGAGAGATATTTTTGTATGCTGAGGTAAGAAGCCCTGCAGACATCTCAACGAGTGCAAGGCAAAGTGCACCTTCCTACTAATCTCAGCAACGTGAGAACTCCACGAAAGATGTCGATCTACAATAACACCCAGGTTTTTAACTGAATCGGTTAGAGTTATTTGAGTCATTTAATAATAATATTTGAGTTGATATAATTAATATTTGAGTTATTTAATATCTTAATCCTGGTATCCGTATGAAGGCGCGGTACACCTAGGTGCGGGTTCAATACTGAAGACGAAAGCTCAAACGGCTTCCAGGGAGACTTGTGCACTTATTGTTCCCGTACTTACTGCCGTATACCGTTTTTACCAAAACTTTTCGCTGTTCGATTTTTGTTTACCTCGACACATGAGGTGTCCGCTGAGGTCACTTTGAGCTTCATGCAGAATAGATTATTGATCCTCTTATAGAACAAACATATAGGAAAATAAAGATACTGATTAGACACATTGTTTTTTATTTCCGCTTCTAATTAAGCAAAGTGTCGTTACAAACTTTGAAAACCGCCGTCGTACAAAAGTCAGTTACGACAACCGCCCGTTACAATTTATCCAGCAACAAGTCTTCCGAACGACAGGGACGGTCATACGCGACACGTGCGGGCGCGAGGGAGACGACAACACTCACCTGTTCACTTTTTGTTCTATTCAAGTTGGTCTTTTTATAGTTTTAATTACGATAATGGTGCAATATCGGAGTTACATGGCTTTACTTAGAAATTGTTATTTTTCTTGAGTTGTTTTGTAATTGTTTGGGTTGTCCAAGATTCAGTGGACGTTAGCCAAGACCGACCTCATTCTGTAAACACTAATATTTATTTGAAATAACTCGAATCAGCTCGGTAAAAGCATAGAGTCATAGAGTCTATAGTTGTACAGTCAGTCCCAGTAGCAACATTTGGGGACACGTCAATGTTACCGAGTTAGACTTTAAATTTTTTTTATAGATATTGATAAATTCAAAGCAATAGACCTAGTTACACGTTCGCAGCCATCAAATTCTAACGATCAAGCCGATCGTCAATGTTGCCGACACTCACATTCAAGCCCCTGGTTATTGCTAAACTCTTTCACAAGCTGCATTAACCTCTCTGATGTCATTTTTCGAACAGAGGAATGTTTTGTTTTCCTGTCAGCGATACAATGGATGAAAGATCTTCCTAATCCTGGAGACAAAGCTCGCACAGGTCCGCCGCAAAGGATCAGGTACGAGAGGATTCGTCGTTTGGTGTATGGGAAGGCACAATGGAGGGCAGTTGGAGTTCTCCACAAATTGGGTTGTAGATCTAGTGAAGAGCGCAGACAGTGTGTGGAGTGGGGGAGGAGGTCTTGGTAATGCGAATTAGCTTCGTGTAATCAATTAATAAAAAAATACAAATAGTTAATCTCTTTAATAACAATCACAAAACACGAGAGAAATGAAATGTGAAAATGAATGAATTTAATCATTCACGTGTCGCGGACCACGGTCGAGTCTCGACAGTGACGACACTACACCGAGACTGGTGCTATATGATATTGTAACAGGACGAATAAACTGCTTTTTTCCTCTACCTTATCGTCGGTAGCCTAGGAGGCTATTCCAACTTCACGTGGACCGGTAGGTGAGCTCACGGGCTCAACCTGAGAGAGTTACAAACACTAGTCCTAGCAAGAGCAGTGCTTCTCTGAATGTACCACCGGATCGGAATCTCAGCGGGTTGTGTCCATGGACTAGTTCACACGTCGAACTCTTCGTCGGCGTCGAATAAGCTGCAGGAGGCGTCAGCGACACTGTCCCAGCACATGGTGTCTGTGTCGGGAGCTGTTTTACGCAAAGCCGAGGGACTCCTTACAAGTCCTTATCGATGAAAAGCGTAGAAATATGGGAACAAGAGAATGAGGATGCGACGTGGTGCTGCATCCCGCAGCTCTTGGGAGTCTGCAGTAAATTTTCCTAAATTGACTTTTAAAATATTATTGAAGGCAGCAACTTTTCTGTACTCCCACAAGCGATAGTGGCTACTTATTATAAGATGGGCTGTGAGCACATAATCACGCACGTAATCGTCCTCCTGCGCGTATTTTCAAGCTGGCTGACGCAGGGATCGCGGCGCACCCTGACTCTAGGGGCGAGAGAGCCCTTGAGCCTGAAAACTCATTTATGACTATGCCAGTTCGTGTTGTGATTAGGCTATGATACAGAACAAAGTTGAACCTTTTTACTAACCCGCGTGCTGCAACTAATAGAGGGAATCCTGTAGAAAAATAGCCATCTTCCTACCCTGTTGGCTCAGCAATCTGTACACCCTTTGAGTCCGGTATTCCAAGTTCCTAAATTGTCTGTTTCGCAATAATGTTCGCAATAATATGTGAATGTTATTTCAGTACCAGCTAAGATCAAGAAGACTGCGTACTTGCTAATATAGTATACCTAAGTTAATTTTCAGGTTGTCAATGAGTCGTCGTCGTCGAGTTCCGTTGAGCATCTGTTGAGATTGAGGCCGGCGTGAGGTCGTCCAGCAGTCCGCTAGCGGCGCGCTGCCGGTAAACACCAAGTCATTATAGATTTTCTAGTCGGCTACAAAACAACGGTAAGCGGAACTTTCTTTACAATAGACATCAACGCGCTCAAACACTTTCTATCTGCAGAAAGTTTCTAAAGCTATGATTTGATTTTGTTGCCCGGTAGACGACCCAAGCGACTTTAGTTGCTACAATGTCTAAACACATGGAATTGAATGTTCACTATTTCGTGGCATAGTATCAAGTAATCTAGTTACTAACTATTAATTAAGTTCAATTATGAAAAAACGAAATCTGAAGATTCGTTAAGTACCAACCGAAGCTTGAAGAGTAAAGCTTTAGGAATGAAAGTGTTAAGTAGGGAGTACTGTTCCCAGGAACGAATGACGAGGCCGCGTTGGCAGTGGTTCGGAGGCGGTCGCGGCCGGGTACACGGAGACCGCGAGGTCACGTGGCCTCAGAACCTGTTCGGATGGACCTCTAGAAGTTTCCGAAACTTTGTTTTTATTTTTAATTAAAATGAATAGTACTAGTAATTAAAATTAATTTATATTCCGAATAATCTTTTTTTTCTTCATAAAACTAGTTTTTTTCTTGAAATAATTAAAACATATTGTTCACGGAAAATAACAAGGGAAAAACAAAAAAAAAACTAATTAATAAATAATTTTTAATGTGCTGACTTTACTTTAATGACGGAAACAAACTTAATTACTCATTAACTTCGACGAACACAATATAAATTCAATTCGAATCAGATGTTAAATACTAGCGATTACATAATACTGGCTTTCATAAAAAGACAAGCTTCCCCGGTACTGAGTGTCCTGCGAGCCCATCCTCATCTGGTAGTGATGCCCCTTAGCGTGGAAGGTCGAATCCAGCTCCATACAAAGCTTTTGTTTTCACCAAACTGAAAATATAGTAGGTGTATCTATTGTTCGAGGATATGGCATAAAGACTTTTATGTCGGGACCCAAAGTCGCGGGGAGAGGTGTCCTATGTAACTGGAAGGAAGCGGCAGGACTACGGCAGTTCTGTAGTGGGACATTCACCACTTTCAGTCACTTGTTCATATGGTTCACATATTTTGAAAGGTGTATTACTTAAATTAGCTTACCCTTCGTAATCAGACATATTTTCATATATAGGTACGTCTAATAAGGATTGTAACAATTCTGAGTAGTGGCTCAATCTGTTAGACTTTAAAAAATGAAGGCATTAATAAAAATCCAATCCGAGTGTGAGCTTCAATAAAACTTCTAGGATCATATAAACTTGAGTGTGGTATCTTCAAAACCGCTTGTTTTAATAGACGTGTTCCGGCGTCTCCAGTATATAAGGCCTTATGTAAGGTGGCTGCTAGCGTGTGTGTGCGCGCGTGTGTGTGTGTGCTGGACGTACGTACATAGGGCAGTCGCGACTCGCTGCGCACGAGTTCAGTTCTGTTCCACATTAACGCATTTACGTGGAGGCCCGCGCGCTCAGCGGACGCCCGACCCGTCAGTGCCTGCCAGTACTCCAGTGCCAGTACTCGTGTGCAGTGCCAGTGGATAGTGTGAATGTTTCAGTGCGCTACTCGAGATTTTCAATTGGGTATGTTGTTCCTTCGATGTTTTTAAACTATCCATTACAAAGTTACAGGAGTTTTCCGTGTGATATCCCCGGTGTGACTGCGGCATTTGAACTTCAATAAGTTTTCAGCTCAATTCAATAATTTTGTTCAGTGAATTGTGCGTCTCGGTAATTAAAATACTTTTTAATTAACTTCCCGGTCTCAACATCTAACTTCCTTATAACGCCTCTACATACATATATTCTTTAATGCTACACCCGCATACGTATTTTTATTCGGACAGTGTTTTTATATACCTTTATTCCTATAATGTGAATGGAACCTGACGTCGTGCCGCGTCCACTTCAATATTCCTAATTTCTAAATTGTTCGTGAAGCTGTTAGTTGGATGTTTGTTCCAAGTTGTGAAGCCCTCGATGGGTTTCCATCGGCCGTCGCTCTTGGGCAACTGGTTACATTACTATTTACGTAAGAATTTTATAAGTTTTTTATTCGTGTTCGCCGACGGTCTTTGCTTCACTTTTACTGTTATGAAAATATCGAACCTAAAATTGGATAAAAACTATTTTTTTATTATTTATTGACCACCTCGCTGATATCGTTGGAGTTTTGTAATCAGCACTATTCAAGAACGTTCTTTATAAAAGGTCTTATGTTCGCCTTGAAGTGTTTTCTAAAGTTTTCGCGTAATCCGGTGAAAATATTGAAGGCTCACACTCGTAGAACTATTGTATACAGTTAACTACATTCCGGATGCTCTGTAGTGTTTGTGGTCAGGAGTACAGATTTAGAAATCCCGTCTACAGCTCATCATCTTAACTACACCTTGAAGCTTATTAAAGAACTGTCCAAAAGTGTCACTGCGACCTGAACTGTAGTATTCTAACTGTATTCTTCAAATAATTCTGCTCTAGAATCGAATAAAATGACTGTAACAATAAAACATCAAATCATAACCATCTAGACCTGTTGCCTCTCAAGTCTAATATTCAAAATGATTCTTAAGACTCTCTAAAATTTTTAAACAAAAACAATTTCACCAAAACTTATTAAGTGTGATTAAAAAAAAAACAGACAAACAGACAGACAGACAGAAATGCTAGTTACCACGTTGCAATAATAGTTCACATGTCTTTGCTGCACAACATCCAAGTACCTACAGTTGATCTGCCTCAACGGATGGCCCCAGGTTGCTGCTGAGTAAATGTGTTGAGGAACGGAATAAACAATAATTATCATTATCATACATATTTTAAATGATATTTAAATTCCTATAGCGCTGTTGTTATTTTAAAACTTTTCATGATGTTAACTCTACAAGTCTCAAGATGTTGTATGCGCCGACGGGCCACTGCAGCTCTACTTGACTCTTCATTGAAAATCGGTTCGTGGTCATTATGTACTTGTTCATTCACTGCTTCCTCTCTTGACTGGCTAGATTGAATAAATTTCTTAAATAGATTGGCTTAGTATGAAAGATTTTATTTTACGAGCTTTTGTTTCCGTCTGTTTCTGTGGCGATCTAAACGAGAATCAGAGGGTCAAGGGAGAGTCCGAGGCTGGTGTGGGCTGGTTGCTCAGTACAGCCGCTGTACAGGGTCTGGCTCGGGACAAGTGCTGAACGTTACGCGACCTGCACTCACTTCAAACTTAGATTCATTGGGCTTCAACTGACGGACTTTTTATATTCGACCGCCTCCCACAAAAGACACACTTGAACTCACTAGCTGTTAACTAACTAGCTATAAGGCGAGATATCTACAGTCAGTTCAGTGTGGTTTCTAATGAAACCATAATTTTACAAGTATGTGAGCAAAATTACACTCACATCCCACCCAGTTTTGGACTAATGTCTATTCCAGACTATTCAGATATCCCTTTGATTAATTTCTTAAAAAAAAGTTTATTTCTTAGGTGAGTGGACGAGCTCACAGCCCACCTGGTGTTAATTGATTACCGGAGCCCATAGACATTTATAACGTAAATGCGCCACCCACCTTGAGATATAAGTTCTAAGGTCTCAGTATAGTTACAACAGCTGCCCCACCCTTCAAGCCGAAACGCATTACTGCTTTACGACAGAAATAGGTAGGTAGGGCCGTGGCCATACCAAATAACCAACTCAATTAAAACAGACGTATGTTAAAGTGAAACAAGTTGTAGTCTAAGTTAGAACTGATTGTTGATTGAGCTCCCGGTCTGCGGAGCTGCCGGGCTGGGTAGGGATGTGGTAAAAATCATAAATTTTCAACAATGTTTTCAATGAATTTTGAAGCTAACATTTGATGTCGGTGCTAAGTTATCAACTCTATTGTTTAATTCTATAAAAAACAATATAAAAACAAAAAACAATTGTCGTTTGGTCGCGAAAGTCCCACGTACGTGAGTGTTAATTGCACATCGACTGAACACCGACGGACGAGACTCGGCCCGACTCACATGTTCCCTTGGGTATCGTTATTGAGGTCTTTGTGTTATGTTGTTGATGCTATTGGTGTTTCTTCTACTCCGTTAGAGGCTTATATATTCAGCAGCGCTCGTGGCCGGGACGGGAGAGGCTTAAATCCAATAAAACTAAAATACAAAAACTTGACAATTATTTATAGATTAACTAGCTGATCCGGCAGACTTCGTAGTGCCTCAATCGATAAATAAAAGACCTGAACTTTTGTATAAAATAAACATAAAACAAACAAAAGGAATCCGTCCGACGGGTGACACATCAAAGGAAAAACAAAATTGTTATCTTTATTTAATTCCGAGCATTTTCATATTTATCTAGCCTTTAAACCTTCTCTGGACTTTCACAAATAATTCAAAACCAAAATTAGCCAAATCGGTCCAGCCGTTCTCGAGTTTTAGCGAGACTAACGAACAGCAGTTCGTTTTTATATATTTAGATAGATAACAGTATTAAGCAGATTTTGTTTATAAAAGTTAAAGTTACGCCCATTACAGTTATGTAGTCTCCGATGTTGCTTAACTTGAATCCGTATTATGGACAAACAAAGCAGTAGCCGATTAGTTAAGGAGCCGCTATTTGTTTGATAACATAAACTACTACAGACAAGCTGACAGATCACATTGCTTTAATTGGTCACCGTAGCCCATAGATGTCACAAAGAGAACCTTGACACATCAGCTGGAAGTATCAATAGTGTCCAGACAAATTATTTTAACTCAAATGTCAATGACACGCAGCTGTTGTCAAATTTTAAAACATAGTAGTATCTTTAGTACGAGTATACAAGCCACTTATCATCATCATATTCTATATCGACCGTCCCATCTATCAGGCAAGACTTCGCTGGGAAAATAGGTGGGTCAATGGTACATACACTACATACCCATACGAACTAACAATTCGCCCTACCACTAGCAAGTAATCTTCAGGACATCAGCGGTACCAAAACAGCTGAGATTTCCATTTAACATCCCAAGGGAAGCGGCTGCTTCTGTACTGAGTTTCTGTAGACTAGAGATCTGATCACTTAAGAGCAAATGGGATATTAGTCCGTTTACTCACCTACAGCAATATACCTAACCTACCTAAGTATATGGAATGCAAAATGTTTGATGCAGGAATATACGTTTTCCATTAGAAAAAGTCCTTAACAAGTTATGAAAAGTTCAAAAGCGCTACACAACATAAGCGCAGGCACAAGTAAGCGTTACATAAGCCGGCGTCAGTGAAAACATAAAGTTTATCTAATCGTAACATTTCAAGTGTGGGAGCCTCCGAGCGCGGGTCTAGGTTACACGCCTTTGTGTGTCGCCTTCCCATAGCGTCGCCACCCGACGCGGACTTACCTTGTCTTCTTGTCTAAGCCATTCAAACTATTCGACTATAATTAATTGAAATTATAAGTTTGAACATTATTAATGTTATATTGTCAAAGACTATTTATTATACTTCTATAATCACAGATTTGGCTAAGACTACACTATAGACAAATAATATTACAGATAAACAATATTAACTTATTTTCAATTTGACCACAGACTTTAAGCATTAACTAAAGTTTGACAATAAACAAAGAGTTATATTATACATATGTGTGTGTGTCAAAAACATGGCAGTGTGTGTAATGTTTTCTTTATTGATTTAATGTATCTTTTATGCATTATCATAAAAAAATATTAACATTGTGCACTCCTTCTCTATATTCTCTATAAGTGTGGGAAATTTCATACTCCTCCGTCCGCGCAATTTTCGTAAAAAGGTATACAAAGTTTTTGCTTCACGTATTAATATATAGATTCTCTTCTAATGTTAAACTTTACTTTGCTTGCCTAACTGGGTGAGCTGACAGCACGTCTGATGGTAACGGATAATGCTGCCCTTAGCGACGCTACTAAGAGAGTCGTGTAGTTGACCGTCGACAATGTGTTAGCATTCGTCATAGCGTCGGTCGCGCGACGGCGGCACCTCTCGACTGGTTTTTGTTGTTGACAAAAACTATCGTAAAAACGGCGACGTTGTTTGGTGGCACTTTCTAAAATAGAATGCGCCGGCTCTCGCTGCTCATTATATTGGCAAATCATTTCAATCTGATGTCTTATTGACGGCTTCACGACCCGGCTGTGCGCCTAAACAGAATCATACGAATTCAGCGAACGATTTTGCTGATATCGAAAGCAGTGTTTATAGTTGTTGTGAAAAAATGCAGTCGCCATTGTTTATGGACACCTTAAGAGTTCTAAATATCAGTTTTATACTACACCGGCTGCCCCAGCCCTTTAACTGCTTCACGGCAGTTATAGAGAGAGTGGTGGTACCTACCCGTGCGGGCTAACTAAACGCCCTACCACCAGTAATTATGCAAATTATAATATATTTTGCCCTGAGTGCTACTATGCTCTAAACTAAATTCTCCTAGTTACACAACAAAGTGCAATACGAAGTCCATACAAGCGCGACAAACAAAAAACGCAGCTACGATCACATCACACATTCCCTCATTCAAGCCAACGCAGCCATCAAGCGAAACAGAACGTCACAGCGGCGCAGTGCCGCCGACCATGACTCCGCGATACCCGCGTGTGTGCTCTGACATTGAACTTCGACAAAAATTGAAAATACTGCCATCTGTTGGTGGAAATGTAAAATATTCGTCCTTCAGTACTTCATCCTGCTTCATGTAATCAAGATTTAAAACCACGCTCACGTTCCTGTGATGTGATTGATGCTCATAGCACTACTGCTGTAATTAAGGTTCCCTTACAACTATACTTTTACTGTCAACCCTCATTTTTGTAAGACAACATTTTCGAAAACCGTAAACAGAAACCCTGTTTTGTGCAAAACCATGAAAATTATCTTTTAATGCACAAAATTAATTCAACCTTACTTTTACGTTTATTAAGAAAACGTTTTGCTTAGATGGAAATTTTTTGGTTGCCGCGACACTGATATCTAAAAGACCAAAAAAAAAACATTTAAGAGTGGTCCAGTGAAAGTGCAGAGTATTTATGGTCGAGTAGCCGTCCATTGAGCGTCGGCGCTCTGACGTCACTGATCCTGGCCCACTGGCGCGAGAGCTTTCCGACCTACTGAGCTGAGACAAACGAGCTCACTGGAACCTCACGTGCTTGAGACGTTACGTTACTAACGACTTTAACAGTACTTAGCTTTAGCAGTCCAGCATTGGGAAAATAGTGTGTAAATGTTTTTATCAAATAAGACTCCATGAATGACGCAGCTCTTTTTGAAGCATGAGTTGTAAGTCGCAGCAGCATTAATGAGTGTTCGTGATCCTGAACAAAGGAGAGCAGAGAGTGATGCGAGCGATGGTCGGAACTAGACGAGGACAAGACATAAGCTGCAGGAAGAGGAAACAGACAACTCGTTGAGTTATTGAAGATTCTATAGACGGGGTTAACATTTCAACTCTTGAAACTCCTGAAACTTCAACTGGTGTTGTCTATAGACTGTTTCTGTCCTCGAGCACGAGGTTTGTGACGTCACCTTCATAGCTTACATAGCTTCTCTGCGGCTGTGGAGTTTGTCGATGGACATTCAAACAAGAAAAGGTTCCATTCGAAGGGCATCTTCCACCTCTTGTCTATCTTCGTAGACGACGGCTCGCAATGGTAGACGCGCTTGTTCAGGGAAGACAATATAATAGATTAACAAAATATAAACGCGAGAGATGTTAACATTCTTAATATATACTCGTAGAGAGAAAGCAGCATTTGACTGAAATGTGAATTTGATTGCGTGATGAATTATCACTCGGGAGGTTTATCAGTGTCGATACGTGAAGAGATCGTCAGAGAGGGCACAGCTAGTGCAAGGTTCCATGTGAGTAGCAGCGGCCGTCTCCGTCGAGTGGCCGCACGTGGTCCATGCTCCAGTGAAGCAGGATGTTTCGCTCGGTGGCCGCCACTGACCGGCGCCGAGCACACGAGATGCGCACGCCGCACTACGCACAACATCACTAACGGTAGCGGTACTCTGCGGCAGAACTACTTCAATTATTACACGTTTACTTTCGTTTCTCGCAAGAGAACGAAGATCTTGCGAAATATACAGATAAAAGATGGACATTAGAAACTACAACATGGGAAGGACCAGTGGGAAAAGAAGAAGAGGACGACCAAAGAGCAGATGGATCGACGAAATAATAGCAACAACTGGAAAAGAATGGAGAAACAAAGCCAAGGATAGGGAAGAGTGGAGTAAGCTGGAGGAGGCCTATACCCGAACGGGGTTCCAATAACACAAGTTTATATTTAATTTTGTAATATTGAAGTTATCCTCCTTAGGCGCGTTATGAACCGCACCGAGAATTACCGAATTTATACGATGTCAAGAAAAGGGATGTCCAATATGCGTGTTTAAGGATGTTGTTTAATCGATTTTTTTTTTCAAATTGATTAAAATTTAAATAAAAAAAAAGAAATAAATTTAATAAAAATAAAGTATAACTTCTTACGCGCGTACATAAGTAAGTACACGCACCTTTTTCTTTTTTCTTTCTTTGTTTTTGGGAATTAAATGGGTTTATTATTATTACTTTCGCTTAACTCGGCGTGCACGTTTCTATGGAATTAGTTTGTTTCGCCGGGTCCGATGGGTAGCTTCGACATTACCTACACATGTACGGTTCAGGAGAGTCGCGAGTCATCGGTCACGGGAGTGGCGGCCTTCAATCTTAACGCTTCGTAGTTCCGCAGCCAAGATACGCAGAGCGGTAGTTACCGTTCAGTTGAATCATTATAATATCGATTTGAAGAGTCAAGATACAAAACTAATAAGAATGTCTTGTGGTTTAGTTGAATGAGTGTACTGATTAGCTCAGTGCGGAGACGTTGCGAGGCGATGACCAGACCACTCCGACCCCCCTTTTCTCAGCTGCTTAGCTCGCGATGGGGATCGCATATTTATTACTGGTAGTAGGACCTCTTCTGAGTCCGCACGGGTAGGTACCACGGTTCTACCAATTTCTGCCGTGAAGCAGTAATGCGTTTCGGTTTGAAGGGTGGGGCAGCCGCTGTAACTATACTGAGATCTTAGAACTTTTATCTCAAGGTGAGTGGCGCATTTACGTTGTAGATGTCTATGGGCTCTAGTAACCACTTAACACCAGGTGGCTGTGAGCTCGTCCAACCATCTAAGCAATAAAAAAAAATAAAAAAATTCATTGAGCAAAGAGAGATTTTACAGATTCTTCTTAATCGCGAAGTATGTAATTATTAATTAATTGTGCCCAAAATTAAATACACGATAATACACCAGTTGAGCAAACGTGAGTGACCACTGAACATTGATTGAATTATTACAGTAAATTTACGCTACAAATTCGTAGGCCAATAGTAAAATCCCAAACAATAATGCTATAGTCCTTACACCACGAGCTGCAACAAACATTGCGTCATTTCATGAATGAGTACTTCTGCTAAATTTTCAATAAATCTAAAATATCAATAGCTGATCGACACAGTCCACAGTCCGATGAATACAACTCGTGATAGGCAGTGAACTGATCATTACACGCCGAATCAATTACCTATACCAAGCAATCATGGAATTTATTTCAATGTCGTTAAGGACTACAATCTGATCCGCTATATTACGTTTGTTAATTATTTCGTAATTAGCTTGAGATCGACTGGCACTGCCCTTCTGTACTTGTCGATATCTTCACGCTATTTAAGCTTTTCCGGGGTAGGCATTACCATTAAGGTTTTTAATTTCCGTTGTTGCGTTCGTTGACTTTATAACGAATGCTGCCGCAGGAGTAGGGTTGTCCGGGGAATTATATATTAGTGTGAGCTGGGCACTCCGCTTACAACACGACGTGGGAATGAGCTCCCCCCGCAGTATTCCTTGAGCGCCATGAATCGTTCTTCGAGCTTACAAAAAAGCCATTAGCGCAGGCCGCGACTCAACTATGTATTTAAGTTTGCTAAGATCTTTGAGCGAGGGTAGCTACTTACTATTACCGGGGCTGTACGCTTGTATTTTATCGATGGCAATAAAAATTACTTCTAGGCAAACAGTAGAAGAAGACTTCTACTGTTTTTTCCTCAGAGTTTTAGCCTCAAAAGAAGACTTCTACTGTTTTGTAGCACGGTTTGCAGCAGATAGATAGACAGATAGAACCAGCGTCCTGCTGGTTGACGCTGGTGGACGCTGGTTGCTGCTAGTCACTTACAAACTAAGAAGTAGTTAGTGAATAATATATATTTTTTAATAACATAATGAGTATTGAGTATTGCACAAAGAGTGCGGCGGCGCGGCCTCGCTGCCGATGTCAATAACAAGTGTTAGCCAACCGAGCGGCCCGCAGCCTCGACGACTGTTTTTGTCAGCGGCCGGGGATGCTCTGCGATGGCCGTTTTTTGTCCAGCTCTAGGGTCACTCACTAATGCTAAGTAGGTTTCAAACCTTGACTTGGTTCGATTTTAGATCAACAACAAAGCTACGAGATTACTTCACACAATTCAGTGTTCAATTCTATCAATTAAATATTTTAGCGCTCTTGCGGCCCGGCGGTAGAAGAGGAAGGAAGGAGCACTGGTGCCTCGGTAGCCTTTCCAGTTTTACCAGGACAGGAAGACGTATTTGCTAACGAGCGCTTTCGAAGGAGACCTAACAGCTCTAGGGCTGCTGCTTTCCGAGTGCATCCAGTACCGGTTTGGAATCGCGACCCGCTGAAAAGATCCGACGAGAAACGTAGGGGACTGATGCACGTGGGTGCACGTGAGCTTTTTGGTGAGTTCGACAACCAGGGTCTCTAAGCCTGGTTCTTATTTTGACTAGGGTTATAGACCTTTATTCTAAAAATGATTGCGCTTTTGGAGCTAATAAATTTTTTATAATATGTTTATTTAAAAACTTGGATTCATATCCATCGACGTTAATATAAATATCTAAGGAGACGCCATTACCTACGTCGTCCCGTCATCAAATCAGTTGCAGTGGAAAGGCCGCGGTATGTAACCGGACTTCCAGAGAAGGATAGTGACGCTTACGCCCATCAAACTGTTTTATGGTCGACGTAAGAACCCAAGCCAGTTCCGTCAGATCTACACACCTCCAGGTGCATAGAAGCGGGGCGCCTGTCAACTAGACTCAGGCCGTCGGCTCTCACTCACAGGACATACTGAGAGACAGTCCGGCTAGAGCCGAGGTGCACCTCGCGGATGTCAAGAATGATCAGGTGCACAACTCTACAGCTAGCCGCGCTGCTCTGGACAGGAGACAACCGCTACATAAGATGTCACAAAATCCCACTACTTGCTATTATAACAAGTTAGTTCTACGTGTTGTACGCGAGCCCTCTGCTTCTTGTCTTCCGTGGGGCTGAGAGTTCCTGGTGTTGTTACAAAATATGATCACCTATTAATAGATCAAAAAGCTAAAAATCGAGACCTCGATATATCTATACGCACAAAGTAGCTCGCTACCGTGTGTCCGTCCAGTCGATTGTTATTGTTTCGTAGATATCGACGAGTTTCCTTATCGATTCAAAAACACTGGAAACAATTTTCTTTTTAACTTTAAAGGAAAAAATATTGATCACCAAACAAACGAATAAATGTGCTACGTCAAACGAATCTCAACCTTGAGTTGTCGGCGATTGTGGTTGAGTTCGAAATATCGGGCTAACACTAGCGAATATAATTTATCAAGTAAAATAAGTACTAAGCCATTTAGTGCTCAATTATGGTAAACACAGATGAACTGCTCGACACGCACCTTCTTTAGCCTAATTTTATTTTGGTTTGCGGAAGTCGGGTGAGCATATCAGCACAGACACAGACGCCAAGCGGACGGCTTCAGTTGAACTTAAGCCGCCGTTATTAAGACAACTGTCGATCGCTAACACGCCGCAGTCTAATGAAGTTAAACAGAATTAGTTCCAAGAGTCGTCAGTTGACCTGAAACGTAAGGTTGGTTGTAGCCAGGCTGTGGCTCACGGTCAGGCCAAGATCGGTTTCAGGAAGGTCGCTACACGGCCGCATTATCCACGGCTTAAATGCAACTCGATTTTTTGTTATTATCAATTTTTGTTCGAGAAGCCTAGGATTATTATTGTTCTTGTGGCTCTGCGATTCTACTCATATCAGCGTCGCTGTTTGAGACCCTTATCGCTATGTCTCAGTAATTCTGAGCTGTCTGCCAACCACCGCGCAAGTGAGGTCCAATACTACAACACTATCGACTCAAACTGTACTGCATGTAGTGAAGAGATTAAACGAACTTCTAAATTACAACTGAACGTAAAATTTATCAGTCACGTGAACATAAATGCTATAAAAAGATACCACAGAATATTAAGAAAAATGTCAAACTAATTACAAGCAAAAAGTTGGAGGTCCATTAAAAAGTCGGACTGCGCGTAATAACTAGCCCGGGCCGCTTCCCACTACAACTTTCATACAAAAACATCAGAGTCGAAATCCTTTCCTGCGGGAAATTCATTAACTTCGCTCCCGTTTCCCATGCAACAATGGCAGCGACGACAAAATGGCGGCGCTGACGTCACACCGGAAGCTGCTCCGTTTTGAATTCGGACCGGTCGAGTGAGCAATGGCGGAACATCCGGCGAAGACGTTACAATGAGCTCTCCACGATTTAATATCGATCATTGTTTTATAGATCGGAGCTCGATTCAACAAACAATCGTGGTTTTGTTGTTCTTGAGCCCGTTGTTAAGTCAACTCTTCTGTGACAACGGAAATGTATTAGAACTTTACGATTTTTTAGCACACGTGAGCTTCCTTGAACTATAATCAAAGATAAACGCAAACTGTGCTCTGCACTGAGCCGTAACCTTTGCGTGTGCAGTTATAGTACGAAGGGTTTTTTTATGATTGAGGGATTACAGGTGGCTCGGAGGCCTTTCCAGTTTTGCCAGGACAGGTGGGCAGCAAGTGCTCAGCCAGGAAGGGATTTGCTAACAGCTACCCGAGCGCCTTCAAAGGAGACCTAATAACTCAAGAGTAACTGCTTCGCGAATGGATCTACTATCGGATTGGAGTCGCGACCTGCTGAGAAACTCAGCGGGCTGATGCTTAGGTTAGGTTGCATGTCGAACTATTTGCTGAGTTCCACGGGTGTGGGATCTGGGGTCCCTGAGTCTGCTCCTGGTGTTAGAGCTAAAGGCACGTAATGGCTATTGGATCTGATGGATCCGTAAGAACTTGTCGAGGATCGTACGCGACTGCCAGGTCCCAAATAAATGCGAGAGACCATCTAGATACGTATTGTCAGAGTTTCAATTTAATTGTGGCTGTCCTACCCTATAAACAGAAACGAGCAGGAATGTGGTAACAATTCAATCCAAACATCATCAAACGACTATCAACTACCACTCAAGGTATGAATTAAGATAACATGCGGAAGTTAATACTAAATATAAAGAGATACTGGAACACACATCTTCTAATTTAACAACGGACAAAGTGTTATTATGTAAAAATTAAATATCCTTTATCTCAAAAAAAAAATTATAGGCCACTTTAAATAGCTTTGTCAGAGTAGGAAAGGCCTAGTAACAAAATCAAATAATATTTAAAGTGTATACAAATAGAGCGGTGAGCGGTCACAGAGTGGTGGCGTGGAGACGGCGTGTGAAGACCGGCCGGCGGTCGCGCTGCTCCGCTTCTAAACTCAGATCTAATTGTGCGGTTTGCCGTAGGGACGCCGCCGCGCCGCCTGCTCAGCGCTAGCTCGATGAACTTCATACGAGGCAAACCTACTAAATAATACAATGAACACCATCATTCGATTAGATAAAACTATAAAAACGAAGATTTCGTGAGAAAATTTATATTTGGTATATTATTTGATCTTAAAATGTCCAGCTGTGTGTCGGTACACGAAATTAACCGACCGGTTTTGTAAATACGTCTGATACTTGCAATGTAGTATTTTTTTCCTACCTATGCTGATAGCCTTGAGAGGCTATTTCAACTTCGCCCCAACATGTAGGTAAGCTTACGGGGCTCAAACTGGAGTGTTGCTAGCACTGGCCCTAACAAGAGCAGTGCTTCGTAGAATCTACCACCGGATCGGAAACGCGACCCACTGAGAAGATCCGGCGAGAAACTCAGTGGGCTGTTTATGGGAAATGTAGTCAAAGCTACTGGTCTGATATAGATATCTCAGCACACCATGTATGATCATATTTTATATCGAAGTAATAGTGGATTAGAGAAACCATATGTAAATTTTTTTAAAGAATAGTAAGCGTTAAAGGTATATTATTGGTGTTCACTACACCGCCAACGGCTGAGCACTCATGAGTAACGTTTGCCAATTTGTACATTAAAATATCTAGTGATTTATACTCAGTAGTATTATTTTTGTTTCCACTTAATTACAGTAATAGTCTAATTCTTAAATTCTTATTCTAGTCTCAAATTGCTTTTATCGATAAAACGCAATAACATCACTAGCATGGCTGTAGTCATCAACGAACACAATATCGATTTCGGTATTTTAATGTTATTATTAGTAAAAAATATTGTGCTATCAACTTGTCGCTTGATTTCTGCTGGAGTTTTATTATTAAAGTTGATGAAGAGACAAATGCTTAGCGGTTACACAAAATACTTATTGATTAAGATTTTCTCACACACATCGAACAAACATGTCACCCGTCCATCGCGAACTTGTTGATTCGAAATTTGTTGAAATGTTTAAAAAGGTGAGGATGTTGTTTGTTTGTAGAGTTAGTAGGGGTAGGAGTAGCAAATGGTGAGCAGTTCCGGTGGGCCCTCACAGTATTGTCACGTACATATGTACCTATGTGCATACGTCACACACACAGGTAAACGTGCTAACTTCTAGAACAAACAAGATTACACATCTCGGTGTCGATGGTTTAAAACAATTGATACATGACTCTGGTCTATGAGAGAGTGGGTTCGAGGTCCGGCGCGCGGATGTGGTTGTGGTCGCCGTCACCACCTGCCGTCCGTAATCAGCTGAGATTCACAGCCCGGACTATCTCACCGCAATACTATCACAATTATTCACATTATTTGTTTCTTTTTTAATTCTGACGGTGAAATCAATGACGGTACCAGTGCGACGTAATTGTTGTCCAAGGCTTACTGCTGCTCATTGAATATTGCAATTTGGGGTAGCAAAATTTTGTTACTATTTTTAAAGCCATTTTGAGAGCTTTACTCCAAAGCACTGCACTTTCTTCAGAGCTTCTAGAGCCATTGATCGCTATTATAATATTGTTAACTGAACGACTACATTAAGGGCATGATCTATCTGCAACACAACACTCACCGCAGAGAGCGCACGTGTATCGTCACCACTTCCCGTCAGCTGACCTGTACGCTAGCTTATCGGACAATTAAAGAGTCACGTTATTGTTTGCTTTAATGTTTAAAATACGGAACTAAAACGATGCGAACCTTGGGTTTCATATCTTTATTGTTTAGATGGGCGGACGAGCTCGCGGCCCACCCGTTGTGAAGTGTTTACCGGGGCCCTTAACTTTTATAAGTTGAGTAAACATAAAGTAGAAACCGACACTTAACAATTACCCCTCAGGGCTCGGCGGTTAGAATACGACCTGTAATCGCGCGGATCTAGGTTACGATCGAGATCTTTCCTGCGGCTGTTTACTACAATGTTGACGTCTTCTTCCAGTCGTTATATTGGTTCCCGGGGAGCGCTGGCAGTGCAGTGGCATTGCGCGTGGCTCGTAGATTTATAGCTCGAGTTGTGATATTATTGTTCCTCATGTCTTACTCACGTGTGTTGGATGTGTGTATGATGAAGGTAGCTCGTATTATAAGCCAGCACGAGTAGACGTCGCTGTCTGCGTCGTACAGGACATTGTACTGCAGTCTTCATGTTGTCTGTGAGATCCAGTAACCACTTCACGCCAGGTGGGCCGTCAACTCGTTCACTCGTGCGTGCAACTAAAATACCTACCACTTATGTCCTATACGGTATGTATTCCAGTAGTTTAACCCCTCGTAAAGGACATTAAACCGTACATTATTCTAACGTCTTAGGTTCATTAAACCTCCCTTAGTAACAGGTGTCCAGTGACTTGTACAAAAACAGCCCCTCAACCCTCGCCCTCGATATGAGAGAACAGTAACACCACTTTGTTTTAGAGGGGAATACTTTCTTGGAGTTTGTGCGGTGAGCCGTGAACTTAGACTTTTTGAAATAGTAACATTTTAATGTCTGCTTTAATTGGATTTTTTTACTTCAACGAGTAGCTCGCTTTGTTTGTAACAACAAGACTAAAATGTTATGAAGATTGATGAAAGAAATTCAGTCTGTCAGTGGCTCGTCCCGACTCATACTGTTACTGCTTGCTCATTTTCTCGTTGAAGCATTAAACACTCAAAGCTAATAAATATGTAAAATTTGTTTTAATCTTCTACAAACTGAAGTGTAACAATACAATCACTTTATCTAGTTTGAAATAATATCATATTCTTACTGATTCTTATTCCGCTTGTGTCCTCAATCAGCTGTTTTCAACAATAATAACTTTGCATTTATACTATTAGCCGACATAATGCCTTACACGACAAGGTCGAAAATAGCCTGCACATTTACCTTAAGCGCGTTTTCTTTTTTGTCAATTTCAAGGAAGTGTGAAGATTGTCTGTTTCCTAGTTGGTTGTTCAGTTTTTGTAGGAGATTTTTTGATTGTAATTAAGTTTGACAAATGTTTACAACATTACGGCGATTCGTCCGGCGCGATGTCCGGCGCTGTCCGGCTAAACGGCCAGTGGCACTGACACTGTCACATTGTCATTCTCTCGTTGGAAAATATTTTGGACTGATGGCCATAATATACGATCACAACACTTAATTTACACTCTTGTAAGAAGAGTCCCAAACGCCAGACACAGTCTTAGCTCTACCCCAGGCTATGCTGATGCTCATTCACATAAGTGACCACATAAACAGTGTGGATAATCACCAAGTGTTGAGCATGTCGTGGCTATGACTAGCACTTGATGGGAGTAATGATAAGTGAATGGGACCAGTCTCTGTACAACCACGAGCCATACTTGAGTTCCCTCCAACATTCAAGGTCCATCACCACGCCCGTCGGACGGTGGTATGTTATTCTCAAGTACACCATTAATGTTATCAAATAAAGAAGAAAGATCTAAGTTTCACGAAGACAGGACAATATAGAACAGTAATGGAAAAAAAGATATGGAGCTAGTCAATATATCACACATAGTCACATTGTGTTACAGTAGGAAGTCCAGTGCACGGGTCCAACTGAGGTAATATCAGTTGTAGATGAATGACTATAGAAATAAATAATGATTGTAAAATGAAACATTATTCGTAAGCACACAGGACACAGAACCTGCAATTGATAACAGGAAATGAGCTCCGGCCAACGCAGATCCACGTGTCAAATTAAAAAAAACCTATAAACGTTTTGAATGTTGCTAACATGTGTTCATACGTTACGCTTTTTTTGTTTAATTCAATTTGAATAATTTTCGAAATTTAAATGGGGAGCGCTGGAAAACCGTTGGAATCTTTCCCGCCATACGATAACATTGTGCTTCGATCTAATTTATATGAACTTAAGAAATTATAAATAAAATATTATTTCACAAATAATTCACAATCCAAATAAACTATATATAATTAATCCTACTTTGGTTCATTGGTTCAATCTTGCGTTTATTATTTTCCTTATTATAAGTTTTGAGTCTTCAATCTCACGTTTGAAGATAGATGGCGACATCGTGAATGTTTTGGGCGGCAACCAATTACCGTAATGGTCCGTGGAGTAGTAAGCGGGCCAGGGGTCAGTCGGTGGTCCGTCCACACCGGCCCGCCAGACCGTGTAAAGATATGAAATGTGAAAGTTACACACGTCACGATTAACAATTACAATAGTAATAATTAGCCCTTGCAGAAGGTGAACGACCTCGGCTGACCCCGACGTGCATCGCGCAAAAACTTAGTGTCACCTCTGCCGCGGCGCCACACCTGCGCCTGCGCCTTACACTCATAAAAAATACTATAAAATGGTGGATTTACCGTATATTCAACGTATTTACAGTTCTCACGCGTTACAAGTCTTAGATTGTTGTCGAAAACAAGCGTATCTACGGTCCATGAAATGGAAAGTGGTCTGCATCGCTCGTGGACAGCGACGATGCTCGCAGCCGGCCGCTGAGGACTCGTACATTCTTGGGCCACTCGCCATCTCGAGACATTCGACTCAAGTTCTTGGGCACTCAGTATATGAGTTGTAGCTTAGACTTAACCTTAGATCTTAAATCCAAGATGGGTGGCGGCATTTACGTTGCAGATGTCTATGGGCTCCAGTAACCACTTAGCACCAGGCGGGCTTTGAGTTCGTCCAAACATCTAAGCAATATAAAAAAAACACACACACACACACACACAGGCGCATGGAGCAACAAATAATCAAATATGGTAGTCGGTCCGGAACTGATTTCTTTCTTAAAACCCGGAATTAGTGCGTTCGTCCATAAAAATACTAAAATCCATAGCCGCCTAGTATCAGAAGGCCTGTAGACTTAGCTACCTTTGATAGTCATTCAAATGCCGTCAGTCGGCTGAGGTTTGATGTTGAAGTCCCAATTGCCCTATGTGATAAGAGGCTCGATTCAAACTCAGAACTGCTCCACGGTGGATACTGGTGAGACGGCTGCGGGAGACACCGGGACGCCGCGCCCGCAAGTGTCGTGTACTCATTACAGCAGTCGGTACAATAGCGCGCACTCCGGCCGCTCCTCGGGGCGACAGGGTTGTCGCGTTACAAATATGCAAATGCTCTAGCGTATGCACGTAACAGGTGTGTGACGTGTGTGGGAACGCATATATTTGCATAACATCGCATGTTTCACTTATTAATAGATAATTTATAAAGGTTTATGAGCGTAACGTTGTGTTCATTCAGTGATTTTCCGGTATTCTCAGAACAGAGGAAGCGCAGCTAGCACACTGAAACAATGTCTTCATCGAACTGGTTCTTTATGACCGGCCTGGGCTGGAGTCCCTAGGGAACAGCTACTTGTGTGAATGATTACTGGCCACCACGTCCGGTCTAAGCGGTTAATGTAGAAGTCGACATCCACAAACGCACAGACTACAATTGTGATAGCTATTGTTGTCATAATAGTTAGTATTTTACAATAAGTACATATGTATATGCAATTTTTAGAATACGATACAGTCAGAATACATAAACAATAGATGTTGAGCATGATGTTCGATTCTCACGAATCGTTTAGAGCCTCTGGGTCTGCAGAGGGACCTCGCTTCTCTCTGTATTTTGTATCATATGTTTCATGGGGAGGGCTCTGAAGAACTGTTTGAGATGATTCCATTATCTCGTTTTTACCATCGCACCGCCCGCCACCGGAGTAGAGTTTATCCATACTACATGGAACCACTGCGTTCATCCACAGTGCGTTTCCAGATATCTTTTTTGCCACGTACCATACAGCTTTGAAATACGACCCCTCCACGGTCTGGTCAACGTCCTCGCCGAATCCGTCGCTTACGACGAAGGGCTCGACGAGCGAATTAACCCACAGACACAGCCCACTGAGTTTCTCGCCGAATCTTCTCAGTGGGTCGCGTTTCCGATCCGGTGGTAGATTCTGCGAAGCACTACTCTTGCTAGGGCCCGTGTTAGCACCACTTCGGTTTGAGCCCCGTGAGCTCGCCTACATGTTAGGGCGAAGCTGAAATAGCCTCTCAAGGCTATCAGCATAGGTAGGGGGAAAAAACACGGTGTTTCCCGAGCGCTATGACATGTCCTTCTACAAACGAAGCTTGTGGAGCTTTCGTTTGAGCACCACCAATACATTAGTCGTACTACGGGCGTGCCACTAACTTCATTCAATAAGTCCCGTCTCGAGAATAAAACATTTCAAACTGTTGAATATATAAAACGTTAAATTATAATTCCAATCAACATTATTTAGTAACATGAAATTTTATTATAATTGGGCTCACCCCTAGCACAGATAGTCTGATCGCGGAGACAGTGCGGGCACGTGCGCAAGATTCCGTTACGTCAGGTGTTACCCCGCCGCCCCTCGACCTCACGACCTCACGCCCCGCGCCCTGCAGGTGGTAACGACCCTTCACCCCGACAGGTTGCTCGCGGGGGCTGATTTCTAACTGACTTTATTAATGAGACAAAACTTTGCTTAAATTAATTGACCCTTCTGTTATTTTTTATTATCTTTGTGTTAAATGCGGAATATTGTGAGACTTCTATAAATGTCAATAAGATTAGACAAGCGCGTTAATTGACGGTAAGCGATCATTTTAAACGCGAAATGGAACACGAAGACGGTATGATTGATAATAAGTGATGACTGCTCCATTCATTTTTTGTAATTTTTTAATGAAAGTATTTCTATTCTAGGTCTCTGGAGAGGATTTATGTTTAGCAAAATTTGAACATTTTTATTTTCTTATTATCTTTTTTTTTATTGCTTAGATGTGTGGACGAGCTCACAGCCCACTTGGTGTTAAGTGGTTACTGGAGCCCATAGACATCTACAACGTAAATGCGCCACCCACCATGAGATATAAGTTCTAAGGTCTCAGTATAGTTAGTTACAATCCTTCAAACTGAAACGCATTACTGCTTTACGGCAGAAATAGACGGGGTACCTATCCGTGCGGACTCACAAGAGGTCCTATCTTACTTACCTAGGTAATTACGCAAATTATAATTTTGCAGGTTTGATTTGTGTGGAAGTCAATCGTAAACATTTGCTAAGTACGTATTTCATTAGAAAAATTGGTACCCGCCTGGGATTCGAACACCGGTGCATCGCTACATACGAATGCACCGGACCTCTTATCCTTTAGGCCACAAAGACTTCAACGACTTCTTCTTACGCTGAAACATGTTCCGCTTAGACCATCTCATTGTTTGTGTTAATATTAATTCAAATATAATATTGTATAAAGCATTCTGCCAAACATAGAAAATTCGTAAAGCTGTCTATCCTCACAACACCACTGATCCACGCACAGACGTCTGTTAGGTCAGCTCCAGCACCTGCTCAGCTTCGAACGTCATTAAAACAATATCATGAGATAAAGAGGCAACCGTGACACTCCCGAGTAGCTTATGTTCTGAAAAACAGCGCTCATTGACTAAAACAGACCCGATCCTAGACGCTGGTCTCCAGGCGACCTTACCATCGCGTGATCGTGTATCGAATAGCGATACAAAAAGCCTCAACAAGGAAAACGTTCGCTAATCATTCCGTTAATGATTCAATAACAATTAGATTTTTTGTGTCATTGTATTACAATTGATTGTAATGCACACTCGGGGTCGATGACTGCTGGCTGGTAGCGCGGTGACGTCGCTGCAGACCGACTCATTCCCGATCCTGCGGACAGAATGGAAAGCAGTCGACACCGCCCAAAACACGTCATTTCGGATCCTCCCGATCCACTAACGGTGCTTTTAGGTACCTTAAGCACCGGTCATCGTTCAATTAACCCACAGACACAGCCCACTAAGTTTCTTGCAACATCTTCTTAGTGAGTCGCGTTTCCGATCCGGTGGTAGATTCTGCGAAGCACTGCTCTTGCTAGGGTTCGTGTTAGCAACGTCATCAGGTTTGAGCCCCGTGAGCTCACCAACTAGTTAAGGTTACGCTGAAATGGCCTCTCAAGGCTATCGACTTAGGTAGGGAAAAAAAAGCACACTGACGCGGACGCGGTCACCTCCAGGAGCCTGTCTCTGAGGTGCCTCGCGGCTGGGTGTACCGACCCGGCCGAGCACACAGAGCAATCAATCGACGCTACTAAGTAATTACCGTCGTCCATGGATATCATTAACGCCAGGGGTATTGTTGCTAAGCTCAATTCGACAGGCAGGTGCCATACGTGACTACATATTTAACACTTGCTCGGTACGGGACAGCACAGTGCTCAACATGGGGTCCGCGCGTGTGCATCCCGCCTGTCCTCGCTCAGACTACTCAATTGCTCTTATTTAAGCGGAGGAACAGCATTACGACATTACGGAACGACTTAATACTAGATGTGTCGCGAGCTCATCCGTATAAGTCCGTGAAGTATTCGTGGCTCAAAGAATAAGACGTCTGGTGCATTCGTATCTAGCGATGCACCGGTGTTCAAATCCCGCTGGCGGGTACCAATTTTTCTAATGAAATACGTACTCAACAAATGTTCACGATTGACTTCCACAGTGAAGGAATAACATCGTGTAATAAAAATGAAACCCGCAAAATTATAATTTGCGTAACTACTGGTGGTAGGACCTCTTGTGAGTCCGCACGGGTAGGTGCCACCACCCTGCCTATTTCTGCCGTGAAGCAGTAATGCGTTTCGGTTTGAAGGGTGGGGCAGCCGTTATAACTCTACTGAGCTCTTAGAGCTTTTATCTCAAGGTGGGTGGCAGCATTAACGTTATAGATGTGTATGGGCACCGATAACCACTTAACACCAAGTGGGATGTGAGTTCATCCGCCAATCTAGGAAATAAAAATATATATACCTACATATATATACCAATCGCAACACAACTCAGTCCTAAAGTATCCCACAAGCTCGGCCGCGACGCGGGAACTGTACAAACACAAATATATATTTAATCAACTGTATCCACCCCGCAGCCCACAAGCAACATGCGCGAAGATAATTGTCTGAACAATAAAAACGGTTAGAAATGTAACCGCCGCCGTTAACTTGACCCTAACTTTACGTTATCGAGTCAACTTAACCGCTCTTACCGGCTTTTTGTTTTGTCATTGCACGAGTACTTGTAACTTGTCAACGCACCGCAGACGAAGCGACGACATGTAAGTACAGAGCTGACAATATATAATAATAATAGTAAGCCCATTTTATTTCCAAAAACAAAGAAAGAAAAAAAACACCTTATCAAATAAAAAATTACAAAATTAAAGCTGACGATATAAAGGTGATTAATAAAATTCTGCACAACCCGCACCTTGCCACTCTCGAGGATCTAGGACTCCGCGGCTCTGCTGAGCCTCATGTCCTCAGCCGGCACTATAAAAAGAGGCAGACAGACAAAACATAACATTTAAAAAAGTATATCTATTCTCATTTCCTGAGTACCTACTGTAATCTTGTTCTTAGTGTTTGTAGCAAAACTAGTAAGTAAAAGGGAACCAAGTTTTATTGTTTTCAATTATAAGGCGCTCGGTACAACACGAACTACACACTTACCCTCTTATGTTTTGATAATAAATAATAATATGTAAATAATAATCTATACTAACATATAAATCTACAGTGGTTTTTACGGATGTTCCGTTATAACTACTGAACCATGCATCCGATTGACTTGAAACTTGGTCTCCATGTAGAAAATAACGTACTTAATGGATAGGCTAATATTTATATGAGTGTTGGACTCCCTAATAATAATGACAATAAATAATAACGACGCTTGAAAGGCAAACGTGACTAAGCGACAATGCGTGAACTTTACAGTAGACTAATTTAAAGTTGAAATACCTGAAAAAAAAAATATTTTAACGAATCTAGCTGTAGTAGAATCTAGCTACTAGCTGTAGGATTGAAATGATTTTAATAGATCTAGAAATATATTTTTTTTGCGTATCGAATATGATTATTGCCTATAATTTATGTACAAAGCAGTTATTGTCGCTTAGTCACGTTTGCCTTTCAAGCGTCGATAATGTTAATTTTAAATGCCCAGCGAAGCGAGCGAGTGCGACTAGTAATTAATAAATATCGTGTATTCTACTATTTCTTATAAATGTTAAGATTACAATATCAATCGATTGCATACCGAATGCATATTGTATTGAAGACGGTCTCGGTGATCGGGGCACGCGGACATCAACTTTGGACGCCGTCACTTTGACACACGAGGTCACTCTGTACTACTATTGCAGATGAGCATACAGCAGTAACGCGTGCGTACTTGTCGTCACTAGCCGACGACTTGATCGGTTCCGTTGAGGAGGTCCTAGAGAAGAACACGCGACGTCGAGGGCTGTTGTTTGTGACGAGGAGAGCTCTCGAGACACGACTGAGGGCGTTTTTCGGGGCTGGCCCTCGACCGATACAATAGCGAGGCGACGGCTGCTTGATCCACTGCGGCATAGTGTCGTCCGCGGCGGCGCGTTCGGGTCGGTGACGTCATGACCTTGCCGACACCTCTATCTACATCTATGTAACACCTATTGTTAGCTATTGTTAGCTATTGTTACAGACAACGCAGTTTCATTCCACAACGCACTGTGCCTTGCTCATATTTTAGGTTTTTTATATAGCTTTGTACTGTGCGAGCGAGCGGCGCCTTGCGGAGGATAATCGTATCCCTCACAGCTAAAGCCCTCAGCCTAGGTAAAGATTCCTATCACGAATCTACTTAAAACTTGTTTAATTACATAAGGAAGCGTTACATAAGAAGGCAAATGATGTTACAAGAAGCCACAAACACAATGTAGTAGACTAGTCTAGTTCCCAGCGGCGCTCCCACGCCTCCCCGGTCGCCGCGTGCCACTGAACTTGAAAGGAAAATGCTCTCACTGCGCACTTACAGTCGACCGGCCGTTACGTCATCCATTGTATTAAATAGATTTACTTAATAGTGGTCTAGTTCAGATAGCAAACAGCTCACGACACGTGAACACCGCCAAACGAATTGAATTGAGACATTAATTTGTATCTGTATTGCTTGGGAACAGCGAATATCCTCTTACGTACAATAAGTTTGCGACCGGAGCAGATGGAATGACAACACGTGAGGACCCACAGCTACAGATTTTGGTGGTTGTTGAGTGTTAACCCGATCGCTTTCACTTCCGTCCACTTGTCGAAAATCAGGGAGTCAGAATAACCAACGGGCAAACTTACTCGAACGTTAGACCGTGAAGCAGCGCGGCGCGATCGACAATAAACAAAATGTAAATAATTAAATGTTAATTTATTTGAAGCTTAAACGACCGATACCCCTTCACACGCACGACAGCACCGCGCCATCGGAATCCGGTGGGGCGGTGGCGCTCACTGCTGCTCACAAGTGCACACACACGCACACACACATAGAGCAAATTGTTATAATTATCGCTCTAATCGCGGTAACCCTTACCATTGGTCTCACGAACGGAGCGGCATTACTTATTGTAGGTACCTACGCTGTGCGTTGCGATACTGCAGATAGTGAGGATGCATTGGAATGTTGTGAGGTCAAAAGCTACAAACCTGAAAGTCAATAAGTTTAACTCCAACCAAGCTAAATTTATTGTTGAAAACTGGACAGGACGTCCTGCCTTTTTTTTAAAAAAGGACCTCCAAAACTGCAAATTTTATTTCACATGAACTAACAATAATTAATTGGTGTGTGTTTTTCTTTTGAATCCAGTACATTATATTTTTACAAAACTGTTTTATTTTTTCTCGTCTAGGCGTGTAATAAATAGCTGATAAAAAATAAATGAGTTGAAGGAATAATAAATAGCCTGAGCCTCTTTAGTTCTCAGTGCTTAGTATTGTAATGATTGAGGCGCGTAGATGAGACGGCGTATACCTACTCGTGTCGTGTTATTAGGACGGAGGAGCCGGGAGTGCGGTCCGTGGTAGGGGTGAGAGGTTGTCGCCAGCCGCCGGTCGCAGCGCGGCCCCGCGAGCCCAATCTACCGGAAAATAGCCGTTGTTTACAAATAAGTCATTTTTAGTGTTTTACTCGATCAGTCGTCACACTCCACCGGTAATTGGGGGGCGGTTGGGAAATTGAGATTTTTTTTAGAAAACTCAATTATTTGTGTAAAAATTTGTTTTTATTGTTATTACTTATGTTAATGTAGGTAGAGGCACGCTGCTCACACCACAGTAGCCAAGTAATGGCTTCGTTGCCCGTGGCTCATGTCACTGAAACAGTAAGACAAAACCCAAGAACGCGTCTTTTATATAAGTATGTAGGTACATACGTTACGAAAGGAAGTTGAACACGATTTCAATATTCTGTAAGGAGCATTCAATAACCAGATGAATGAATCTAAACGTGCTTGTGGTACGGAGCGGCGCGCGCTACTCCGCACTCACTCATCCGTTGTCGTATTCTCGTGTTCATTCACGCGTCCCTTGTGCGATCGACCTAAAACTGTATCTTCAGGGAGTGTTCCTGGGGAGGTACTAATTACGCTCGACAGGTGGCGCCGGTGGCGTGCGACTCGTCCTCATGATCACTGACAGTCACAAGCAAGGAAGTACTTAGCTCGCCAGTTGATAGGACACCAAATACTTAGAATATTACCTGTCTTTGTAAGTGGGTCATACGCTTGCATACTATATTGTTCCTTCACTGACAACTGGAATAGACGAAAACTTAATTACTCGTGGTGCGACCATAAACGCGGGCCTCCCTGGACTGCAGGGGCCCTCAGGAGCATACACAGGTCCGATGGAATACCATCGCGGGGCCGCGGAATACTTATTGCAGTTTTCGTGAAGTTTGGAGTTCGATTTGTGCATAGTTGTGCCATTCGGTGTACTTGCCACTACCGATTGCAACAGACACCCGCCTAAGGTCATACTTCCAAGCGTCACATTCTACTAGTGCGACTACACATCTGGTTTATTATCAGGTGGGCTGTCAACTAGTCTGGTTGCATTAAGCGAGACATCTCGCTGGTGTCCCTCGCACGATCACTTACCGCCACTCGGTTTTGTTTTTATTCTCGAACACATATTATTATTTTCAAATCATTTGTACATTGTTTTCAAGCAGGTAATGTGTTCCCACGGGCCATCCGTTCGTATAATCAGATACCATGATGTTCGGATTAACACCTAATACATTATTTAAGGTCTGTTTCACATATTCGACAAAAACATAACACAAGTCATTTGAAATAAGTTTCACAATAATCGTTTACTTTGTGAGGAGATATTAGAAGGCCGCTGTCACTGAGCACTACTGAGCAGTAGTGCACCCGTACCATACAGCACCACGTGGCACTTCGCGGCACATCGCGGCATCTTGCGGCACCATACACGACATTGTCCTAGATCCAACAGCGCGACGCTCAAGCACAGTCCCTTCCATTAGCTCTTGATTAAGTTCCACTAAACACAATATGTAGCTAACTCAAGGTCCGTAAAAGACATTTTTTCCGAACATACCAAGGAACGGAGTTAATCTTATGAAAATATGAAGAACAAATTAAATTAGAATTTTAATTAAACATTTTTTTGTGGATAAATTTGTTAAAAAGGCGACAATGGATCCCAAATTATACTGAAATGTATATGTGTGTTTATTTAAATGTGTGTTTTACTGTGTCTGTGTATGGGAACATCGGACACAGTAGGGTCGACAACGCGGAGATGTGTCTGAAGATAGATGCCGTGTCCGTACAGCGCTATAATTACAGACTCGCAAATATTAAACTCACGTGGAACAATTCTCAACGATGCACTGAGATACGCTTCGTGTGATATGTTGAAGTTTTGGACGGAACATAGGGACCGGGGATCGATTCCGGGTCAGCTGCTTAGTGTTCGTGATCAGAGCGTATTTGTTCTTGTCTCGTACACGTGGCCTTGTGAATGTAACACTGCTTTTCTGCCTAGCTGCTTATCTGCCGGTGGACGTCAACGTGGAAGGACGTGTCAAGTCCATTGAAATAGAGGTTTAAAGTCTATGGGTCGTGGTTTTTATTTATTTTTTTGCTTCTGTAGGCAGACGAGCCTACGCCCCACCTGATGGGGAGTGGTTACCGTCGCTCATGGACTTCAGCAATACCAGGGCAGAGCCAAGCCGCTGCCTACCGAACATTGGTAAATGGTAATTGTAAAAAATGGTATTCGGTGATATTCACGTAAAGATGCAGATTATGTGCACCCGGGATGGCGCTTAAACTTAAATGAGCAGTAGATCTTGTGCCTGTCATAATGTATTAAAAACACTTATCACAAAGTTGTCCCGAGACATATCTTCGGACTCGAATATCACGTGCGGTTGTACGTGTATTGTCGAATTATTCCCACAGCCTTGAGTCGTGCCTCTGCAGACGACTCATTGTCTCACACATACACACAAGTGTCGACGCACACAGAGACGCAGAATTTTTAATAAATTATTTACGATTGCAATAAAAGTATTGGAAGTCATCATAATGTATATTCAGTTCGTAGCCCCAGCACTGGCACTCTCTGGCACTCAGTGGCATTTAGTAGTACACAGTTCATTAGCGCATTAAAGGGAAACAAACACTGTACAGTATGGCAGGTGAGCCAACGGACCACCTGATGGTAAGTAATCACTTTGCAAAATCGGAGCACACCGTTCCCTCGCGTAAATAAACAAGTGAGCGCCAGTGTCGCTCGCAGTGCGCGGGTCATGCAGCTCGGTGGAGGCTACGGCCGGAGCGACCACTCAATCAACTATGAAATGTACTCTTATCCTGGATGTGGTACATGCGGGGATGTTCACTTGTGACAAAAGCTACATTTGATTTTCATCAATTCTCAAGGGAGTGTACCTATATACTGTGTTAGCTAAGGGTTCCTGTCCCCCTCTTGGCGGAGCCTTTGCTCGCCCACCTGTCTTGGTGAAACTGGAAAGGTCTCCGGGCCACCAGTAGTCCCTCAATGAAGCCTTGTCTAGAACTCACACTCTCGCACAGCACACCTTCGTAAGATCTCTTAAATTAGCATGTAATGACATAATTGCGACGCTCCACATATAGGACCCGGCGGGTCCACGGTCGGTTCGTGGCTCTGCGGCGGCGGCGCGAACAATGGCTGCGGCCGGCGGAGCGCGGCTCGTGGCTCTACAATATATGCTCTACACATTTTATTTGTAAAACGGAAGCGAGCTTTGATTTATATTTGTGCTAAGTTTTATCTTGTTTTACTTACTTTCATGTAAATTCTGTGAACTCCTGTTATCATTGTTTCTCGGTTATATTTATGTACATACCTACATTGTAGTTAGGACATTAGGACCCGTGCAAGAAACAAGAGTTGACTCTCGTTGACTCAACCTCAAACCTGACTAAAAATATTGTAATAGTACGAGTGTGTGGGTCAGTATTAACAAAAAGTAGGATATCGCAATTCTAAAATCACAAAGTCTTGCAAAACTAAACGGATTTTAAACTCAACTGGTTATCTGTCTGTCTGTTTGTGCGATTTCTTAAGCCCATTTTTTCTAGTAAGGTGTTTACCAATTTTTTTTATTTTGTATAAATAGATTTTGACGTTTACCAATATTCATTAAAAATATTTTTTTTGGTTGTAATTTTCGACCAAAATAGATATCGAGAACAAGCAAAGACTGTCGATAAGCTCGTGTGTGACCGCGCGCACCGGCAGCCACTTGAGGACTTTGCTTAGTACGGGGCCCTCGCTGCTACATTTCATTGATTTATTACAATTACAAAACTATCAAAAGTACAATAATCTCTTCTGGAGTCTGCTCCACGCTTCTGCTGCTACGATTACTGTTTCGACAGGAAGACGAACCGAATCTAATTAATTAAATGAATTGTTTCAGGTACGAAAATGGTGAAACTAAATCAGAAAATACGAAAAAAACCCTGAAACACTTTTGTGTCGACACAATGTGACACTCAAATAGACTAAAAACAAAATTTCATACAAAAATACTCGTGTATAATTCTATAATCAACAGTCTAGACTGGTTCTAGCAGAGCACGCAACGAACAGAACTGAACCGCGGACTTTAGCTAACCGCTAGCGCCATCTACCGCCTCACTCTATTATACTGAGCTCTCAGATAGTAGCTGTGTGCAAATAGTGCTGGATTATCATCATAGTGTTTCTAACAGACAATCATAACCAAAAGAGTGTGTGACAAGAGTGTTGAGAGTGTACTTGTGATGCACGATGGATCTGCACGCCCCGCCCATGGTAGTACATTCATACGAGCCCCACGCTCCTCTGCTGGAGGTAGAGGGGCTGGACCCTCACAGCCCACAGCAGAAGGTTCTCATACACGCACCTGCTATGCAAAACCAAGAGCTCATGCCCGCTGACCACCGGAATGGAGGTGAGTTCATTTTAAGTTAGCGACAGGAAATGTTCTATAATTGCTTATGAATATAAAAAGGGTGGTCACTGTCAATACCAGATATATAGAAAACTGAGCTCAGTTAACTATTGATGTCTTTTTTTAATAAATATAAACTTGGATACATGGGCCAGTGTACATGTATGCTAATCACCGACATAAAAAGAAAACAAACCTGTTCATCACACGAATGTTTGCTCGGAGTAGAAATCTAACCCACCACTTAATCTAGCAGTTAGGGGTGCTAGCTACTGCGTTGGTCAATCAAAATTTAATCAAAGTAAGTTATTAGCAAAATACATTAAACAGTAAAGATTGTTTAGTTAGAGAACTACTAGAGACTAAAGATTGATAATTATGACTCATAACCCAAAGGAATATCTTATATAAGACGTAAAATAGAAGTTTTCATGGTTATAAGTAGTTTTATCATCACTTGGTAACTTTGAGATACCGGACAACCTTCGGCTACGGTGTGACTGAAGTCGACCAAATACTGTTTTTAATAAAGTGCAAAATAAATAATATATCGATCCATATTATCATATAAGCAATAGTGTAGTGAGTGAGAGTAGTGGAGATGTACTACCAGCGACCATAGTGAAGGATGAGTCGAGGGCAGATGTGTCTGATCTGACGTAGAGTACGACTTTTCAGATGAGCAGTACGCACACCACGCGCACGGCGGCAGCCAGGGCAGCGACGGCAAGTATTCACTCTTTATTCTGTTACTTGAAGACTTTCAATGTTTCAAAGGGCATCCGACATCTCCATCTCCATCTCCATATAGTGACTTCCCTGTTATGTTTAATACTTCATTTTGGTTTTAAATACAAAAAGTGTCAGTTAAATTGTTACGGCTAGTGTGGAGTCAGCTCTGTTGGTTCGGTGGTCTGTGGCGCATCATGTAACCGAGTGTTTGTATTTCGCGGAGAGAGAGACGGTCGCGTAACAAATGATTTTAAATTAATTCCATCTATATCGCTACAGACTTCACTTCGCCTTTTTACTTTTATTTATTCTTAGGTATTGTGTTAATAATTACTTTTTATTTTCTTCCTTCGATATGTAAGTATTTGTAAATATATTATGATTATTTGTCCCACGGAGAATATTGAAAGTATACATATTATGTGTACACACACGAGCACAACTACAATAACAACAATATCAATACGCCCTTAGGGAAGTCCATACATCTAAAGTCTCATAACAATAATATAAAGATGACGACTGTTGTCCCTGACCCGCACTGCGTGACGTCACAATATGCGAACCGTTTATATTGCTTACATTTGAATCCGCATAGCTCAAGTAGCAAGTAGCTTCTTTATTTGGTTCTTCGTGATGCTGCCTCATGAGGCGCCGGTATCGCTTACAAGAGCAATTCTTTCAAATTGAAAAATTTCACAATAAAAATTTAGTAAAATCAATAATGGGTAAGAACAACAACATTTACCAACGATTACAACCTTTAGATCCAGACAGTTAATAATGCGACAACTGACTGAATTGGCTTAGAAAGCAATTCATTTTATTTATTCGAGATACATTAAAATATTTGTAATGAATATTGATAGCGACGAGTTCGTGAGCTCGAGCGTGTTGTGTTTACGTCGATTGATCTCGCAGCGCGGCGCGGCGTGGCGCGGGTCCCTCATTCATGCAGTTGCTCCGGTCTGGGGTCTGGGCCGACTACTGGCGCGAGTGAATGGAACTGTTTTTTGTGAGAGTACACTTGACTAAATCGCTGTGAAATTACTTGCTCGAACCCATAGTAGTTTTGTTGGTCGGCTGTGTGGTGCCACTTGTAGCGGAGACGGGGCAAGTAGCGATCTACTGTAGGGTGTCCCACAGGACCGTCAACATTTTGAATGGTGCTCAATATTTATTTTAAAGCAGCCAGTTGTGTTTAAATGTGTTTTCGTCTTATAAATATTTGTGAATCTTTTATATGATTAAGTTCAATCTTTTACTTCTTAGCGAAATTAATTAAGTACAATATTTAGTCGGGTACAAGTGACATTTACAGAATTTAATGTTAGTTTCCTTATTCCTGGTACATTATTTTATTATATCGATTAGTTTAAACAATTATTAATATTTAATATTTCTTTCACATTTTGTATAAAATAACGCTCGCCCGCCCGCCCGCTCGTGCGCCCGCTCGTGCGCCCGCCCGCACCGTTACCCCACAACAAACGATACCAATACGTGCACACATCGACGCCGCGCCGCGTACGCACACAGGCTCCTTGCGTGTGTGCCGCTCAAATAAAACAAGTATTTAATCTTTCACAGTTTTTCTTGTAGCTTAGTGAGAACTGTCCACTCACTGACGATCCACGACAAACTTATTATTATCTTTCTATTATTATCCCATCTCGAGTTTATACATAGTTCATGTCGTTGGAGCGGCTCGTCCAGGGTGCGGCTTGGTGGCAGACTTCCACGAGATGACTCTACCCACCAGTGCACCCGTGCAGTCGGACGCGACCTACCGCCGGCTGCCGCTACTGAAGCAGTTAAGCAATGAGTATCTCGCACACGGCGATAGGAACTAGCGGCTCCAAGAACAAGCTTCTGATGGACACGGAGATATAGTTTTTACCGAAGGCTGCCCAGGAGTGATGTTATGAAGTATCAGTATTTTTATTTCAACATTATGTTTTCCCCTACCTTATCGCTAGAGACCTCTAAAGGGCCGATCTTGCTGTAGACGAGTAGGCGAGCTCACGGAGCTCAGTCTGAGAGAATTGCAGTTGTATGAAGAGCAGTGATACGCTGAATGTACTAGCAGATCAGAATAGCGACCCACTGAGAAGATCCGCGAGAAACTCGACGGGTTGTGTCTGTGGACCGCAGCTGCTCTCACACCGAGCTTATAACCAGTTTGATGTCTTGAGCGACATGACAAGGTGGAGTCAAACGCACTGTTACGATCCTGTTAGAACAACACGCAGGGCATTCAATATAAACAAGTGATAATTTGCAGCCCTGCACGCCGACTGTTGTCGACACAGGGGCAGTGACGACCTCCCGCAGTCAGGTTGATGTCTAACGGTGTACCCGCCTCACCAGGGGGAATCGGCAAGAACGGAAGTAAGCCGGATGTGAGCGCTCACCGGTGCTCATGTACGTGGTCAATGTCCAGACATAAATACTGTACACCATTGCGTAAACACAGTTAACGGACCAGACCCAACTACTGGGTAACTCCACTGTACTGTCGACCTGTTTCTGTCATTTAATTTAGTTTTTCAACTGTCAAGCGTCTGTCATACTGCTTGACTTGAAGCGACAAGAGACACTTAACGCAAGGGAGGCCGTGGGCGCAATACCCGTCCATACAAAAAATCGTACACACCTGTAAAATTTCCTGTGTAATAACTTTCTCGTTGTTTTTAGATATTGTGTAATGGTTAGGACGCAGGTATTCATTGGGACTGATGGTGCGGGCCCGGCGTGGAGCCGGCGACCCTTGAGCTTGAACGAGCCAAGCAACTGGGCGCTGTGCCGCGATGGCTCGTTTACTAACCATTAGAACCAACGTTAGTTGTGGTTACAAGCTAGTCATGAGTGGTGAAGACGGCGAGATGTCTGTAAGTGGACACCGGCGACCGCAGCCACTTCCCTGGGAACATTCTCACAGCGCTCCGTCTCCCACCGTAATATAATATTTATACAAGGAGTCTCAGCATAGTAACCAAACGAGCCTCTTCGTCACTGGGCTCGCGGGTTCGACCAGAGAAGCGAGCGAGCTGATGGCCTGGACTCTCCAGTTCGATACATGTCATAACGTGACCGCCGGCGCCGACTTATGGACATGAGTTGTTTGGTGTGGCGGTAGTGCAGGGTTAGTGACATGGTCAAGAGCTGTCTGCGGGCGGTACTGAGCCGCGCGCGCCAATTATTCACTATTAACTAAAGTTGTGTCTTTTGTCGACTACATTTTTTGCGGTTGAGAGGGAGAGAGAGAAAGAATACACTTTACTGCACACCAAAACACAATTTACATTCAAAAAGCAGTCAAAAAGCAGATACATTTGTACAATAGGCGATCTCTTCCAGACAACCGTTTAATTTACAGAAATTCTGGAAAATATAAAAATATAGCAGGTTGATTCTTTTCACAAAAATAGGATCTACCTCATTTAGTTAGTGAACAGTAAAAAGAGCAATAATAAAGCAGTGTCACGTAGCCGGCACCGCGGGTTCGATCCCCGCCGCGGAACTAACGCGCTGACCGGCGAGAAACTCGGCGCTCTGTGTCTGTGGGTTAATTTATTTGTCGAGCCCTTCATCGCAAGCGACGGGTTCGACGAGATGACCGGTGCTTGAGGTACCTAAAAGCACCGTAGTGGATCGGGAGGATCAGTAAAGACGTGTTTTGGGCGACGTCGACTATTTACCATTATTACCGGCGGCCACAACAAGAGGATTTTCATGTCGTGCCGCCTTCTCAAAGTGGTGCAATCATAGTCACAATGACAGGGTTATTGTCCAAAACAATTCTTCAAATAGAACTTGAAAAACGACATATATATAAATGATACAGAACCCACGACAGTGACGTCACGTCTCGATTCTCAACCAGAGCGAGATGACTAGAGATGAGAGGTATCGCTGAATCGGCCCCGCCCCTTGCCTTATTTTGACAACTCGTTCACCAATCGCTAGCCTCGCTTACATACCGACTTGAACACTACTTATTGCTATTATGTCCTAACTTATTTAGCCATCACATGCAAACTTCAACCTTAACTGCAAATAACAAGAGCTATTTTAGAAGAGTTTAGTTGGGGACTTTTATCTCGTTATGTCAATTGACTCGAATTTGTAAACCAAAAGTTGATCTCATTACCATAATATCGTAAGTCACTTGAAAATTTCACAGAAAATTAAAACGTGGGTCTGATAGTTAATGTTTATTTCAGATTGCGTCGTTTTAAAGAATTATAACGTTTATCAGATGAACTCTGATGAAGAGATTAAAAATCGTTCACACTGAGTAATGTCGTAAGTTTATTACAACTCTCAGACGATTTTATTCTTTATGGCTCACTGATAAGGTGGAGTATTTTGCGCGATGAAATCTAGTAATATGACTTAATTGTGAAATTGTGTTCTGATTTCAAATTTAGATAAAGAATTTCGAAAAGTTTTATGTTGTACAGTTATTTTACTTGAATTTGAATCTTATAACAAAGTACGTAGTTACATAATTGGTTCATAAATCATAAATAAGATAATATCCATACTAATTGCAACATCTTCATTTGGATAATTAATAATCTTGTAATATTAAAGAAATTTAAATTATTATATAGAGCATGCGTTCACTTTATGAACAGTGCCGGTTGTCATGCTCCTGTCAGGTAGAGTCATGTAGCGTCAGATAGAGTACAGGAGAGTACTCATCACAGGTCCAATTACTACATATTATTACCTACCTTTGTAATTCAAAGGTAAAGATGAGTATCAAAACATATTAAAAGTTTGGAATTGAAATAAAATAATCAGCTTAAAGTCTTCCTGGTTTTAAGTGATAATTCTATGAAATCAAATTAGCCTTCAAATGTAAACAGTAAAAATTTAGTTTAGTTTTAGTTCTTTTAGGAGGCAAGCTCGGACGTGCCCCCCACCATCCCCCCACCCCCTTGAGTTCAGCGCTGAGGATGACCACTCCACACTCGTAGAGCTGTGTCCAGCTCGCCGCCAATAAACAATAATTATTAATTCCATAAAATTAATAATAATAAATATTATAATACATCTATTTATTAATAAAATATTATTATATTATTAAGTGTGAAATATTTATACATACATCTGTACCTATGCATAGACATATATACCTATACTGTCGTCTTAGTTTACGTCAAGCCGGCTGTGAAGGCGGGCTGTGCTGAGAATGTGTTGAGAACGTGCCTCTTTCCATTACAGGCGAGAGTTAAAAAAAACACATTTTGAGTTCCCACTATCCTCATACTCGTATATGTACCTACCTGCCTGTGTATACAACACGCGTGTGTTACACACTTCAGTCCGTGCCTAATTATTTAACGTACAAACTGTAAACAATGAATTCTTTTATCAGCAGTTATCATCCCCCTTGAGGTCGATATTATCTCATACAGTTCATCCCTCGCGAGAGTCAGTCGCCGGAGGACGCGAGGCCGGCCCCACGCGTCTACGCGCTCTACGAGACTCTATCGCGCGCTCTACGACAGGCCACGTGATCCTGCCTTATACAATATTGTAATTAATGTTAGTGATCCCTGTGAGTGTGCGTGAGTGCGGTGAGCCAACGCGTGTGAATATAACGACGTGTATACAAGTCGGTCTCGGTAGTGGGTACACCTGTACTTTCTTATTATTAAAATCGTGAATTAAAAAGGTCTCTACACAAAAAGTGTTAGACAAAAAAAAAAATTTTTTGTGAAAAAATTTCTTGGAATTACCCATAAGTATTAAAATATTCAATTTTAATACACACAACTTAAATTTTATTTTTAAACTGAAGAATATCTGTGCAGTGAGGCCACAAGAGCTCTACATACATAGCGCTATATTAAATATAAGTTAAACAAGTCGTAACGTGTAAAACAATACTAGATGTAAGTCTAGTCGGCGACGGTGTCCGATATCAGCTCTACACGGTTCAGTTTGACTCTACAACGCAATTGCTACATGTAATAAAATCTTTAAAAGATTTTATCTGTTTGCTTGACCATCTCATTCACTTGCATATTCGATGCGTCGAATCAAGCACCGGCAGGCATCAGGCCTCCCAAGTCCGAGGCGGGGCCGCCGGGCTGACCCTGGCGACACTCCGTGGCTCGTCAAAGATGTAGTGACTTGCGATATTTCGAAATAAAACAAACAAGTTACAAACAAACACGCACAGTGCAGGAACGTATGTAGATACGAAACTGACTTTCAGCGCAAATGACACGACAACTTCGCATAGAGCTGCTCGCTGCAAGCAGTCGCGGCTTCGTTTCATTAAGACTTCTTTAAAACAAATTCTACACAATTTTAAAACAGTGTATATCTCTATGAAACTATCACGTGAGCGCCTGTGACTCTCTGCACCGCGCTCGTATTCTATTCTATCTACGAACGAATCATTTAAAGATAACGTATCTGTCTATCATACATATAAATATAATAGCGTCATGTAGACACAAGGCCGGCGTAGCGACTCTCATGGTGTCGGGTTACATCCTCAAAACATGGAACCGACGTCCCACGGTACGACGTCTTAGATAACGCGGTAACTGATCCGATTATCGCAAGTCATCGGCGTGACACCAGCCCCGAAACTATCTGTGTAGAGTCGACCGTCCGACTCTACAGTACTCTACAAACGCGCTCAGTTAATCTAACAATGAAAGAGCTGCGGCAATACATTCAAAAGCTCTCTCTGTCATTATTAGATTTGTAAAGTGGATAAGTGTCAACGTGTAACTCCAAATAATTGTGTTTGAATAGTTGTGCGGCTTTGTGCGCGTGGTGATGAGCCGCGGTGTCCGCGCCGGATGGGACACCTGGCTGCCTAAATACTTTGATACTTGTAGACATCTCAGCTTGTGGATTGAGATGGGTACTTTTTCAAGTTCTTCACATATTTCAAGTCTAAATTAGTCTAAATTAGAGTTGATTGTGCTTAGCGTACCACACAAACAAAAGGAGCCGCCATTATAATTACATATCTATATATGTATTATAATATTTGCGGATGCATTTCCGTCACTCGCAGATATCGACAATGATTTGAAATATAACAAAATAATAATATGTTTAATTCAGTATATTGTTTAGTTTCCGTGCGTCGCAGATTCCTACACACATACCTACAGTGAACTACTTGTGCTGTTTACGATTTCATCTCGCGTTTAAAGTGCATTGACATCTTCGCGATTCAAAATATTCTCCTCATTCTCAAAGCGAGTGAGATGTCACTGGGCCGCCTCAGCCGCCGCCGTCGTAAAGTGCGACATTAAACCGTAACGTTGTTTTATTGATGTGTAGGTCAGTGAGAATTTAATTCAATATCAAAAAATAAATTAATTCGATGTCCAAAAGATTGAGTGCACGTCTCTCTTGAAAGAAAAGGACTCGAACTATGAGCTGGGACTAGTTTGCTTGGAAAATAATCCGTGGCCGTGACGGTCGGTAGAGTGGGACGCACCGTCCTCCGCCGCTGGCTCTCTGTGGTCGCCTGCTCTACAGTCTGTCTACTACAGTCAGTACTTTTGTTCCTGTAGATTCCTTGGGACATTGGCATCCTCATGTACCGATCGATGGAGCCAAACAGAGAAAAAGTTTAAAAAAAATATTAATCAGAAGTAAGCACTTTATATTAAAAGGAAACCAAATTAATTCCGTCGTACAGATTATAGTTTGTCTGAAGAATATTCAGAGCCGCCCGGGCGAGGCTCCGTGACAAATGACCAACAGCGCGGCAACATAAACGCGTTACCGTCTACATCCTGATGATAAGGAGCGGCCACGTCGGCGTTTTCGTGAGAACCCGAGCCTCATGAAGCCACCTGCCTCCGTTCAACCGGAAACCCGCGCTCAAACACCGGAAAATCGCCCAAAACCAGCGAAATGACTACAAGCGGATAACTTGCTTCGGCGACCAATCGCGGTCACGCCACTCAAGAGGGTTTTTGTTGAGAAAATCATTAGTGCATTGAAATTAGCAGCGACCGGCTCCCAGATACGTCACCGGCGGCTCGCGGACTGCGGATTGGACGAGTTTTTTTGTAAATCTGCGATGATTAAGTGCGCCTCGTCCAATCACCGGGCCCAGTTTAGTTCCCTCCGGTGCTGCTCGGAGACTCCGCCGCGGACTGCCCACGGTGGCTGCCTCGCGCACAGTGTTCCCTCTTAATCCATCTTAAGTTTAAAAAAATTGAAATACGTATTTAACCGATAACAATCATCGAACATTCGCTTAAAGATTCGTCTACAAAAGTATGATTGCGATCAGAACGTAACAGCGGCTTACAAAACCGACAACAACTATTTGTTTCTATCGTGAAGTTCGAAATAAACACATAAATACATCATACAAAAGTAGAAGGAGAGTGAGTGAGGATGTGGTGGAAGGAGTGAGGTGCAGTGCGTGTGGGAGGACCTGCGGTGCAGTGTCGCGCGGGGAGCAGAGAGCTGCCACGGTGGAGGGGCAGGGGAAGGCGACGTTCGCGGCCCTGTTCGGGCTGCGCGCCGGGGTCGACCTCTCCGCCGCCTACCGCTACAACCAGAACATGATGGAATACTACACGTGTGAGTACTTGCAGCCACCAACCCTACTCTGTTCCCTTACGCCGATAGTAGGCCCCTTAATCTCTCTAATTAGGTATTTGATAACGACCCCTTTTAACTTTGAACAGAACATTATCAGTTTAGGGAGAGCTCTGTGTACAGTCCTAGTGTAGCCCACTGAGCTGGGTCGCTCTGGTCGCACCGGTACTCCGCGGGCTGTCGGTCAGTAGTCTCCACCAGGTGGCGTCAGCTTGCGTAGTCCTGGAGCGCTATTACGAAGTTTGGAAACGACACAAATAAATTATCAAAAGACCTTCACAGGTGATAATTGAAGAGCAGTCAGTGGAATAGCCCGTAGGTATTTACATGTAAGTAAGCGTGTACCGAGTCCAGAGACACGTTGGTTACAGTCCAGGCTACTGCTACTTTATTTTATCGAATTACTGAAACAATAAACATAATTCCAATGCTTTAGAACACCTAGCCGAGACGTACGACTAGGACTTGCTTTAGGACTTTCGTTCGAGCGAGCACACACGCACACGAGTAGATACCGTGTGGTGTGGCGTTAGCTATTATCCTCCTCCTTGCGTCGTTCTCCTCATAGCTGAAGATCGTGACTCTCACGCAGCATCAATCTCTCTTGTATGATTCTTCTCCATCTGCCGCGATCCTTGGCTTCGTGGAGAGTATCGTGGAGCTTGATGTCTAGACAAGACCTAATTTAGTCCGACCATCTCGTGGGACTGCGTGTTCTGGGACGTTTGCCCTCTATCTTGCCCGTCACCATCAGCTGCTAGAGATTGTGACCCTCCTTTTGAGGAATGTGTCTAATGAACTCAAATACTCTACGAATGCATATTGTGGAGACTCTAGCTTCAATAATAAGCTCATTCAGTATTGATACATTGGTGCGCAAGGGAGTCTATGGAATCTGCAGCAATTACCTCCAGCACCACATTTCGAAGGTGTCTATGCGGTATCTGTCAGCCTTTTGCAGTGTCCAGGTCTCCGTTCCGTAACAAAATATGGAGAAAACCAGCGAATTCACCAACCTGAGCTTTGTTTTCCGCGAGACGTTTCGGTCTCCATATCTTATGTAGTTGAGACATTCCATCACGGCCATCGTGGTCATCCCTATACGTCTCCTTATTTCTTTTTCGCATGACCCTGAGTTATTAATGTTAGCCCCTAGGTAGATAAAGTCGGTCACGATTTCAAGGCGCAACGTTCCTGTTAGTTCAAGACTCTTGGCACAATCCACTATTATTAATTTGGTGTTGGTATGGTTGATGCTGAGACCCAACGGCAAACTGATGTTCTCAATCCTCACGCGACCGTTTGATTATGTATTCACCATAGGCGTATACCACCCCTCCCTCTACTGAAGCTAAATAGCTCAGATTTGCAGCTTTCGAGTTTTACTATTGTCCAGATATAGAGAGCGAATAAGAACAGTAAGGTGTGGAGGCACCCCCGGCTCCCGAGTATCCTCCATAAATCCGACCAAACTACACAGTCAAATACAGTAAAGCAGAACAAGGTGTGATATGAAGGCAACGGCCGTCTGGTGTAGTGGTAAGTGACATGGTCACTACACAAGGGGGTCGCGGCTTCGAATCCCGCCAATGGAAGATATTTGTATGATAAATATAAATGTCTTTTCCAGGGTTATGGATGTATATTAAGTATATGTATGTGTATAATAAAAATCTTACATTTATTTCCGTTATCTAGTAGGTACCTGTAACATAAGTTCTTTACGAACTTATCACGGGACCAGTTAACGTGGCGTGATTGTTAGTAAATATTTATATTTATTAAAAAATATTTAAGGGTTCTGTGATTGTTGCACTTGGAAGTAGATCCCTTTTTGTGGAGAGGTCCTCATCATCGTCATCGACATTGTCCTGTCCGATGGCCATCTTCCAGGTCGCCAAATGTTGTCGCAAAATTTGTGCAGAACTTAGCCACTAATATTTATTATTTCCAAGGTAGCGTGGTCTGGACCGCGGGCTCTCCGGAGTTTGAGCGCGTCTATAGCGGCCGTGATTTCTGATTGAGCTATTATACAACACAAGAAACTTGACAGATGCCTGAATCTCGCTTGCGACATTTTCAAGATTACCTTACATACAGGTATACATAAATTCCGAACAACAACATTCGGACGATCTTCCTTTTGTCGTTAAATCATCCAAAGTACCATTAAATCCACTGATTTAAGTCATGAGTGTCGCTGAATCGCTGCGATCATCTTAAAATAACGGGCGGACTCTGAGCGCGGCCGCGAGGTCTCGGATGATTCAAGACCGCGGGTCGATTCCATTCTAAGCCCAACTAAATATAATGTGATGTGACAGAGAAAGAGCCATCATATTATAGCTATGGCTTGGTTCATAACAGCTTGTCCCGAACTGATATCAGCGTGACATAAACAAGCGCAGACGACACGGGACCCTCGTAACGCCGTAACAGCGCAATAACCGTCGCAATGACGTCTCCGTAACGACATTATCGCAACGACGCGATAAATATAAAAAGCCGCTTATAAAATATAGGCAGTTTCATGAAGCCGAGCAAATGTAAGCGACGACCAATAGCGGCGCGGGGCCGGCGGCCGTCCTGCGCCACAGCGCGGCGCCCTGCCCTGCCCTGCCCTGCCCTGCACTGCGCGGCGCGGCGCGGCTCCACTCTAAGTCGTCGTGGCCTAACGGATAAGACGTCCGATGCATTCATCTTGAGCGATGCACCGGTGTTCGAATCTCAGGCGGGTACCAATTTTTCTAATGAAATACGTAGGTACTCAACAAATGTTCACGATTGACTTCCGCGGTGAAGGAATAACATCGTGCAATAAAAATTAAACCCGCAAAATTATAATTTGCGTAATTACTGGTGGTAGGACCTCTTGTGAGTCCGCACGGGTAGGTACCACTGCCATGCCTATTTCTGCCGTGAAGCCGTTGTAACTATACTTGAGATCTTAGAACCTATATCTCAAGGTGGGTGGCGCATTTACGTTGTAGATGTCTATGGGCTCCAGTAACCACTTAACACCAGGTGGTCTGTGAGTTCGTCCACCTATCTAGCAATAAAAAAAAAACTCTCGGAGCACATGCGACTCAAACCAGTATGACTGACTAACAGTATTGTCGTGATGTTGAAACGATTTCAAAAACAAAAAAACATCGGCATTTGTAAACTTTGCAGCAGCGAGCTATACAAGATTCAATCCTTAAAATATCTTTAAAATGTTTCTCAGATATTTGAGGAAAAAACCTGATGACGTAATTGTATTTCGTTCAAGATATTGATGATGGTGAAGAGACAGGGTACTAGTACCTGAGGGTCATAGGAACTTGTTGGCTGTGGTTGATCCGATGGCGTAAACTATAAAGTCTACAACGAATGGTTAAAAAGCTTTTTGAATTTTCATGTCGACGTTGCAGTTAATGCTGTCAATTTAAGTTTACGTCTGAAGCGACCACAGCTCAGACACGCCGTGAAGACGGTGAGAGGGACGCGCAGTGCACCGGCACTGGACACAAAATTGATCTGTTGACACTGTTCCAATGACATACAATTCTTGTAAAGCTCGCGTGGTTCGTAGTACATTGTGCTTTCAGTGAGATTGTGAATTACAAAACAAACACAACTTATATAGGTGTAGGAATATACGATGAAAGGAAGATCTTCCACCGAGCGGATGATATTGCTCGGTAGACCGACGGTCCTAATGTTGTTGTTCGGAACTTGTATATATGCGCTTTATCTTGAAAATGTCGTAAGCGAGATTCAGGCATCTATCAACTATCTTGCATTGTATGATGGCTACCCGCCACATAGGTAGATTTAAAGTATCGTGGACAGCTGTTCGAGCAGGAGGACCGCGACGAACCTTACATTCGCTTTATTCGTTAGTATTGCGGCCCGGTCCTCTGAAATTAGAATTACTAGAACTAACTTAAAGAAACTAGAATTTAGAAGTCGTCGTGGCCTAAAGGATAAGACGTCCGGTGCATTCGTATGTAGCGATGCACCGGTGTTCGAATCCCGCAGGCGGGTACCAATTTTTCTAATGAAATACGTACTNAGGACCGCGACGAACCTTACATTCGCTTTATTCGTTAGTATTGCGGCCCGGTCCTCTGAAATTAGAATTACTAGAACTAACTTAAAGAAACTAGAATTTAGAAGTCGTCGTGGCCTAAAGGATAAGACGTCCGGTGCATTCGTATGTAGCGATGCACCGGTGTTCGAATCCCGCAGGCGGGTACCAATTTTTCTAATGAAATACGTACTTAACACATGTTCACGATTGACTTCCACGGTGAAAGAATAACATCGTGTAATAAAAATTAAACCCGCAAAATTACAATTTGCGTAATTACTGGTGGTAGGACCTCTTGTGAGTGCGCACGGGTAAGTACCACCGCCATGCCTATTTCTGCCGTGAAGCAGTAATGCGTTTCGGTTTGAAGGGTGGGGCAGCCGTTATAACTATACTGAGACCTTAGAACTTATATCTCAAGGTGCGTGGCGCATTTACGTTGTAAATGTCTATGGGCACCAGTAACCACCTAACACCAGGTGGGCTGTGAGCTCGTCCATTCATCTAAGTAATAAAAAAAAAAAGCATTCAAACATTTTGGATCGTTATAATACCGGCCAGCCACCGCTCCGACGGACGACAGGGGGAGGCGGGACGGGGCTGTACTCCACCGATGTGCCGTGGGCTCTCTAACCGACATCTTCTTAGTGAATACTACCAATTCAACAACACGGGGAGACGAAACAATCATAACACAAAAATTAGCTATTGTCTTCGCAGTCCCGACAAGTGTGCTGTGTGCGTGTGGATCTCGTAGATTGTATTGTTGTCGCAACCGGACGCCGCCATATATCACGGCCATTACACAAAATGTCGTCCAAAACAATGAAATTAAACAAAAATAATTCGAAACACTTCCTCTCACATATCATTATGGAAACACGTGAGTCACTCAGATCATTATACTCTCTGTACATAGCGAACAATCTATGTGAATGACATCGCCGTTACAACGTTACACGCACTGGCGCTGCGTGCATTCGACAATCATATTCCGTACAGTTAAAGCTCACAATGCAACGGACGCGTCGAGCGGACATGTAAACTCGCGCTGGTCGCAGCCGCAACACACGGGCGGGCCGGTGTCATATATCACGACGCACGCACACTGGCGTCGCCGGCCCGGGATTGGCGGGCTCGGTGCGCACACGCAGCCGGCCGTTTTGAAACCGGTTTCAGTGAATAATTGTCGAGATTTAGAAAGGCGGTCCGGTTTTAAAATAGGTCTTTTGTAACAGCGGTATTGCGTGCCGCCTCCCTCCCCTCTCCCTCCCCTCTCGCTCCTCACAATTAACACACATATTTGTTATACTCGTGTATTATGTAAAGCCGATGTGTACATCGTGGTCTCGTCGGACCGGCTCGGACCCGTCCTTGTTCTTACAAACGAGTATTGCTTCTATCATTACTTGCACCTATTGTAGATGTCGCACTATACTAATCCCGCTAATATTCGTACCTGTCCGATCAGTCAATCTATACTTAACTTCAATTTTATAATATACTTCTTAAACCAATTCAGACCGATTTTGAGACCCAAGGGGGAACGAGGTGATCAAAATAATATTACTAAATATTATTCTTTACAATCAAACCTACGTCGCGATCACAGTAATGTAATAACAATGTGAGCGGGTGTATAAACAAGATGGCAGCCGGATAATGGCGGCGGGCTCGCTTCCGGTCCGCATCGTAACACGCTTCCTGTGCTGGTCGTCGCGCAGACGATGCCTCGCTCCATACCTTTACTTTAATGACCATCAGAAGGATTCTCGGTGACTAAAGAGAGACCTCATGATAATGGCGGCTCGCGAAGTAGGCTGCTAGCCGGTTCTTCCATGTCCATGCTCTAAATCAGAAGAAACATAATTAATTATTTCTCAAAGTCCACATATGTACATACACACATAGTCAGAGTCTCAATTATATTGTCTATAACTGATCCGCCGTTAGCGCTAGTGACATGACGGATTTGAGCCATACGTAGGCGTACCTATTGCCAAGCGGCTATTCCAGCTACGCGTGGACGGGTAGGTACATCAGCTCAGGGGCTCAACCTGAGAGAACTTGCTAACACTGGTCCTAGCAAGAGCAGTGCTTCGCAGAATCTACCTGCGGATCGGAAAGATTGGGCGATAAGCTCAGCGCGCTGATGGTGTATTGGAACCGTTAGATAAACATCAAATAGATCAACCGCTAAACAAAAACCACGGATGTTCCCAACCGAGCGTTACGAGTGTGAGTCGCGTGAGTGCCGGAAGCTCCCGTTGCAGTCATTTTATTTATATTCAAGTAAATATCATATAAATTAAAGAGGGCTGAACCACAGCGCGCCGCTAGCATGAAACGAAACATACGACGGAGACCAGCTCCTGAGAGCCTACCAGCAGCAGAGGTCACTAAGCTCAATATTGTAAACTTAAGACGGCACTACGAGGTGCATCGTGTGTGCGCGCCTGTGTGTGTGGAGGCGGCCGCGCGTGACGCCGCACCTGTGTGTGTGCGTGATCATATCTCACGCTCACACGCTCACGCCTGACCTTCGGCCTTGTAAGCTCACACCGACAGAACTCTTTACCGGATTATGTTTCCTCAGTACCCACCTCTCGCTGTCAGTCGATCCTGACCGATCAGAACAAGACAATTCTGCGAGTGTTGTTCAGCATCGACTCGTCCTGCAGGATACGCGCTGGTAGTCAAGTACTACATACATGTGTATATCTTTATTGTATACCTATAGAACATATGGAGGCCTTCATGAGGTAATCTGATGGTTTTTGCTCAGAGAAAGATTTCATAAATATACCTATCTATTGTTAGCCTAATTTATATTCACAATCATGAAAAACCTCATCTGAGTTCTATGCAATTGTTGTCACACTTATAATTAGGCGCTTCAGTGACTGGATGTAACTCTTGCTAAAGAACCAATGGAAAAGTCTGTAAAAGATCATTGAAGGTTGGGCCGGAGAGGTCAGCCTCAATGTTGGAGCGCTCAGAACAGGCTAGAACTGAGCCCAGCGCTCCCCGGAGAGCCGAGGGCGCGGCCCTGTCCGGGGCACCACGCGTCCTGCGAACTATCAGTACAACGACAATGTCCGATGACGGAACAATGGGTTGGATACATCTTGACCACGAACATAAATACAAAATGATAATGACGCAAAATCTTGGATGTTAAAACAAAAGCCAAACTGATTATCAATACATAATAATCATAATGTACAATGTAATGGGAAGTCGTTGGATGCGGAAGGCGGAGGTCCGCATTCTGTGGAGGACATTGGGGAAGGCCTATGTCCAGCTGTGGGCAGATAAAGGCTGATGATGATGATGATGATCATATTGTACCTACAAGCGATCATACAAACAAGCACAGGACACTGACCGACTACTGAGGTGTATAGAGGGCACAAACTAGACGTCACGGCCCAAACGTGAGGTCGAATCCCCAAGTACATTTCAGTCGACGCGCATCAAGCCTCATAGGGCGAGAGCCACCGAACCACCCCATGTTTACTTTCATTTAGAAATGTAAAACAATCAACACCGTAAAGTAAACATTGACTCTCGACGGACGATCATTGCCAGAACTTTTTCAACAAGCTCTTTGAAAAGAGCACGAAAAAAAGCTCGTTAAAAAGAGACATATTATCGTTCGTTGGAACACTAAGGGGATGCAGCTCGTTGAGAGGAGGGGCGGGGGAGGGGGTGGTTCACCTGCCGAGACGCTCTACAGATTATATCATACTTTATGTAATGTAGGTACTACAAGTTGTTAGCAAGTAGGTAGGTACATATAATGAGAAATGACAAATGCGCAATATTTATATTAGAAAAACACATTTAGTGAGAAGTATTATTTAATGAATTAATTAATCATTTGACTATTGATCTCACTGCACTTATTACACTTTTTGTAGCTTTCGAAGTGTTAGTAAGATTTGATAAAACTTTTCAGTATTCAAGTTTTGTCCGTGAACGTGTTGTAGGCGTGCAGTGGGGGCGTGCTTGAGACCGGCCGGACTCGCCTTCCACCCGGCGCCGTCCGGTCGGAGCCGCTCATCAGACTTTAGAACAATCTAATCACGATTGTCTTTTAAACAGGACTTTCATGAAAACCATAACGCGCTTTTCAGTAAGCATATTTAGCGAGGATATTATAAGTGGCTACGTTGATTAGGACAAAACGCCTAGCTGCCAACGTGGTCTTTGTAAGTGTAACAATCATGGTCATCCGCCAGAACGAACCCATCGTCCGGGTCCCGGCGGCTCGGTATCCGCATTCCTGCTCCCCTACGTCATAATTTTGTCTGCGTACCCACTGGGAACTGGTACTTCGCTCATTGCGAAATTTCGTGTTAATACAACAATTTTATCACAAACACAAGCAACTCATTTAACAAGACAGATCGCAACTTGTTAGCTAGTGTTGGTGACGTGGGACGAGAGCTGGCCAGTGAGAATGTACGAGGGAAGCGTTTAGAAGACAATATTACCGGCAGAATTACAATAGGGCGCGCGGCAGGTATCCGAGCATCCTTGTGCACCGGAAGCGAGGCCCGGCTTCCGGCGCGCCATCTTGTCCCCCATTTACGTTAATTACTCTCTACGATAACAGCTCCCACGAGTGTTCTTCTTTATTCTGACAATATTCATTTTCCTCGTCCAAGATTCTACGGAAGCTGCAAGATTTAGGCGGTCTCGGTTTGACGGCGTCTCGCGCGACCCGCCGCGTGCTCACAGGACCGCGTGCTCGACACTCACGCTGCGGTCTGTAGATGTTGCGCTTAGGATATTCAATGGATCTTACATGGTGACATTAAGGGTGCTCGCGATGATCCTCCTCAACAACACATTACGTGCACACTGCACCTGCACACCGCTACACCGCCTACACCGCTTCGTGCAGTCGATCTCTTAACGAGTGTCAAGTATATTATTATAGTTAAGTACAGTAAACAATATCTGCACATGTTCGTACCTAGTTGTGTATGTAGCGTTCGGCCACCGTAACTTAACAAATCTATTTCGCGTGGGTGTTGTGGACAATCACACAATTATAACGTCCATATTAATTACAACGTCCATGACTGGGCATGAAAAGGCTGGCTTTATGCACATCTGCTATTACAATAACTTTGGTTTGATAAACGTAAAAGAAAGGTAAAGTCGCGGCCGCTGCCCAGCGCTGGGCCACGCGTTGACCGTCACTTTTAAACTCCTCCAAATTAAAAAATAATTCTGAAGTTTTTTTAAATTTAAATAAAGAAGATTTTTTGTACACCAGTGTAAGAAAGTATTTGTAAAAATAGTATTTTTTTAAATTACGACGAGCGGCGAGCGAGGCTGGCAGTCAGTCGATAGGGAGCACAACGCCCAAGTGTCCACGGACAACACCTCAGTTTCCGCGAAGGTGGTCGTCGCGACGACTGTAAGCTATCCGAGTCGTCTAAAACAATAATTAATTAAGTTTTTAAGCTGATGCTGATGATGTTATTGATGCACCCACTCGGCAGACCATCGTGACCATCGTGATGTCCGCGGCGGCAGCAGCTGCCGGTGTGGGGCCTCGTAGTTTGATCGCATAGATTTTTTTTTAATGCATTGATGTGTGGTCGAGCTCACAGCCCATCTGGTGTTAAGTGATTACCGGAGCCCATAGACATCTACAACGTAAATACCGAACTGTTGGATATACTTGTACATTGACGAAGTTAAGAGGAACTAAGGGCTGCCGTCAGAACGAGATGAGCGTAGTGACATTGAACACACGTCCCGTCTCGTGGAGACGTTGTCACAAGCGGGAGGCTGGCATCGATCGCAGGTAGCGGGGCGTGACCGATCGATGCGCCCTCGTCACGCCTCGTGACGCCCCACTACCCCCCACCGCTACTCGCCCTCGCTCTACCCCTCGGCCTGCCCGCTCCTCGCGCCCCACGCCCCGCACCTCGCGCCCCTGAAGGCTGCGCTTCTCGGGGCTCCGGTTTTTATCCGGTTACTGACTTACATCCGGGTGAACGATCTTGATTATCGATATCGCGCACATATTACCGAGACGTCACCACGCCGCCGCGCCGCTGAGCAAGCCCAGTTTATACTAAAGATGAACCGGCTCGTGTATCCCTCGAGCTCATCTCACTTATTGTTAGTTTTAGGCCTTTAATATTATCCTATGTCCTTTATATTTAATAAAAACTAGCGGCCCGCCCTCGATTTGGTTAAGGGACTAGGTATAATTTATTATTGATTTTACTGAATTATCTTTTATACAAATCTGAACCTGAGAAAATGATGTAATATAAGATATTGTATAGCGAATTGTCTGTAGTGCCGCCATGAGGCTCTACCACGTGGCTCTCAAAATACTTGGTGAGCGCTGCCATTCCTCTATCAACTTTATTAAACACACTCACTTCTGGCTGCCTCTGGCAATTCATAGAGCTACGAATGTACTTTACGCCCTTTCAATTGATACACCGTTTCAATTGAAGCCTGCGAACTGCATCAGACACGTGTTGGTAAAAGGCCGTAGTTTTTCAATACCTATAGGTAGGACTTACCCTGAAAGTTGACATAAAATTTTCTTGAATAACTTTTGTTGCTCCAAATAACGTCATTTGAAAGCAATTATTGTATTTTTTTATTGCTTTGATAGGTGGACGATCTCACAGCCCACCTGGTGTTAAGTGGTTACTGGAGCCCATAGACATCTACACCGTAAATGCGCCACCCATCTTGAGATATAAGTTCTAAGGTCTGAAGTATAGTTACAACGGCTGCCCTACCCTTTAAACCGAAACGCATTACAGCTTCACGGCAGAAATAGGCGGGGTGGTGGTACCTACCCGCGCGGACTCACAAGAGGTCCTACCACCAGTAATGCTGGAGTATTGCTGGATATGAGTCAAAAAATGTTCAGAATCTGGCCGCTTGCACAATACCTTAACTGTAAATGCCTTGCAATATTGGCACACAACGTTCACTGGTCCGCACAGCCGCGACGCATTTGCTGTAAAGTATAACGATCCATGCAGCATGCATTCTGTCAATGTTATGTCAAACGCCATAAGGTTACATTAGAAAATCATTACAAAATTTAATATGGTGGTTATATACATATTCTTAAATTTTCTAATTTTGCGCACGATTTTCTTATATTTTTTTTCATAATAACCTTCTCCTGACAATAACAAACCCAACAAAAAAGAATTAGCGAAATCGGTCCAGCCGCTCACCCGTGATGCTGTGACCAAGGGAAATGTGATAGGTATATAAATACCGTACCGTACCGTACCGAACCGTATACTTGAGGTTGTACCGAAGTTTCGTATTTTGAAATATTGTTTGTTAATTGAGGTAATTAACAACATGAACTGCCTCCCACTAATGAATATTTACTCAACTTATACTCGCCTAAGGATACCTATGCACACGAAGGTAGTGTCAAGGGTTCATATAAAGGTCACCGTGACGTCACATGTACTCAGCAGCTTATAATCAGAAGTTTACTTACATTTTACATTGAAAAATTACTACAGTTTTTAATGAGATGCAATAAAAGCATATTTGGATTAGTAGATACGTACCCATGTGTGCCTATACGACTTTGTATACTCCAAATCCAAACAGGAATACAATGTTTACCCAGCCACCTCACTGCCGCGGCCGGGGACGACACGAGGAAAGCTCGAGCATGCTGGGTCCATACTCGAGGTTCCATAGGCTGCTAGCCTAGTATTTAATTTTAATCTATATCTCTACATCAAAGACAAAACTGTTAAATGACATTTTCTTGTCTGTTGATGAACCGATTTTCTTTGTTTTAGTTTTGATTAATAACTACCGAAACAATATTGAAAATACTTATTGTCCTCACTTCTACAAGAAAAACTATCTCAAACAAAAGATTTGGTTTCTAATGCATATCTGTATACACTGATACTAAATTTTAATCTATCTGTGTCTCTCCATGGTCGAATTACGATGATTGGACCTCTAAAAGGATCGACTTTCTGTTTACAATGTTGTTTTAAAGTTTCTTTAGTTCTACATCTAACTTACAATACTAACACAATATTTCAATGGGTTGAATATTAGCAATAACCCCATTGAGAGAGTATATGAGGCACGTAAGTTGGGTCTACTGATGGACGCAGATCTCCGGTTTAAGAAGCATGTCACTGAGATGGTCCGCCATTGCTTCTGTCGGTTGAAGGTCCTGTACCGCATTCGCAATTATCTCACTGAAAGACTTTGGATTCAACTCGTTGAGACACTGATCCTCTCGAAACTGAACTATGCGGACGTGGTATACGGATCCAGATTACTTACATGAACTGGGCGCATATTAAAGAGAGTACAGAATGCATGTATGAGGTTTTGCTTTAAATTTGGGAACAATATTCCTTCACCTATCCGGCACCAGAGAAGGCTAAGGTCTTTTAAAGCAAATTTAAAACTATATCGTTAGAATATACAAGTAGAATTCAAAAATATCAAATATAATGATTCCGTACAATAATTGTGCATTGCGACTGCAGTTTTTTATTTAATTAATTTAATATATTTCATTTTGTTGTCCTTTTGGTATCATTTTTTTTTTATTCTTGTTTTTTTTTTATATTTTACATTGTTGTGTAGGTACTTGTGTTTGTTTAAATCTAGCTTCCTTAACAAAGTATAACGTGTACCACTTTTAAAAAGAAAAGTAATAATTTGCTGAACTCATACTCAAGTAGGTACATAACGATGGGTCGGTCTGATGCTGGTGTGCGCGTCACAGGCAGGTGCCGGCGGAAGATCAGCGCCGCAGTACCGATTGTCTCGTTACTGTTAGGGATTGCTGAGTCGGTAACCGTTTCCAAGCCTCGTTATTTTTCTTATTTTTGTTTTCATTTTTTGTACCTAATTTATGTTTGGAATAAATGTTTATTATTATTATTATATTATAAATACACCAGAGAGCTACCGCAGACGAGCACTGCGTCACGCCTTGAGGAGCGCGTTCCTCGTCAGTCAGTCAGTCAGTCAGTCAGTCAGTCAGTCAGTTGTATTTAAATTAGAAAGGTCGTTGAGCAGCCTTCGTATCGTTAAAACATATTTGATTGACACAATCGGCTACTGTTTTCTTTCGCAATAACAATTTCTACAGCTCGTTGTGTGGTGGTCTGTGGAAACGCCTCGACGCCTCCTCGGCGAGTGAGCCACGGACCGTCGCTGCGTCTCTAGCTGACTTCATTCTGTCGAGATATATTCTACACCATTTTTGTTCACGAAACCAGTAATACAAATCGTTCATGTCCCGGGAACGTACACTGGACGTCGCAGTCTCAAGACAAGCATGCACTCGCACGCTACACGCTACCACCACGCACAGATTGGTCTACAACATGTCAGATACGTGCTATGTGAATACTCAACATCAGCACGGAGCGTTTGCTTGCGTGTGTCTAGTACTGCTCAAATCGGATCTTCCTGTCGAGATTAGTGTTATGATCTTCCCAATATACCTATACACGTTATCATTATATGTATTATCTATAGCGACATATTAAATCCCGTTGTTTAAGTCCCAAGTTCGAGGTTGGGCGCCGGACTTGAAACATTGAGCCTCTGACAGTCCGTTCGCATTGTATTTGTATCGCTAATGGTATGGGAGACTGTTGTGGTTGATGAAGTTGAGGTCGAGGGTATGCCTAGGGATACACAAGCTGATATAACTGTGAAGGTGTAATTACAAGCACTAGTACGTATGGCGTGAGTAATGTGTGCGTGTGTCGGGCGCAGGTCACGGCGGAGTGAACCAGCTGGGCGGCGTGTTCGTGAACGGGCGGCCGCTGCCGGACGTGGTGCGCCAGCGCATCGTGGAGCTGGCCCACAGCGGCGTGCGGCCCTGCGACATCAGCCGCCAGCTGCGCGTCTCGCACGGATGTGTCTCCAAGATACTCTCCAGGTAACGATCTACACATCATTAGTGGTGGTAGGACCTATTGTGAGTCCGCACGGGTAGGTACCACTGCTCTGCCTATTTCTGCCGCGAAGCAGTAACGCGCTTCGGTTTGAAGGGCGGGGTAGCCGTTGTAACTACACTGAGACCTTAGGACTGATATCTCAAGGTGGGTGGCGCATTTACGTTATAGATTTATATGGGCTCTAGTAACCACTTGACACCAGGTAGGCTGTGAGCTCGTCCACCCATCTAAGCTATAAAAAAAACGTAAGGCCGTGTTGGTCGTGAGTTCACCTGTCCACGTGGATGGAGTAGCTATAAACAAATCGCGACTTTGCTGTATGTAGGTAGGTACGTGACAAGTGCTCCGTAATGACGTGTGCCTAAGGCTAGGGGTGGTGTGGTGGAAGAGCATCGCCAGGCGGCGGAGGGCTCGACGCGACGCTCAGAGATGTGTTAGAGTTATACAGAGAATAATTTGTTTCTAAACAAAACTGTAGATACTGTAAAATGTAAGGTCTTAGTGCGGTCAATAGACGTGGTCTGTAGCGGTATAACGTTGATCCAACCGTCAGAAGCGGAAGCTGTGTCGTTGACGTCCTAGCGTTCTGCTGTTGACGTTACGACAGTTGGCAGGTAGACCGCGACCCTGTGGAGCGCGCGGCACGGTCTGTCATCATTCCCGATCCTGCGGATTCATTCCCGATCCTGCGGACAGAATGGAAAGCAGTCGACGTCGCCCAAAACACGTCATCTCGGATCCTCCCGATCCACTAACGGTGCTTCTAGGTCACCATTCTCGTCGAACCCGTCGCTTGCGACGAAGGGCTCGACGAGTAAATTAACTCTCAGACACAGCCCACTGAGTTTCTCGCCGGATCTTCTCAGTGGGTCGCGTTTCCGATCCGGTGGTAGATTCTGCGAAGCACGGCTTCTTGCTAGGGTTCGTGTTAGCAACGTCATCAGTTTTGAGCCCCGTGAGCTCACCTACAAAAGTTAGGGTTACGCTGAAATAGCCTCTCAAGGCTCTCAGCTTAAGTAGGAAAAAAAAAAAAGAAAAAAAAGTCTTTCATGTATATGTATTACAAAATCTTTATTCAAAGCCCCTTCTACTTCTGTGTCTGATACGCAACGCGACGCAAGACACATCTCAACTCGTCCGTCGCGCTGGCGATCGTTCAGTTCGTGCGGCAAGCACGTATCAGTTGCTCTTACCCTGACAATTTGACACAAATGAACCGATATTGTTTTGATGTTAATGTTGAGAGCTGCTGTCAGCTCAGCGGTAGGTACATTGAGTATCGTCAGCTCCACTACTCCCTGCACTACTGTTGCCTTTAATTCGTCGTTGTTGACTGTCGTTTTCGGGCGATCACGGGGTTCATTTTTGATATAAAATTTCCATGTCGGAAGCGTCGTATTTTTATCGTGTCCAAATTTGTAAAAAAATATAAAAACCGTAGTAGAATCAAAACACTGATCAATAAAGATATGACTTAATTTTAAAATAATAATAAAATTAATTTGAATTTAGAATTTGTCGCCAGTCATATCTAAAGCAAGTTTCAAACGGCCAGCATCAAAACACTTTTTGCACTTATTGTAATAGCTGCTCATTTCGCGACCCATTATCGTTTATAAGTACCTAGTCGCTGTAGGAACTACTTGTGCGCTCCTGTACACAGGCCTGTAGTATCTACCACAAAGTAATGCTGATATCCCAAAACATGTAATCGTATGGGCGCGATCTCCGGGTGCCGCGGCCCGCGGTCGCAATCACTCCCCTTGCTGTTTATTTGCGACCAACTCTAAAAATATTATAAAAGTATACAATTCAATTAGAATATGATCCACAATGCGTTTATAGACAATAGGCAGCCACACGAAGCAGAGACCAGAGACACGAGCACTGAATGCGCGCGGCCATCCGCTATTGTTTGTTTTAAATTGAAACTGATCCGCAGGGACGTGCCGAGTCCGAGCCTCGAGCTGAGGGACTCCGGACTCCCGAGACGAGTCATTATCAACTGTTCATGTGCCCTTTTACAAAACGGAATTAAGTTAAAGTTCTAAAAAAGCGCTTGTAAATAATGAGTCAATTTAGAGAGGATCTTGAGAATCGCAGCACGCAGCACACGTCGTCCCAGGGCCGCGCCCACGTGAGGTGCTTCCACTCAATACGTAATTTACAAGTTCTTCGCGCATCACGATGTGTCTCTCTCTGCTCATAGAAGAGTCATTCCGAGAAGGTTCGTGTAGGCCCGCGTGGCGCGTCGCGTGGAGTGCGCGCTGGTGTGGGTGGGAGAGTCCCGCGCGCCGGTCCGGTCCCGCGGGAGTCCGGCCTCGCTACATCACTCGCTCCGGTTTTCAATTTACTCGTGTGTTGTTTTGATTTTTGCATTTGTTTTGTACTCTGCGATGATTGCCGCCGAGTGGATTGGACGTTCGTGTCGTATATTTAATGACGCACATTAAGTATCACATTTACAGCAATTCACTGTACAAAAAAATGCTTTTTTAAATCAAAGCCTATTCTTATTTAAATAATTAAACAGAACCAACCGAATCAACTCGCACAAATTGAACTCCGTACAGTAAGTGGGAGTATCTACACAACCTGTCCCAAGTCAGCCAGCACACCGCTTACAGTTAGCCGCGCCCGGTGATGTCCCGCGTCCGACACGAGCGCACCGTGGCTCATACATAATCAGTAGTTTTGTGAGTCGCGAGCAGAAAGCGTGACGCTTCCGGCCGCGGCTCGGACGTCTGCCTTATATAAACTGTAATGGGGAAATTGTGCTCTTTTATATGTTATGTAGCTACGTTCATGTTCACTTGTAGCATTTCGCTCCTGAATTATCAAATTCCGATTTACTTCCAAGTTTACTGGAGATATATCGATACTGCGTCCGACTGAAGCGGCCGAGCACACACTAGCCAGTTCGATAACTGACTTCATAAAGATCCGCCACTACCCATGCTGTATATCGTATGTACTCTGTACGCTATATTATCCTTATTTGAAGTATTTATGATCTAAGAAAACCCAAAATATTGACAAATTAATCCTCTTACGACAAACGCACTTATCGCAGCCCTAATGTACCCTCGACAAAGACATCACTCAGCAGCCAATAAATTTATACAAGCGTACAGTATCGGAGCATATTGGCGATCAAGATAACCGGCTCGCACCGGCTCGGAGTGGCTCAGAGCGGCTCGGAGCGGATTACACCGGCTCGGGGCGGCCTCGCTCGCCGCATCACGCCCTTGTATCCAGTAATTAGTTTACGATCTGCGAAATTGAGACACAATCGATGACAAGCACTCACTTACAGTAGGCAAGCGAATCGAATGATGATCGTCGGAAGGTTCGATCGTGCTCCCTCATGTCGTTGTGTAGCTCAGCCCTGTAGTCGTCATGAAATAGAAATGGACGCATGAACAGAAAGCTTAGATTTTATACTTAATAAATTCATTTAAAAACAATCGACAACAAATGGTGAAACAAACGGTAGAGTAGAGTTGCGAAGGGCGACCGCTTCTAATCGAATTGTCATAATACCAACCCATTATTTTATAGAGTCGGTAGGAAATTAAATTTTCGTAAACATAATGCCACGTCCCCCGGGACTCCGCTCCGAGAGCCGTCGATGGTCAATCTGGGAATAGCGAGGGCTCGGCGCTGCGAGGGGCCCGCCGCCGCTCTGACTCTCTCATTCTGTGCTACACTGTTCACAGCAGTTCGATTACTAATGAATCACTGCAGTGCGTTTGTTATTAATATGTTGCTTGCAGTATTCATCTCAGTCGGTGCAGTAATGACACGTCTCTCTGTTTATTTAAAGTTTACATATAATCATTTCCTGTTCTTTGAAAATTTTTATAACATCCGCTTGGAATAATATTCTTGATTTCATTAGAAATCCTCACAATCGGCACCATCCAAGATTAGTCGAGATTAGTTCGCAAGTGATCGTAATGAATACAACAGAAGAGTATAATTTTATTATAAATGGATCGGCAATGATGCGGGGGCGCGGTGCGGGGCGGTGTGTTACAGGTGTAGGACCGCAGAACTGTGTCGCTTTCTGCTTTAGGTGCTTAGGTACAAAGACGAGCTGACAGTCCACCTGGTGGCGAGTGACTACAGGATCTCATAGATATCATGTAACGACTGTCTCAGGCCGGCGCCGCGCCGCTCTGTGGCAGAGCGAGGCACGCTGGTCGGCGCGGGCTACCGGGTCACTAGCACTGCACCACGCTGCGATGCTTTATAATTATATACTTAGTCTGGTCATAAATACTGTTACAATTAAAAATAAACAAAAATCTATTGCAAATAACATTTATTACTTTTACAGTGTGTTAGTTTAATACATAAATATAAAACAATTTAAAGTATAAAAAGCTTATTCAAAGTGGTCTCCATTGGCTGCAATACAGTCCTTTAAACGTTGAGGCCAGTTATCAATAGAAGCATGCACTCTTTCCATGGGAAAATTTTTCACTGCCAATCGTACGGATTGTTTTAGGGACTCCAAATTATCATGGCGTTTAGAGCAAGCCGTACTCTCTAAAACTGATCATAAATCATAATCCAGCGGATTAAGATCGGGACTAGACGACGGCCAGTCTTCAGCTCTGAGGAGGTCCGAAACGCTCGTTTCCAACCAAGACTGCGTAGACCGAGCTTTATGACCTGGCGCCGAGTCTTGCTGGAAGGACCATTCTTGATTATTGAACATGGTGTTGTTAAGGGGCTTCACTACCTTCTCAAGAATGGTATCTTGATACACTTGTGCCGATGTTTTGATATGTTTTTCACAAAAGTATGGCTCACTCACTCCTTCATAGCTAATACCCCACCAAACCATCACTGAAGTCGGATAGTGCCCACGTTGCACTCTGTCGACTAATTGGGAAGCTTCCATAAAGCTTTGAGCATAAATACGGTCATGTTGCTCAATTGTAAAAATTTTCTCATCCGTAAGCAAATTTTTTCTATAACCTCCCTTTGCGTACCGCTTCAGTAGTTGTTTCGATTTTACCACCCTATTCTCTTTTAAATTATTAGTTAAGAAATGACCAGTACGTCTCTTACAGGCTGCAAGTCCTAAGTCATCTTTTAAAATACGCGGCATGGTTATAGGTGCTATCTTCATCTCCCGAGATAAAATCTTTTGCTTTCGGACAGGATTTCTTCGAATTCTTTCCCTTACTGCTTTGACCACCTTTTTCATACGAACACTACGTGGACGGCCAGATCTTTTTCTGTCACAAACAGAGGAGGTCTCATTGCACCTATTAATAGCCCGGTACACAAACATTTTACTAATACCAAGCGTATGGAGAGTTTTAAAAATTGCATTTGGCTCCATACCTACTTTGTGTAATGCAATCACAGCAATTCGGTTCTCTTTATCACCCCACTCCATTTTAATATCGCAAAATATTGTACAATGTATTGGCGCCGTAATGAGAAAACTCAATGAGCGATCATATAAAAATGACAGATTCCAAATTCAAATGTAATATTTTGTTTATTTTTAATTGTAACAGTATTTATGGCCAGACTTATTTATATGTATTAAACTAACACACTGAAAAATTAATAAGTGTTATGTTATTTGCAATAGAGTTTTTTTTTCCTTAGTCTCAGTATTTATAGCAAGACAACAGTCTTGTTGCGATTTACTTAAATTCAGATTATACGTACCTACATATTCTACCCGTGCGACGTGGAGGAGGCTGAGTCGTCACTGATGCACATAGATGTGATGGAATCATCACTGTGATGGTTACTTTTATGCTGCTAAGCCCTACGTTATATATGAATTTAATTTTATACAATTTTTCATAATTCATTTCGTAAGGGTAAATTTCGTAAATAAAACTTCATACATTCGATTCAATAAAAAGCAATATTATAAGCTCATTTGTTGCTTAGTGTAGAGTACAAGGGTGAGAGGGGTAGCGCGTCCGCAGGGAGAGTCGCAAACATTATCTTAATGTCACCGGCCGAGGGTCCCGCGCACCGTCGCCCTGATTCCACACTCTGCGGCACTGCGCTACATGCAGAGAGCATTTTTTGTCGATTATAAGTTTGGATTCTTTAATATGAACTTGGATACAGACTAAAGGTACAAGTCAGATAGTCAGTGACCTCATACGTCTCATTGTCCAAAATGATTGCAGTACATATTCTAAGGAGTGAGGAATGTGACTGCGACTGGGCTGTGCGCTGCGTCGGATGGGAGTCCTCAGTCCTGTAGTGTGGGTCTTGGCGCAGGTACTACGAGACGGGCAGCTTCAAGGCCGGCGTGATCGGCGGCTCCAAGCCGAAGGTGGCGACGCCGCCGGTGGTGGACGCCATCGCGGCCTACAAACGCGAGAACCCAACCATGTTCGCGTGGGAGATCCGCGACCGACTCCTCAGCGAAGGCATCTGCAGCCAGGACAACGTGCCTTCCGTCTCCAGCATTAACAGGTAACACGAATACTGTAATACTGTTCATCAATCTCACCCAAACCTTATCTTGAGACTAAAGGTCGCCGTTTTGATCGCCGGACAAGTTCAATAACTGGAATTTTACTGTATAAGTACAAGTAGCATGCAATATACTCACTATATGTACTATATATATATATATATATATATATATTGTATGCTACTTGCTACTTGTATATATTTACGTACTCCTACAGCGGCGGGCGGCTTCACTCAATTCTGTCCGTGGGCTCTTGTAGCCACTTAACCAGACGCGATGTAAGCTCGCAATGCCTATATTTATATATAAAACAAAGGACATAAATTTATAAGCTGCCAATAAAATAAACTAAATAATATGGTTTAATACTATGGAGAAAATAAAAACATAAATGTGACAGAAGAATCATCTTCCCCGCTCTATTATAGTGTAGAGTCGAGTACGGTATTGTTCTCTATGTGAGTATTAAGTAGTTTCTGACAATAAGCTCGCACTCAAATCAACTGAAATGTATTGCGCACAAACTTATATTATTTGTGATCAAGGAACAGGTACGGTTTGTTCAAATATTATCCTTAAGCTGTTTATGTAACGTACAAAGTCAGTCGGAAGACGTCGCTGAGCGAAGGACTGACTAACTTTCGAGCCATGAAAACTACGACGCAACCAGCACTCTCTGATTGTGCGCCAACTGAACATCGCACATAGCGGCTCATTACAGCGCCGCCAGTACAGCAGGCAGCAGGAGGGCGGGAGACGGTGCGAGATAGCGAAGGCCTAGTTGCTTTGGATGCGGTTTCGGAGCTCATCAGAAAGTGAAGGCTGTTGCCAAACCTGAGACATGAGATCAAAATCTCATTTCTTTTTGTTCTAACGTTCTATTGTTCGAACTTTAAAACCACAATGCACGTTGTCTTCCCGGTATAGAGAGGCAGGCCACGAATACCCATCCGTGCAGGATCACAATCCTCCCACCGCTACTCATGAAATAGTACTATGTATATAATACAACAATAAGATGAAGTATCCGCCAACTCGATGGCCCCGCAAGGGGTTGCGTGTCGGAACGAAACGCTCTCACCGGAAGTGATGCGAGCGGGAGCCAAGATGGCGGCTCCGGAAGTAGAGACACGTGCTTCTCTTGCGCCGGACGTCCTGACCTGAACCATTCGATTATTATTTCTCGACAATAAAACTGAATATAAACCAACCATTCTATAGTCGATCTGAACATGATATCTCGATTATCGTAATGATTCTCGTTCTGAGGTCGGCGGCCATGGAGGGAAGCCGTTACGGTCGCCTCACCGCGCATCACTCTCATCCAGATCTCAAACTGTACTTGTCTTGTAATTCAATATTTCTTATGCAAGCTGAAGACTTAATTAGCAGGTCTCATCACGTCGAGATTGCAGTCGTGATGACAGCAAACCCCCCTCCCCCCCCCCGCGCTACGCAATGATCATGATTATATCTTATCGGTGACGAACAATTTCCTGGCAATTATCAAATAATGGCGAGCATCTGATAGCGCTCACCCTAAAACTAATAACCGGTAACATTCGATGATAAGCGGTCGACACGCGGCTCTGTAGTAATAAGCACAGAGTCTACTTGTGTTATCTAATCGGATAACACGCGTAATTAGATGCGTGGATTTGTGTGAGCTGGCAACACTTGAGCTCGAGTGCTGGACCGCAAACGTTATTATTGCTAATAAGCGACGTATCTCTCTTTATTTACGGTTTAGTGAATAGATTAGATCAGAATATAGTTGAGCGGTTAATTGCATCGGGTCGCGGGCCCCGCGGCTCCACTCGATGTAATCGATATTCTACTCGACAAGAAATTGCAGCTCAATATGTAGGTATAACTAAAATCATTCACTTCTACACTATTCTAGAGCTTACCGGTGTCAATGATATTTATGTCTCAATTCTATCTGACGTGCCGCACTCGGTTTTAAACTAATTCCTGATTAGCTACCCGTTATGTGCTACTTGAAGCCGAACCGAAGCTTGTAGTCAACAGTAGGTAGCAGCTCCACCGTGGTACGTCGGTAAAGTAGCTGGGACTCCGCAAGGGAGCGAAATTCTACATAAGCTTATCCTCACTCAGAGTACCGCTCTCGGCGCAGGAGTTCCCAATCACCAATCACCAGCTATTACCGAGAACCGTCCGAATTATTGATAATCTCGTTCTCGCGGATTCTTCGCACTCTCTGGATTTACGAAAGAACTTCACTTTTTGTATCGCATATGACGTGGGGAGTGCTGTGAAAAACTATTCGAGAATATTCCTTTTATCATCATTCAGACATTCACCACAAGATATTTGCCTGAATTTTGCTAACAGCTTTTCAAGACAGTTTTGTATATACATTTGCATTTACTGGTGGTAGGACCTCTAGTGAGTACGCACGGGCAGGTACCACCGCCCTACCTATTTCTGCCGTGAAGCAGTAACGCGTTTCGGTTTGAAGGGTGGAGCAGTCGTCGTAACTATACTTAAGACCCCAAAAGCTCTTCAGAACTTGTAAATATATTTTTTTATTGCGTAGATGATAGATATTGGGTGGACGAGCCCATAGAAATCAACAACGTAAATACGCCACCCACCTTGAGATATAAGTTTTGGAACTTATATACAAGTTCTGAAGAGCCAATTCGGAAAAGTCATCCAACGTTAACGCCACAAATTGAAGTCATGTTTCTAAATCATCAAATGAACTGTGTTCCAATGTGAAAAATACCAAAGCACGAAAAGTTAATTTTAAGCTCATTCCATAGTAAGCTCGCTGGGGAGGCCGTCTCGTACACGTGTCCGACACGTGACCAGCACGTGTCTGTTGCGGAACTCGCAAATGTGGTCGCATGACGACCAAATAGAAACCTATTTGACTGGAAGTGAGAACTTCGGGTAACACACTTAGAAAATACAAGGGTAACGTTTAGAGTCGATCTCACTCGAGCTTACATCGAGCTTACTCTCACGGTCAGTCATTGTAGAGCCATGACACTTGTGATGCACGCGCCTAGCAAATATTAAATGTTGATTGTTTTACGAGTAATACGTGGCAACTGTACGTAGCACCAGCCGCCTCATCACCCCGTGCGTCATCAGCAGGGTTGTGCCGCCCCGCACCCTGGCCGACGATATCAAAATTAAATCATCAAATGACAGTAATAGCGCTGTGACACCATTTTATTATATTTATAAGTGCGCCCGCGATATATCTCATCAAAATGTAAATTAAACTTGAAAATAAAAGCTCAGCGCAAACCGAACAATAACAGTAAAGTGGCTGCGAAATAAAAAAGCTCTGAGCGGCGCGCTGTCAAGATATTTTAATCGAGTCGACGCCGCCGTAATTGAAGCCATAACTCTGTCCACCCTGCTCGCACACAGGCACACGCCGCGCGCACACACACACACACACACACACACAGTGAATCATTTGTCTGAGCGAATTATAAGTTAGGTTCGATTATATTATTAGAGGGGAAATGTTTCGGAGCCCCGGCCTCCGGTGCCGTGCCGCCGCCGGGTGCGCCGGCCTCGCACCGCGGGACCTACACACACTATACGAGCAGAGACTAGCTTTACACCGGTGACACTGACGGAACACTTCCTTGTTATGCTGATTATATTATTATATGATGCCGTTATGTATTGAAGCATCGCCCTCTAGTCCGTCTCTAGTCATTGCGTTAGTCGAAACATAACCTACCTTAAATACATTTTAGTCCCGCGCTACCAAAATCTCTTAACAATAGAAACACAACAAATATTTTTTTCCGTGGGTAATTCACTTTCCCATAAAGTATAAATAAATGTAATAAATGTAATAAATTCAGGCGCTATTTATCAAGTAGAGTGGTCGCCGTCAGACTCGAACCTTGTACCGCCGGAGCAGAGCGCGGGACCCGGTAACCCTTCCCGCCGGAAACGGATATCATAACCGAGCTCTTCGCGGATTGTTGCCGGGAATTTTGCATTTTTGCCGAATAATGCCGACGAATACCGGAAGCTCGACATGATGGACTGCTATAATAATATAGCTCCGAAGTCTCCCGCGACCGCCAGTAATACAGCACGCTATATCCGCTCCTAGCTTTCGTCTTTTTAAATAATGAATATATTGAAAGACAACTTTAATAGAATGTTTGCAACAAACTATGTTTCTCATTCTCAGAACAGTGACATGAAGAGTTCCGCCGGTCCCCCGCGAGTACAGAATCACATTTATTTTCAAAAACCCCGTCCATCAATCACACGCGAGGGTGGCGCAGGGGCCGACTGATTACTCTATTACGGTGTAATGCGACCTTTGATAAGTTTACGAAACAATTTTTGCATATGTCAAGTGTGAGCGCTCCGACGATAGTTCGTCGCGAGGACGCGGCGCCGCCCATACATCATGCCGGGGAATTAACTGTCACCCGCCCCCGCCCCCGCCCCGCCGCGCCCGTACCCGGCCCGGGTTCAGTACCGGCGCGGTGACCGAAATCAGATCGAGTGGTTCACGAGCAGAGTGTAAAGCGGTCCTTGGTTATTTTCTCACTTAGATTCATATCGTCAGAGAATTACTCAATTAGAGGCAATGACATGAATAATCCATTACTAGGACCCTAAAAAAACTGTAAACTCATCAATAAAGAACGTTTCCCCGGCCCGGGACCGGCCAGCGACCGACACGCGACCCGACATCCTTCTGCACTAGACTGAGCGACGGCGACGCGACGCCGCGATTAGTCTCGCTCCGGGACCGCAGCGTCTCCTCGCACGCGACTCCATCCAGGACTCTCATTGTGTACCACCGTGGCCGATATCCTCATCAACAATATTCAAGAAATAATTGAACCAATTTTTTTTTTATCATAAGATTTATTTCTTAAAGTTTTGGTTGCATATTTTTCCGGATCACTGGATCTAAGCGATTATTGAAATGACTCGCGCGCCACCTGTTGCTCGTTGTCGGTACTAAGTCAGAAATCGTTAGGTAGTTCTTTTTTAAGAACAAAGGACCAAACTTCACATGTAATATTTTTATTTTTATAATAATTGAGAAGGAGTACTAAGGAGACGTTGTCCGCAGGATCGTCCGCAACAAGGCCGCGGAGAAGGCGAAGCACGCGCACAACCAGCAGCAGCAGCAGCAGCAGGAGCAGGAGATCTCCTCCGCGCAGGGCAGCGTCGTCTCTGTGAGTGTCGCCCACGTTTAGGCCGCGCAGCATGTCAGACAGCTTGCTGGGCTATACACATATATAAGTGAAACCGTACGGAGTCTTATCCCACCACTAGTGTCCAACTATGCCGCTCTATGCCAACACAGCTCATTGGCTATCATCAATTCAGTTTTTGACCAATGTTCCACTGCATTATATATAATAATATGTTTTTATATTATTATATATAATGATATATTCACGAGACAAGAAATAATCCCGAGCCTCCTCCGTATGCACAGGTGATAACGCACGCGGGCAGCGGCGGCGCCGGGACCGGGGAGCCGCCCGCCAGCTACAGCATCAACGGCATCCTGGGCATCGAGCACGTGGACGCGCTGCCCCCCGCACCCGCCGCGCCCCCCGCACTCAAGCGGAAGCGCCATGAGGACCAGGGTTAGTGCCGCACCCTCACTCAGCACACACACGGACTGCGCTGAGCATCACATCGATATGTTATGTTATAAGTAATAGTCTCACATCAAGGGCTTCCGATCGGGGGAAGATCGTACATTTGTATCCAAAGCGCGCACCTCCATATTCTTATTTCTAAGGATTCGTACTCTGAAATTATCATAGAACAAGAATATATATTATGTCAGTACAATATTATCTGTCAGAACTGTAGGAAAGTAATTAAAAGTTTTTAGAAGATTAAAATCGACATACAGAAGTTAAGTGACTAAAGATAGTAATAAACTGTAATATAAATTTATAATTATATATTATAATATTATTATAAATGAATAAAAATCTGTTTTCCAAATGAACATTTTACCGAATACTACACATCGATAGTGTTGGCGACATGTAGAGCAGTAGAGCATGTAGAGCATGCAGGAACTGATGGCCGGTGCTGACCGTGGTTACTCCGGGACTACACAACGTTGATCCAGGTTAACACATCGAGACTACAATAAGTCGGTTTACAGGCAAACAGAAACACTCGTTCACAACATAATTGTACGTTATACATCATTATAATATCGTACACAAGCACGCAGCCGTGGTTCCATTCGAACTTCCGACCTCCACATGCCGATGATCGCCAGCTCCAAGTTCGTCTCAATACATCCCTGAATCGGTGGAGACTACACCACACTTGTGGAGACTATGTACTGGTCGGGCACGCACAGACTACGGGAGGTGCGCGTTGTACGCGTGATCTCCAGGAGCGCGGGAGGGAGACCGGGTAGGAGAGGTGGGGGGGCGCCCGCGGACCGCGTCCGTTCGGATCTACTGATCTATTAACTTTACGGAAACGTACATTATAACTTCCTACAACTTTACACATTTAGAACAAACTCCAGCAGCGCCGGAGCTTAGGGGCTTACACTCTTTAACTTTCCCATCTTATGTAACATTATAATTACTTACATATTTACTATCTATTGTTCATTCAAATGCTAAATGCCAAATTTGTTTGATCTTCAGCTCACGTGCGTTCGTCAGTACAGTACAGTACAGTACAGTACAACAACAATATACTAAACGTGAATAAGATTTGTTAAAATCCTTGAATGTTGTGTGACGTGCAGCTGCGCCCTTTGTTACAGATGAGAACCGGGACTTCAACAGTCACTCGGAGGACGACATCAAGCGACAGAGAGGACACTACAATGGAGATCAGATATACTCCAACGTGAGTATAGACGACTCTACAATACTCTCATTTCTATGTCTGCTCGGGACACTCCAAGTACCGACATATTAAATTATTCAGTTAACTAAATACTAATTATTATGACATGTTGTCATTTACACAGTAGATGTTAATAATGTTAATAAGTTTTATTACAGAAGTGAGTACAATAAACCGAAATAGCACAAACTCGTTCCCGATAGAGTAACGCGTCGAAACTGAACGAATCATTAGCTTTATCTCCACGATTCATTGTACAAACAATTACAATTATCAGTTCCTCGTTAGCGCGCGGCTCAGCTGAGCCCGGCTCAGTTCCGCTCGGCTCGGTTCAGATCAGTCGTACCCCGCCGTGAATAGCTGCGTAAATTCAGTCGCAATCTTGTTGTTACAAATGGCGGCGGTCGGGTGCTAATGACGTCACATCCGGATGCCATTATACCTTACTTATTGGGACCGCACACCTGAATATGTACATAGGTACATATGTGCAGCCATACCTACTGTAATACTTGAAATGAACAAACTTACATAATGGAGGTCGCGACGATGTCGTTAGGTGAGGTCTCGGTACGCGAGTACATGTGCGCGTGTTGCAGCTCTGGTCGTCGTCCAAGTGGAGCCTGAAGGACGAGTACAAGCTGCTGTCGGAGCTGTCCGGGGGCGCGGGCGGCTACTACCCCGAGCTGTTCGAGCCGTACGAGCACGCGCCCCCCGCCGCGCACCCCGCGCACCCCGCACACCCCGCACACCCCGCACACCTCGCGCACCACGCAGGTAACAACCACACTACATGCCCAGCATCCACAGATCCACTCATTACTAATTAAGAAAATGTTTGGTTTGACGCAAATTTTGGCATTTTTGTCTTTTCTAAAAAATACTTTATTTTAAAACAAATATCGGTCACTTTTGACACTATGATGGTTAAAATCTAGTACGAGTAGTATAAGTATGTATTATATTTGCCCTCTGATGTAAACTAATGAAGAAAACATAGAAGAATTGGCAGCAACTTCCTTTGAACACGGCACCAGCATATTACGATCATCAGTTGGCAGCTACCAGTGGTAGGAGCGTTCGGATAGATAGTTTCAGGGTTCCAGCTTGGTTGGTTGGTTGGTTGGTTGGGCAGGCAGTATATAAAGTTGTTAACATTTCGACCTCATGCCCCATGATGGGTACCGAGATACCCATTAAAATCAAGCGAGGGGAAATTTCTTTAAAGTAAAAAACTTGTAATGAATAACGTATTTATTTGGATAGGGAATATCTTCATAACAAACATTCACAAATAATGCTGTATTTTAGAACAAATTTGGTTAGAATATAAATAGTGAGCCAACTTTAAAATATAGACATATGCTGCCGCAAACTTTTTTTAGGGCTTTTAAAGGGGAACAATTTTAATTTTGTTTTACAATATTTTAGCGAAACTTTAACCGGTTCCGCAGTGCATGCAGTAGAAGCTCTCAAAAGGGAAAAAACCCCGTTTTTGAAACATTATTTATTGGTGCTCCGTTTGGAATGGGTCTTAGCGTGATGTTATATAGCCTATAGCCTTCCTCGATAAATGAAATATCTGACATTGAAATAATTGTTCAAATCGGACCAGTACCTAGTTCTTGAGATTAGCGCGTTCAAACAAACAAACACTTCTGCTTTATAATATTAGTATAGATAAACAGAGTAAGACAAAGAGGGAGAGAGAAAGTCGCAAGGCGGTGGCATAACGCATCTTTCCCAACGTGATGACTTCCCTTCTCTTAGTCAACTCATCCTGCAAACCACGTCAAGGAGCTCTGCTGTAATAGCTAAATCACATGAAGATAAATAGACCCAGCTCGTGATTTCGATTTAGACATGCAACAACCATCGCATTGATGAAGTAAACATCGTGACGAGATAGCGGCTCCGCGGTCGCGTCCCGCCTGGATGTGGCCCGCGACCCGCGCCTGCAGTAACTGTACACAGGCAGCAGACCGCGCCGCGCGTACCGGCCGCACTCCGCACTCCGCACTCCACTGTAACCACGCAACACGCCAACCATTATTCTATAATGACTTATCAACTTATAAATGCCGAGTATAGCTTCTGAATAGTACCGAATGGTAGAGAGCCCGTGCTGAAATAATTACTTCGGCAATCTATAGAGAACTTAAAACGAAAATATATATTGTTACAGTTGAAGTATACTGAAGAGCATAATTATTATTAATCAGTGCAGAAAGCATAATAGACAATAGTAATTGTGTAGAGTCGTGTAGAGTTGTTCGAGGCGACCACATCCTGCATGTGAACTCGCGCTCTCCCAGTAACACGAGCTCGCTGTAACGAGACACGGCCTGAGCCCCGCAGCCTCTCTCTCACACGTGCACTAGCACGTTCTCACATAGAGACCCTGACTAGCTTCCACCGCGTGCGCGCTCTCGTTAACATTAACATTAAGCGTTTAGATTCTCTTCATGTTCTCGTTTTTGAATGGGAATACGAATTTATTGGTGATTTTTTTTTCTTACCTATTTTCTGTAGGGAGAGGGTCTGACATCGTGAAATGATGATTCAACCTATCTCACCAATCTGGTGAACAGAACATCATATCAAAACAATTATGAATGATGTACCTGTAGAGTCGTTTCGTTACGCTGTACAGTTGGATCAAGTACATTTAATAGCAACCAAAACGAATTGATTTTATACGTGCGCTGTACGTGTCATTGTAGCGTTGTCTCACTCGGGTCGATCGAACGTCTACTTCGCAAAATGTTTACAGGATGCTTTCACGAAATGCGGTTATAACTTCAAATTAACGATAAACAAGTTATTTGTAAATAATGAGAAATCATCCCAGGATGGTTCCACCCGATGAGTGGTCCATAATCGCCTCCAGTGCACCAACTGGTCCCAGGTTTACCTACCTTAGTCTATTCTCTACGGTACGGAACCCACACCATGCAAACACGACATACTGAACTCACTCGGTGGTGAAGTAGTTAGCGGCCCTGACTGTTGCGCCCGGGGACGTGTGTTCGATTCCCACATCGGACAAACATTCGTGCGATGAACAGATTTATTTACTCTTGGTCTGGTCTTACTTTATCATCTAACTATATATAAGTATGTTATTAAATGTATATAAGTATGTATGTCAGTCTTAGCTGCACGTAACACAAGGAAACAGGTCGCGCCCGACGCTGTGTGAACTATCAAAGGGCAGTCTGTTTGAACACGAGCTGTGAGCGCTTGTTATTCCACAGCGACGAATGAGTCCGGAGGCTCCACCGGCGGCGCGGAGCCTCCCTCCGCGGCCGCCAGCCCCGACGCCGCCGCCCTGGTGGTGCTGCAGCCGCCGGCGCCGCCCTACCCGCCCTACGCGCACTACGACGGTCAGTATGAAACGGTCATTCTATCCGCGCTACACTGTGCGTCACTTACCACCTCCATTCTGAAAAGACAAATAATACAGCGCCGCTTAAACTCCAAGAACCCGCGAAGATAAATGGACCAAAGAAACTTAATCCCCGCATCCTCAGTTCACAAGTTAAGAACCAATAAAACTCGACGCACAGAAATAAGAGAATGGAAGATAAAACAAAAGTGGCCGCTCTCTCAAACACTTGAACAATCAACTAATAAAAAGTGAAAAAGCTTTCGAGCACCACCCACCGCCGCTCGCAGCCTCTCGGCGCCGCTCAGAGACACCCACAGACACCCGCAGACACCCGCGGACACCCGCAGACACTCTCGGAGAAATGTAATTTTCTCGTCGATCCGGGGTTCGCTCTACAGTTTATAACATCATAAAGTACGTTGCGGGACTCGGCGGAGCTTTAGCACTTGTGCATATCAAAGGGAGGCTCCAGTACGGCGCGGCGGAGCACCCCGCGGCACCCTGCACCACCCCGCAGCACCCCGCCGCTCGCGGACCACCGTGCCGCACCGTGCCGCTTCTATTTATGCTTTCGGTCTTTAATCTACCGCAATCTGCTTATCCCGAGCGGCTGGAGGGGATGGGGTGGAGGCAGACGTCTTTAATAGCTCATTCGGGGATCTATGCAAATAATTTGTGAGGGGTGGGGGAGGTTCGGAATCATACGGGCTTTGTCTGTGGCGAGTAACGAACCGCGACACGAGCCTGTGATGCGACAGAAGTGCTTCTGAGTACTTCAAACAGGTTTGTAGGCTTGCGAGCTTATAAATATTAAAGTGTCGGTACATTGTGACGTCGCTCCGTACAGATGTAGAGGGGCGCGGGCCGGCGGGGGGAGGGGTGTTGTTCAGTGGTTACGCGTATAAAGCTCGTTAAGTCTTGTGGGAGGGGCGCGCGTGTGATGATTACATTATCCGCGAGTCGCTCTAATCTGAGACGCACATGTTATGATCGTTCATAAACATTACGACGCCATTCCGTCGACAATATTCCCTTCTTACTTTTATAAGTAAATACACATTTTCAGTGTCTCATACAACTAAATATAGGCGCTACGCATCGTGTATAACTAATGCGGCGGCGTAACTCTTGGCAATGTTGTCGGTTGCAGGCAGCACGACGCTGGCGAGTGAGTACGCGTATGCTGCTCCATACTCACAGTACTCGCCCTACGGAGGACCGTACTCACACTCCACCGCCACGGGCCTGCTCTCCAAGTGGTGAGTCCCTTTCAGACTTACTCTCTACTACTACTACTACTACTAATGTACATAAATATTAGGGAATTACTGTAAATTTGTGAATTTGAAAAAAATAGTTTACATTTGATGTAAGCTTCGATATAGAAATAGCTGCATCGCTCTATATTTATAGAGATATTATACCTACACCTTTTTAAACTGATATTAAACTGATTTGAATAATCGATTGGACAAATTCACCACTTCTGCCAAATTTAACAAAACCAAACGCACGTAGACTGCAAGCGTACAGATGTAGAGACGGAGTAATTAAAACGAACAGACAAATAAATCAAGCGAGGAGCTCTACATCAGTCGACATTCAACAGTTAATCGTTGGCTCCTGAAGGCTTGGACCGCATCGCACATTACACGACCGCGCACCACTTACTGTCGGTCGGGCTGACGACCGCTCGCAGACTAATAGCCCCTGACGATATATAAATCTGTAACAGTTAATCACCCGCAGCTTCCGAGCGCGCGCGGCCCTCCCTAGGGAACCGTTTCACCTTCGATACCTTTTGCTTTCATTCCAAACAACAACAATTGAAAGCCTCACCACGATACTCATTCACGAGCCAGTGCAGCCTAATTATGAGATGTGATAGGTGAGCACAACTGAGCACTACTTAACATTCGGCAGTAAGTTTGAGATGTCCTATGATGTCGGCTCAGTTTTGATGAGAGTTTATAGGCGGGTCTGCCGCCAGTAGAGCGACGCACTCCATGCTGCTGTCAGTCTGTCAGGAACAAGTGTTCAGCTGCCGATATGTATCGCTATAAGTTGCAATTACTAGAAAATGCGACACAAATTCCAATAAACTTCTATGGCAATTTTAGTTGTATAATATTGTGCGGTAATAAATGGTACGAACAACGAGTGACACTGAGAATCGGATCCCACATTGATCCTGCCATCTCAGGGCGCGTGATCCCTGCACTCCCTGGAGGAGGACAAGGAGAAGGGGTACATCAAAGCGATATACTCAATCTAATGCATATCATAATAATATAGCCTTTACTCGTCGACACATACATCTGTATTTAACTAGTCTGGCCATAAATACATATGTACTTACATAAAAACTTTTCTTTTTTTCAACTTTTAAATTATTTTGAATTTGGAACACATAGGTATATTATTATAAAAACTTCTTTCGATTTTGCGCCATTTCACATATTTTTACGTGTTTATTATCAAATTACAACATGGAATGGGGTGTTAAAGAAAATATAATTGCAGTGATCGCTTTGCACAAAGTGGGTATGGAGCCGTCGGTCATATTCCAGACACTTCAAAAGCTTGGTATCAGCCATATGTTCGTATATCATACTATCAATAGATACAAAAATACTTCGTCTGTCGAAGACCAGAAAAGGTCGGGGCGGCCGCGTGCTGTTAGAACTACAAACGCTGTTAATGCTGTTAAAGCCAGAATTCGTCAAAACCCCATTAGGGAGCAAAAAATCATATCGCGAGAAATGAAGATTCCCGCTAGGACTCTATCCGTGTACAGGACATGCCTTAAATCAATCTTTACAATTAAAGAGAGTGGATCGATCAAAACGCTTTCTGTCGCGATACGCAGGAGAAAGGCACAGAAATATCCTCTTTACCGATGAAAACATTTTCACGGTTAAAGAACACTACAATAAGCCAAATGATAAAGCGTACGCTCACAGTTCTAAAGAACTTGATTAAGTGGTCGGAAAGGTACAACGTGCTCATCATCCTGTGTCAGTGATGGTTTGGTGGGGCGTGTTAAGACACAAAACTACATTTTTGTGAAAAAGGGGGGAAAACTTCAGCCATGTATATGTATACCTACAGTCTTGGATCATGTTGTGAAACTTCTCAGCAATACGCTTTTTAAAAATATACCAAACCCAATTAAACCAACGTCCGGAGGGACTTTATAAGAGCTGAATACTGGCCCTCATCTAGCCCAGACCTCAATCCTTTAGACTTCAAATTATGGTCAGTTTTAGAGGGCATGGCCTACTCTAAACGACACGGCGACATTGAGTCTCTTAAAAAACTTTGGAGCAAACGATGGCGAAATTTCTGTTGGAAATAGTGCGTAAGTCCATAGATTCGTGGAAACAGATTATAATAGGCCTGTTTAAAAGCCAAAAGTGGCCATTTCGAAAAGAATATGTTTTGCTGAAACTTTAATAAATATGTAGGTATACATTTTAATGATATTACATTACTTCATTAAAAAAAATACATTTTCATTTGTAACAGAACTTAGGTATGGCTGGACTAGGTGTACCTCTACTGACTTACGGTCATTGTAAAGGTTTCTATCTACAATAATATACCTACTGTTTATTTTCTTACAAATTTACAATTAAAAAAAAATTCAATTAACTGAATTTAAAGTTCGTTAACTACTTTTTTCTTTTTCTTTTTTTTTAATAATCTTCAGCGGAGCCCTGCTCCACGACTGCAGTGGCGAGCCATACATAGGGCTGCACTAAAAGTATCGGGAATGGAATATTTCCACTGTTCCTGTCATATTAAAATCTTTTTAATTGAAAACTCCTTGGTTTTAAAAATCGAATACCATTTATTTATTTAAAAAAAGATTCTCGGTCTTGTCACGAGGTTTTGTCAAACTTGTTTAGACGTTGAGAAAATGGAATTGACTCGGGAAAATTCAAGAGCGATGATTTATTATGACTTTCGAAGTGTTTTAACACAAAAACAGTGTGTTGACCGGATGATTTCTGCATTTGGTGATGAAGCCCCATCCAAAACCACAATTTATCGCTGGTTTGCTGAGTTTCAACGTGGACGTGTCAAGCTCAGTGATGATCCCCGTCAAGGTCGTCCAAAAACTGCTGTCACCCAAGAAAACGTTGATGCTGTGCGTAAGCTGATTGAGGAAGATCGACATGTGACATACCGCGAAATTCAGGCAACTTTAGACATTGGCATGAGTCAAATACAAACAATCTTGCATGAACAATTAGGTGTAAAAAAGTTGTTTTCCCGATGGATACCGCATTCGCTCTGTGAAGAGCAAAAAGCGGCTCGCGTTACTTGGTGCGTCAGAACTCTCGAAAGATTCCACGCAGGATCCTCAAATGCTGTATACAACATTGTATCAGGTGACGAATCCTGGATATACGCGTACGAACCCGAAACAAAAAANTACCGCATTCGCTCTGTGAAGAGCAAAAAGCGGCTCGCGTTACTTGGTGCGTCAGAACTCTCGAAAGATTCCACGCAGGATCCTCAAATGCTGTATACAACATTGTATCAGGTGACGAATCCTGGATATACGCGTACGAACCCGAAACAAAAAACCAGTCACGAGTTTGGGTGTTCGAAAATGAGTTAAAGCCAACAAAAATTGTACGTTCACGGAGGGTTGCAAAAAAAAAATGGTGGCCACGTTTGTCTCTAAAACCGGCCATGTTACGATTATTCTTCTTGAGGGCCGGTCTCAAAGAACGGTTAATGCAGAATGGTATGCTAGCATTTGTTTGCCACAGGTCGTTTCTGAACTCCGTAAAGAGAACTGCAACCGCCGCATCATCCTCCATCACGACAATGCGAGTTCTCACACCGCGCACAGAATAAAAGAGTTTTTAGAGCAAGAAAACATAGAATTATTAGACCATCCGCCGTACAGCCCCGACCTAAGCCCTAATGATTTCTATACTTTCCCTAAAATAAAGAATAAATTGCGTGGACAGAGATTTTCATCACCTGAAGAAGCTGTGGACGCCTATAAAACGGCCATTTTGGAGACCCCAACTTCCGAATGGAATGGTTGCTTCAATGATTATGATCGTATGGAAAAATGTGTCAAATTTCGCGGAGAATACTTCGAAAAGCAATAAATACATTTTTAAATAGTAATGTTGTGTCACTTCGTTAATTCCCGAAATTTTCAGTGCTTAGCACTGTTTGTAACGAAGGCATCGGCGCGCAGGCCGGGCACTCTCCACCGACGCGACTCGATTACCGAATCTCACGTCACCCCTTCACTAATGACAACAAACTATAAATTAATCTGCAAAAATAGCATCAGCAACAATAGTCGCGCACTCCCTCGGGAGGGCCCAGAGCGGAGGGCGGAGGGCGAGTCCCTCGGGGCGCGGATAACTTACAACGCGTTCAATTTAAGTGATTCCCTCCTCCAACACTTTGTCCCAATTGAAAATTGATCTTAAGTTTTACAACTGGATTGAACTGGATCAATTGATGTGTCTCCTGGGTAATTGTTCTGTATGTGGATATCTCATTGTTTGGATTGGTGAACCAAATCACGACGTACTTGGTGTTAAGTGGTTCCCGGAACCTGTAGACATCACGGGATGAATGCCACCACCTGCCACCACCTGCTCTGGGGTATGAGCTCGAAGTCTCATTGGTAACGCGCTCCGACGCGCGTGGTACACCGGTGTGCACTTGTGACTCATAATTATTGAACTCGTTTGAACACGACTCCTTGTTGGACAGATATCAGCGGAGAGCAGCGGCGGGGGCTGCCGCGGCCGACGCCTGACCGCGCGGCGGGGTGCGGGGTGCGCGGGGCGCAGGGGGGCGGTCGTCTCGTCGCTTGCCTGCAGACGCTCGGCACCTCGATCACACGGATTATACTCAATATGTTTAGTTCAATATAAGGCATGAACCAAAGTGTTGGTGAACTTTACTAAGACTAATGTAAATAATGTATTGTAAGTTTGACTGTAATGTATTGTAATGTCGACCTCACGACCTCACGGGACATTCGTCGAGCGGCGTTGCCTGCCTCGACAGACACGGTCCGCAGCGCAACCCTCCTCTTACTACTGTGTCTACACACGTTAGTGTTTGTTTGATGAGCTCTCTGTTCTCTTATGTATTGTTTGTATTGTTGTCGCACCGGGAGGGAGGTCGAGCTCACCGCCGCTCACCGCCACTCACCGCCGCTCACTGTCGCTCCCACGCCTGTACCTAACAACTAATGGGCTGTCCGAGTGAGGTTCACACGTATGTACCTACATACAGTTGTTGTACAGGTGTACATACATACGTGCTGATAATAAAGAGCCATTTAGTGATTTCATTATTCATTCATATTCTTTGATCAACAATGCTAAACTCATGATCCGCTACGACCGCCGCTCCCTCTGCGACGCGCCGTGACCCGCTGCGAGCTGAAATTACTATGAGATTATTTGTGTTTTATATTTTTATATAAATGTTTAGTTTCATATGATGGTGTATATATAGTATATAGCGGCGTCGTCCTGCATCGCTGTATGCCATAATATATTATTATACAGGTAGACATGTTCAAATACCTTTAGGATATTGTTTCATTATGTACCTATGTTAGTTGGCAATCTTATCATTTCCGTCCATTCGTTATTATTTTATTTTATGTTAATTTAATTTGAATGCACAATGTTGGTGTATATGTGTATATGTAAACTAGACGTGGACCGGACCACCCGCGAGCTTTGTACACTCTCGACTTCAATCATACAGTTTAGAGAAACGCCAAAGACATGATATTATACATAGTTGCGGCGCGGCGTCGCTCGCTCCGGACGCGCTCCGACGCTCTACTGCCCTGTTCGGACCTCGCGTGTATGTGCAGTGTCGGCAGCGCGGCCGGGTTTCTATTCGTTATCCTAGGACAGCCGCGGCTGAGCAGCAAGCCCGGCCCCGCGTGCGTCCGCCGACACTCCTCACTCACCCTCCGCACTGGCGCTGGTCTTGAGATATTTCCCAGGGGTCATGTGCCGAAATATGTTTATTTATTTACTTTTTATACCAAATTCCTTTGAATCGCGCATGTGAGAACTGGGCAGCTTCCAGATCTATAGTAGAAGGTTCAGTGGAAGGGTCCTCTCGAGACGCGACGGCCCGGGCGGACGCTCCCTGTACACTCACACGGTACACACTCGCGTGTGTCGTATCGAATCAAGGACGCATACTCGTACTGCTACTGCTACTGTTGTATTCTTTATTTAGTATTATTTATTGAGGAGTCAGGTGTCGCTGCCGGGCGCGGCCGCGGACCGACTCGATCGATTAGTGATATGTTTATGGCAGTTTAATATGAAATTATGATTCTTGTTTAATTTGTATATTCGTAAGTATATCTGTATAAGTTACGGTAAACGCACCACTACGAAATAAACGCATACGAGTTTATAGTTGAGAGTTTCATTGCGCGAGCCCGACCTACCCCTGATCCACCCCCCACCCCCCACCTCCCCAGTAATGCGATTCGGTTTGAAGGGTGGGCCAGCCGTTACAACTATGCTGAGACCTTAGAACTCATATCTCAAGATGGGTGGCGGCATTCTACATTGCAGTTGTCTATGGGCTCCGGTAATCACTTAACACCAGGCGGGTTGTGCGCTCGTCCACCCATGCCTCCCTGCCCTGATACACGTAACAGATGCTGATGGATAACGACAGTCGCGTGACGTCACAGGCCCACTGCCCCATGCCGTGGGCTGCTCAACAACTCCAGGCGCTCCGTGAGACGAGTGTATCGACACAGCTGATCACACACGAGAATACTCACAGAATCCTAACTAGGGTCTCACTGACGTCCATGTGTGTCGGTATTGTTCCCTCGCTGCGCCGCCATCTGTCCGTGACGCCTGCTGCACCGCTGCGCGTCCACCGCGCGTCACATACTTTACTTCATTAGAGTGAGTACGTACATACATATATGTAGAACCACTTCAGTTCTGTGACGAACTCTTTAAACGCAAAAATTTTAATTTAAATACAATTTTTGTTTGTCTAAAGTCATCTATCAAGGAACTGTCAATCGACAATTCTATAAAATGTCGTATAAATAAATTATGTTCTACAAGTTTAGAAACAATAAATTAGCAATATGTAGAATAATTAGCACATGAGCAGCACATGAACATTGGAGAACATGTTAAATTATACCTGAACGTTTACCCTGACGATGCCGACCAAGAATCTGAGCTTCGAAGACTGTGACACCACCAGCATATATAAAGCCGTAGAGAAAGGAACACAAACCAGCAGCACCGGTCTATCCCGGAGCTCCACACATATGGACCCTGACAAGGACAAGGACAAGGACTCCACCACCGTGTTTGAGATCTGTCACGTCGAGCAGGATCCCTACTGTNCCTGAACGTTTACCCTGACGATGCCGACCAAGAATCTGAGCTTCGAAGACTGTGACACCACCAGCATATATAAAGCCGTAGAGAAAGGAACACAAACCAGCAGCACCGGTCTATCCCGGAGCTCCACACATATGGACCCTGACAAGGACAAGGACAAGGACTCCACCACCGTGTTTGAGATCTGTCACGTCGAGCAGGATCCCTACTGTCCTAAGTCCATCACTATCGTCAAAGAAACCGTATCGCAAGAGGTTCACAAGCACGAGAACTGCGAGAGTGATAAAGAAGTGAGCGCCCACCGGTACGTGTACAAGAAGGAGGTCATCGAACCGTACCTCGAGCCCGACCCGTCGCTGGACTGCAAGACCAAGGACGAGCTGGTCGCGGCCGCGCTCCACTCGGCCGTCAAAGACTTCCCTGACTACAAACATTGCTTGCAGATGGAGGATAAAGGCTCGAAGCACAGCTGTCCCGATAAAAATAGCCCCGGGAAGGTGAACGCCGTCACCTCCATCGACCCAAGTGCCATCATCATTAGCATGATCGAAACCGGAAAAAACAAGGACAAGTCCTCTCACTCTCTTCAAGAAAAGTGCTCAAGATGTACTCCGGAGCCACCGTGCGCGAACGCCGCCCCGGTGAAGGAGCACTGTCCTCGAAGCTCAAGCGACCTTGCTCCCGGCCAAAATAATATTACGAAATCTTGCGCTGATCTCTATAAGTCAGCTGAAAACATCACCAAGTTAGTGAAGAGTTCGGTGACGAGGCTTCTGGGAACGAAGGAATGCCCGAAGCAGTCGTCTGAGTGCAAACAACAGCCTGCACCCCACGACGCCAGAGACGACTCTTGCAGCCATCAGCACGAATGTGACGACGGGTCGGCCGACGCCGAGCCGGGCCGGGGGGCCAGACTCAAGGCGGCGGTCGGGGACTTCGTGAGTAAAGTGTACCAGACCACACACGACGCGGTGACCGTCATCACCACCGAGAGCGCTAAACAAATTGAAAAATTCAGAAAATCGAAATCTGATGACTGCACTATCATCAAAGAAAGTAAGCCCGCAGAGACTAGTTCTGGCTTTAAGTTTTTCAAAAAAGCGGAGACAGAGGGCAAGAAGTGCTCAGAGAGCGGCCCAGAGAGCGGCCCCGAGGGCGGCGAGGTCTGTGCGAAGCTCGTCGACAAGGTGGGCTCCAGCGTCTCTATGATGAGTTCTCTGCTGAGAGGTCGCAGCTCCCCTCACGACGTGCCCACGCCGCCCCGGGACGTCTCGCACGAGCTGAGGCCGGACGTGATGCCCGCGTCGGGAAGTGTGTTCGCGACCATCAAGTCTACATTGTTTTCGATGTTCTATGACATCGTGTCCTCTAACGGCCCTCCCTCGAGAGGTTCTCTCTCCAGTACGTCGTTAGAGACCTCAGACACCGAGGATGATGCAGGCTTCATGAACAGGTTTATCGATTAGCAAGAAATAAAGAAAATAAATATATCTATAAAATCTGCAATTGTAGTTTATTTGAAGTTCAATACAGTCCTCCATACAATTGTTTCTTTAGTTATAATCTATTGAACACCTACGAGAGCTGTGACGTGCATCCTCGTCTGTACGTCGAAGGTTCTCCTGTAAGAATTCGAGGTGAGACCCATAGCAACATCACGTTGTGTTTCTTGATGCATCTCAGCGAGTTGTGGCTCTGGTCCATTGGACAATAACTTTTGTAAACTACAACATTGCAGCAGTAAGCGTTACTGCTATACTGTCCCGAACAACATCCGTCCATAGATTTTACGCGGCTTTCAGAATAATTTGTAGTCGTCGTGGCCTAAAGGATAAGACGTCCGGTGCGTTCGTATGTAGCGGTGCACCGGTGTTCGAATCCCGCAGGCGGGTAACAATTTTTCTAATGAAATACGTACTTAACACATGTTCACGATTGACTAACACGGTAAAGGAATAACATCGCGTAATAAAAATCAAACCCGCAAAATTATAATTTGCGTAATTACTGGTGGTAGGGCCTCTTGTGAGTCCGCACGGGTAGGTACCACCGCCCCGCCTATTTCTGCCGTGAAGCAGTAATGCGTTTCGGTTTGAAGGGTGGGGCAGCCGTTGTAACTATACTGAGACCTTAGAACTTATATCTCAAGGTGGTTGGCGCATTTACGTTGTAGATGTCTATGGGCTCCAGTAACCACTTAACACCAGGTGGGCTGTGAACATTTTTTTTTTTTTCGGGCCGGTGGCCTATCCTCCTACGAGGTCCCCGCGCCTAGGGGGCGCGCGGGGTATGTGAGACACAACGATCTGCAGGTGTTGAGAGCAGATCGCGGTCCCAAGGATTTTAGGGCCCACCCACTAAACGACTCCCCTGCACTCTTACACCCGACGTCCGATCTCCGTCCGGGGTCAGAACCCGTTCAGAGTAGGGGGGTTCCCGCGGTCAACACTACAACCAGACACGCGGCGCCACCCCGAGGACGCCCGACNCGACGTCCGATCTCCGTCCGGGGTCAGAACCCGTTCAGAGTAGGGGGGTTCCCGCGGTCAACACTACAACCAGACACGCGGCGCCACCCCGAGGACGCCCGACCGACGGGTCGTCGAGGCGATAGTCGACGACCAACGACGTCGGTCTCCGCGGTACGGCGGCCCTACCAGGCCGCCCGGGCGGTGCCGCTGGTGTTCCGGGATACCCCACTGGGCCAGAACCAGCCTGCCGGGTCGGAATGCGATACACCGCCGACCGGGTTGCTCTTCAACAGTATGTCAGGGACGACAGCGACGACGAAAATGCGGACCGCATCGCAGTCCGCAGCCGCCGACGCGCCGTCCCGTCCTCCTGGTGCCAGCGCGCTAGAGTGACGGTAGCGTGCGGCGCAGCCTCAACCCCCTTAGGTCGCCCCGTGACCATCACCGGGAGGAGACTGCCTCCTCATAGGGGCCGGAGCTGGACAAACGCCCTCCTCCGACCCCCGGCTCGACGGCGGTGGCACGGCGCCGAGAGGGAAGAAGAGCTCTCCCTCTCCCGTTTCGCCGCCTCCTTCTGCGAGATGGTGGACTCGCAAAAGTCGAGCATCGCCTGCCAGGACTCGTTGCTGCCGAGCATCGTAGCCACGACGGTCGGAAGCGACAAGTCCGGTCCTATTTTTGCAACGAGGACGCGGCGCTGCTCCGCGAAAGCGGGGCAGTACGCGAGCGTGTGCTCCGCCGTGTCCTCGTTGCAGCCACTGCAGTGGTGGCACTTCGGCGTTGGCTTCCTCCGGGCGACGAGGTGCAGGTAGCGACCGAAACAGCCGTGTCCCGTGAGCACCTGCGTCGCTCGGAAGGTGAGACGTCCTCGGTCGCGATTCACCCAGTCCGAGAGGACCGGGCGAATCGCCTCGACGGTCCGTCGCCCGTAGGCGGGGTCCGCCAGGCGGCGAGACCACGCCTCGAGCACGGCACGCCGAGATTGAAGCTTCGGGCTGTGAGCTCGTCCATCCCTCTAAATAAAAAAACTTAAAAAGTGGTGTCGTGGGACACCAGGTAGGAACGTAGTTCCTTCGGATAATGTAGAATCGACACAATTTGCAAAAAAAAATCGTGCTCAATTTTATGTTGGTTTTCTTGATTTTTCTCTTAAATTTTGCTGATTAGTTTTTATTAAGTACAGGAAAGTATTTAGGAAATTCAGTATTTTAGGAAATAATAAATTACGTAAAATAAAAATAAAATCGTAATTCAAATTATCAATTAAAATAACAAAATATGTCTCTTTATTTTTGTTTGACAACATAAAATTACATAGGAATAAAATAATTACAAAATAGAGAGAGAAGGGATGAGAGAACGAAAAAAAAGAGGGAGAAAGAGGAAGGTATTATACACTACTCGCTTGTGTATGCGACTGTCGCGCCTGCGCACGTCTCATTTAACGGTTTTATTCCACGCACTTTTTTCCACGGATTTTTTCCACGCACTTTTTTCCACGGATTTTTTCTTACGGTTTTACTATCATATTTTTTTCAGTTCGGTCGCGCAGCAAAATCCCTATCCCCTCGAAGCCTGCCGTAAGGAACTTCGTTCCAATAAAAAAAAAATAGCCGTCATAACCGTCTGGAACACTGTGCAGAACAGGACGAGCCTTATTTTCTTTTAGACTTTTATACTATCAGACTTCAAAATTTAATTCTGTAGTTTTAAAATTAAACATAATTCAGTTCAGAATGTACTTATTTCAGCGTTACATAAATTCCGTTTCAAATGGTAAGTATTGGAAGAAGGCCGCTTCACAAATGAAGGACCTTTTATTTGAATACTATGTAGTTACACGCTGGGACTCAATATAAATAAACGTTTCCATCGAAAACTCAAGATTTTACTGCACTAAACATTGATATATAAACACCCAAGATGCACGGTCTCGTACAAAAGTAGCGCTCGAAACTGTCCCCAAACACACCAGTGATATCTACGTACTTATACTTATACTATAAACATATCTTTTGCAAATTCAACCTTACGCGCATTGTTTAAAGTTGTTAATACAAAGCAGTGTACAATAACCAGTCAAATTTTACGACCGAAGTTAGCCGGCAGGACAGGACATGGAGTGGAGACAAATATTTGTTTTTTTTTATTTTTTTATTATTATTATAAGACATTGAATTAGTATTTTAAGAGTTAGTTAAATTGTGTTATATACACATAACTATACTTTTATCTGAGCGTAAGTATATTTTTGGGTAGGACATGTGTACAGCAATCTTTAAATCTTTTCTTTAAAAAATCAAAATCGAATTAACTTCTTCTTAAAATAAAAATAAAAGTCATAAAAAACTGGGCAGTCATGAAGACTGTGGACAGAAGTGAAATTTTAAAGTTTTTAATAACGTGACGTGTTGGGCCAGATGGACACTTCTGTCATTAGCATGCAGTATGTCGCGAAGCCATAAGTTGTCTCTTAAGTAATCGATATAATAATATCAATTTTACGAACTTTAAAAACAACGTCGTATAGACGACCTCTTTTCCTTCTGGAATTCGATTAAGAACTATATTATTATTATATATTTTCTATCGTATGAATACTTATTCNACCTAACACCTACATACTTCTTCAAAAAGCTGCTATATTAAACACGTGCAGAATTGTACGAAAGTTTCTGCAAATAGAATATGATCAACCACATAATGCAATAGTTAGCCAACCCCAAGAAACCGTGACATTTACTTGACCGAGTCCGTAAATGTCACTAAAGTACTACCAGCATAAGCTGAGAAAATAAAAATTTAAAAAAAACAATAATAATAATAATAATAATAATAATATAGCCTTTTATTCAGATCTCTTAGTACAATGAATTTTTAAACTTATGTAAAATTTAGCATTAAAATCTAAAACTTAATAGATATGAATAATTTTAAACTAATATTTGTTGTTTGGTTATCTTTCCTAGAACTGTTTGCCAGTCGGCAAAGGCCTCCTCCAACCTTTTCCATTCCTTTCTTTCTTGAGCCACTCTGTTCCATGTGACTCCTGCCACTTGTCTAACGTCATCGTCCCACCTTTTCTGTGGTCGGCCTCTTTTTCTTTTGCCTTCCTTTGGGTACCACCATGTCACCCTTTTGCTCCATTTGTCGTGTCCCCTTACCAGGTGACCAGCCCATCGCCATTTGAGTCTTTTGATTTTGCTTATTATATCGGTAGTTTTTGTTTTGATTCTAATGACGATTTTTTTTACTCTGTCGGACTTTTTAATGTTTAGCATACTCCTTTCCATTGCATACTGGCAAGTTGCTAGTTTGTTTGAGGTGACCTGATTTAAGGACCATGACTGACACCCGTATGTAAGGACAGGTAGTACGCAGGTGTCAAAAAGTTTGCTTTTTAGGTTTATATGGAGCTTTTTATCTTTCATAGCCTCTCTTAGACTCCAGTATGTCTTCCAGCCATTTGTAATTCTTCTGTCCACTTCCTTCTGCATAGGATCTTTTTGAGTTATGAGCTGCCCTAGATATACGTACTCGTCGGTATAGTTGATTTCAGTGTTTCCTAGATCTATAATATGTTTGTACCCGTTTGTCCCCTAGTTTTTTCCGGATTCATTGCCAGCCCTACTCTCTCACTTTCTTTCGCAAGTTCTTTTATCATTCTGGTTAACTCTTCTGCTGTTTTTGCCAATAACACTATGTCATCAGCAAATCTTAAGTGTGATAGCAGTTGACCGTCTATATTAATTCCAAGATGTTCCCAATTGAGTCTTCGGAAGATTGATTCTAATACTGCGGAGAATAATTTCGGAGATAGAGGGTCTCCCTGCCTTACGCCTTTTTCTACTCTGAAAGGAGTACTTTTCTTTTCTAGTTGGATTCTTGCTCTGCTGCAGCTATATATATTTCTTATTAATCGAATGTACTTGTGCTCAATTCCTTGTTCTAATAGCGCCTCCCATATTTTGTCATGACGTAGAGAATCGAATGCTTTACTATAATCAATGAATGCGATGTAGTATGTGAGTTGGTACTCGTTGTATTTCTCCAAAATTTGACGCACTACGTGAATGTGGTCAATCACTGAGTAGTCTTTGCGGAATCCTGCTTGCTCTATAGGTTGGTTTTCGTCTAGGGTTCTTTCGATCCGTTTTAAGATGATCTTAGCAAAAATCTTATATACATTGGACATAAGACTTATAGGGCGATAATTTCCTATGTCATATTTATCACCTTTCTTATACAGTAGGATGATGAGAGACTCGGTCCATTGCTGGGGGATGGTTTCAGTATACATGATATCATTGAATATATCTGTGAGGACAGGTAGCAGTATCTCTTTGCTATTTCTTATGATTTCATTGCTTATGCCGTCAGGCCCGGGTGCTTTCTCACTCTTTTGGGTATCGATAGCTTTACTGACTTCAGCTTGGAGAATACTAGGGGTGTTCGAGGTTTCCACTAGACTGATTTCAGCTTGCGTAGTGTTGTTTCGATAAAGATTTTTGTAATATGACGTAGCTGTTTTTAATATGTCAATTCTGTGATAACCGAATTTTCCTCGGTTATCTTTCATTTTTACGATCCAGTTCTTCGTGCCGGTCAATTCTTTGAGTGCTTTTTTAGTTCCACCGGTTTTCCGTATGTAATTTTCGATCGTTCGCAACCTTCATTGTTTTCTATCCTTTCTGATACTTTCCTTGATATCTTTGCTGATTTTGGCTAATTTCTGTCTTCTGTTTTGGGTACTTCTTTTGTTAGTAAGGTGATTTCTTTCTTCTAGGAGTTTTATAGTGACTGTTGATAGTTTTTCTTTTGCATCAATTTTCCTATCTGTTATAAGTTTAGTTTGGGTTTTAATAATATTCTCTATATACTTGTATTTATCTTGGGTTTCTAGTTCCTTAGTGTTCTCTTTGAAGTCTCTGAGTTCGGCTCTTAGACTTGTTGTTATTTGCTCTAAGTGTTGTTCTTCGAGTTTTATGTTTCCTGAGTCTTGTCTCGGTCTAGTCTTCGTTGGTTGTTTTATTTTGAGCTCAGTTCTAAGTAACCTGTGGTTGGTGTTGAAGTTAAATCTTTTAATGACGGTAAAGTTTGTGAAGTAGCTGTTTCTGTTGGTCATAATAAAATCAGTTTCATTTTTTGTTTTACCATCCGGCGAGATCCAGGTCCACATGCTCTTTCGGTTCTTCTTGAACATAGTATTTAAGATTGTTAATTTGTTTTCTAGCGCGAAGTTTGTAATTTTTTCCCCATTTCTGCTTCTGGTCTTGTTACTATATGAAAATTGTCCTAGTATTGCGTTTTCTCCTGGGCGTCTTGCTCCAATTTGGCCATTGAAGTCGCCCATGACTATAAGGTTTTTGTGCGTATGCTCTTGAATGGCTTCGTTTAAAATATGATAGAAGTTATTTATCGTTTCCAAATTTGATTGCTCTGTAGGTGAATATACTTGTACAATAGACCACGGTTTTTTATATCCTGGTAGTTTCAAATTCATAATCGCTATGCGTTCTGAGATTCCTATGAATGCTTCCACATATTGTTTTAAATGTTGTTTAATAATAAATCCTACCCCATATTGGCCTTGCGTCTCCCCTATTTGGTATAGCAAATAGTCTGGATGACAAGTAATACTTTCGCCCATTCTTCTCACTTCGCTCAAACCAATTATGTCCCATTTGATAGATTTTAGCGCATATGTCAGTTCCGTAAGATTTTCTTCTTTTCCCAAGGTGAGTACATTGAGGGATGTGATGTAAACTACTGGTTTTCGGTGATTGCTGTCTTTAGATGTTGGAGGGTTGTGGTCGCTTTCCCCCTCGAGGACCAGTCGGCTTGGGGGAGTTCGTTCCTTTTTTGTTTCTTTATTGACAGTTTCTTTGGTTGGTTTTGGTTTCCGTTTGCCGTTCTTTAGTTGCTATTGGTTTTTATTAGTATTAGGCATGTTCGAAAGGGAGCTAGATCTATATCGCATTAAATCAAAAGCATTTGTCCTGTTTGTCTTCATTGTGTTTACGGTTTGTTGCTTTTTTGGTTGATTATTATCTGAAGAAGGTGAAGCGGATATTTCCCTTTTCCTTTTCTCTTGGCTGTAGTTGTTCTCTTTAACAATTAATTTATCATATTTCAGGTATGCTATATTGCCTTTTTGTCTCTCTTCAGTTAACTTGGCTTGCAGCTCTTTTCTTTTTTCTAACACATCCTTCGAGTAATCCTCCGCAATGTATATAGTTTTTAAGTTCTTTTTACTTTTGATAATTTCCGTCTTTTTCCAGTTGCTTATAAACGAACACAGTACCGGTCTCGGTTTGTTGCTCTCTCTCTTTCTTTTTCCTAAGCGATAAATTTTGTTGACATCGTATTCCTCCATTTTAATATTCAAATCTTGGTTGAAGGTTTCTTTGAGCTTTTGTAATAGTTCATAAGAGGATTTTTCGTTTTCTTCTAAGCCGAATACTATAATATTCATGTTTTTCTCAGCCCTCTTAAGATAATCTATTTCTTTTTCCAGTTTTTCTAATTTAGTTTTCAAGTTCTTATTTTCTTCAATAATAGGGATTAGCTTCTCATCCATCTTTTCCATAATACTATTTGTTATAGAGTTCTTCAATTCAGCATTTTGACTTTGCATCTCCACTTTCATTTTTTCAAATAATATTTGAAATTGACCTTCCATCTTATAGTTTATTATCTACGTGAAACGAGACGGAATAGTAGAATATAGTATAGATATTTTTCTCAATTAGCAACACTGTTTAATATGTCAAATATATTGACATTCACGACAAGTGTCATTGAGTGAACGATTTGTTGTTTTCGTGTTTTCTAATCTCTAAACCAATAGTTGATATTGTGGTTGTAGATCCGCGATGGATTTCAGTAATCGCACTTCACTGTATGTTTTTAGTCACTTCTAAGAGGTCCCAGCACTGTATCAACGTATACCAGCAGCCAGAAATTACGTTTGCTATTTTATTTCACTTAATTTCACTCGGAGCTTATCACTGCGGTGTTGACAGTTCGGATGCCGGAAACGGAACCCATATATATGCAATATATTTTGAAAATGTCGTCAGCCAGATTTAGGCATCTGTCAAATATCTTGTGTTCTTGGTATCTTGGTTACCTCCCACAGTGCATCATCATTTTACTGCAATTCAGCAAATTTTCATCAAAAACTCAATTTGGTTTATTAAGCCTTTTATTGCATAGTTAGATAGAGTCCTAAGTTGCTACTGGGGCCCATAGACATCACAATGTTAATACCGTCACTTACCTTGAGACGTAAAATTGAAGTGTAGCTTGTGTAACGCCTGTCCCATCCCATAAAGCTGAACGCAAAACTGCTTTGTTGTAAAAATAAGCAGGATGGCCGTACCTACCCGTGCGGGCTCACAATACCCTCTTCCAACCGCTAATCTATAATTTTACGATTTGATATTTATTACACTGATCTTCCGGACTATTTTGGAGAGAAAAACCCTACTTTTTCGCGGAATCTACGGGCCGCTGAGAAAGTCACCTGTTTTTATTTCATCGAAACGAAAGCTTATACAAAAACCATTTCAATGAAATTGTGGTCGAGCCATTAACGCGAGCTTGATTGTGTTGTGAAGCCCAAACGCTGTGACCGTTAGAAACTGTTTAATGCTCTTTTATGAAGGCATTTTATCTAAAGCGAAAAGATTTTTATGGATTTTCAATTTCTTTTATGTCGATCGAAAGTAGGATTTTGTTAAAGGAGCATTTATGTAATTATGTAATAAGATAAAAAAAAAACATAAATAAATATTTATTATTCCGACTTAGTACTCTGACCGCTTTGTTTTGTTCTGGTGACAAGTAATGTAGATTAGCCGATTTAAGTCTCACCTATTTCCCCTCAAAAACACAACTAGAGAAAGCCATTTTATTAATTTACTGGAGACTTCACCCACATAGCTCTTAGATAGGTTAAATTATATTCATATTACGGTTTTCGGTAATCACTTAATAATAAGTGGATTTCGACAATGTTTGCCTTTTTAATCTGATATAAAAATGCATACTATAAGTTATCAAAAACATTAGCACAGCCCAGTTTGGAACCAAAAACTGTATTGGTGCGGTGAGGCAGCAAACCTTCCTAAAATCTTCAGGACAATCTCATACAAAGCAACAAATAGTATTACATAACAGTTAATTGCCATACAATATTGTGTTAATAACGTAACACAGTTTAACACTTAACATAACGAAATGATTCTCATATAGGAGATTAGTCGGCGCACATTAGCGGTACACATTCCACAAATTCGACATGAAATATTCTCTGTAACAAGGTACAACAATATGGATGATGGTAAACGCGATCTAACACTAACAAATTTCGTTTACGGATTTATTAAAAATACTATCTACTAATGTGACTCAATAATATAACGATATCACAAAAAATATATTGCGTGCCATCCAAATTAAAATCCAAGTTATAAATTCGTTTATATGTTTTCAAATCTGGCGTAACTAATAACTAAATAGTAACTAGTATGACTAATATAGAATAATAATAGTAAATAAAATAACGTCATGCTTGCCACGATTTATTTTTACTATTGATGAAACAATTTTTTGTCAAAATCATGGAAATCCAGATCTCGAACCAGATTCCAGAACCTTCGTTAAATGGCAAACAGTTACTGTATAAAGTTTTAACTTTGTCGAATTATCGATATGTGAACGCATTGATGCGTAACGAAGTCCAGACCGAAAATTTAGTTTACCATAGAATCCGAAAAAAGTCTTTTTTTTTAAACAAGTGTCAACGGCTGTTTAACATTGCATTTTGAGTATCTTTGTGATTTATTTGTGTCGTAGTCGTAGTTGTATTGATATCATTTCCGATCTTACGGACCAAATGATAAACAGTAGACGTCGCCCAAAACACTTCATTTTGGATCCTCCCGATCCACTTTTAGGTACCCCAAGCACCGGCCATCGCTGTCGTCGAACCCGTCGCTTGCGACGAAGGGATCGGCGAGTAAATTAACCCACAGACATGACCCACTGAGTTTCTCGCCAGATCTTCTCCGCGGGTCGCGTTTCCGATTTCCGACCCAGTGGTAGATTCTGCGAAGCACTGCTCTTGCTAAGGTTAGTGTTAGCAACGACGTCAGGTTTGAGCCCCGTGAGCACACATACTAGTTAAGGCTACGCTGAAATGGTCTTTCAAGACCATTAGTTTAGGTAGGCGAAACAAAAGTATCGATATACATATACACAGCTCTCGGCTGGTTTCTTTACGCATAACAACATCCCATTCGCATGACTGTAGCATGTCTGACGTTACTACAGAGGAAAATGGATAATCGCGCGATTATAATGATAATGTTGAGGGAACTAAAGGCTTTTGTTGTGTCCCTGTTGATTCGAGTAGAACAACGTTCTTGGATCGACATTTATCTTGAAGACGGCAGCACGCGTTCGGAATTTCGCATAAAAGTGTGCAGAGTTTTTTTTAAAGCACGTGGATGATGCGTCGCTGACTATGTTTATCTCTGAAATCATTTGAGCTGCGTTACATTTGTGTATACAGCTTTTGCTAACCAGTGGAGATAGATAGCACGATTGAATGCTGCTGGGTGTGACCTTCATGGATCGTTGCACATGATAGGACACTTGAAAGATTCCTATCCATCCAAAGGTGCAGTTATTATCTGAAGGTAATAAGAAGGTTCAGAAGGTTTTACAGGTATTATCTTAAATTGTACCAAAAATGTGTTCTCAGATTGCTTTTATTTATATTTAGACTTGGGTTGGTGGTGTAAATAGGTAAAATAATCTACAAGGATCCCAGTTTAATCAAAGATGGCTGAAAGTGGCTCTCCGTGTAATATATTCAACGGGCCGACATAGAATTTTGCATAAATTCAATGCTGAGTACAGGTTAGGCTCTACCTTTGTGATGAGATCGTAGGAAATGAAGTGGTCGCGGTATCCCGAACATGCGGCACGGCGCGTCCAAAACCTGCAGATTGAATAACTTTAATTTCCGTTTAATTTCCCATATTAATATGGCTTTTATATTTGGTTGGATAATGATATCCAGATTCAGATAATAATGCATAATCGGCCAATCTTCTTTTTTTGATCTAACGCTGCACATCGCACCTTTAGGGTATTATGTCAGATATATTTTCTGAAGGACCAGCAAGCAATAAGTGTACCAATGGCTAAACGTGCTGCGACCTACGCACCAATAAAGAAATAAATCGACACAAAAACCTAAATAATGAAAGAAAGATGATCTAATACATATAATAGAGTTGTAAATACATAACTAGTGACGTTTCGATTTATTGAATTAAAATACCGCGATTGTAATAATAGTTCACGTCCCACTTCTGTTATTTAATATCAGGCACCGGGTAATATAGTAGAATGCAGTGTGAGTCTTTCCGGAAACAACATTCACCATAGAATGGATTCGAGTGGAGTTGGTATCTCTTAACTTTGTGGTTATCAGAGAAGATTTGATGGTAGGGCGTTTTGTGAGCCCGCACGGGTAGGTACCACCACCCTGCCTATTTCTGCCATGGAGCAATGATGCGTTTTGGTTTGAAGGGTGGAGTAGCCGTTGTACCTAGTGTAAAACCGAGACTTAGTACTCGTGTCTAACGGTAGGTTTTTTATTTTTGGAACGAAATTCCTTATGGGGCGATGCGGAGGAGTATCCTAACCGGGAAAAAACATCCGTAACGTAAGATTTTTATTATTTATGTATAGTCTTATAGGCTCTACCGCAAGTTATTACGTTTTAGTTCGTGATTATATATATTTTTTTTATTGCCCGTGTAGGCTGACTTGGACTTCAGCAATGCCAGGGGCAGAGCCAAGCGGCTACGGTCCTGTTTAGTATTTTCTTTGCGTTAGTTACTTCTTGGGATCGATAGGATGAGCAGAGCCAAGGAGCTAGCAAACTTTTTGAAAGGAATTGTGATATTTACGAAAATGAATATCAGTAACACCGAATACCATTTAATATTACATGTGATACCCTAAAAATATATACGATTTTCACGTGTAAGTTATGAAACTACTTAACAAAGCCACGTCACGAATATCATATCTGTTTTTCTATTCAGAACGAAACGTAATGTAATATACGTGCTGGAATATAATTTATCAAAGGATGAGGCATATCTGAGGGAGGCAGGCGTGATTCCCGGGTCGTCTGTAAGAGCTTTGAGGAAAACTAGGTGTATCTTCAAGCTTTTGCCGGGGTAGACAGAGGTAAAATAATGGAAGGCGATGGGATGTACATTAACTACAGGACTGAAGTTAATTCTGTTTCATGTTAAAAAAAAGCCATAGCAAAACGGAGTTTTTCCGTGTTGAAACATCGGAATAGTATATTAGAGCTGTACCCATTTCTTTATTTTGTAACTATACTGAGACTTTAGAACTTAAATCTCAAGGTGGATGGCACATTTACGTTGTAGATGTCTATGGGCTCCAGTAACCACTTAACACCAGGTGGGCTGTGAGCTCATCCACCCATCTAAGCAGAAAAAAAATAAGAAAAATAATTGGAGTTTTAAGGTTAGTTTTTAGAATTGTCTTTAAATAATTGATCGTAAGTTTATAGTCGAAAAAAGAATTGGTTATATCTACTGCGAAGCATATATTTATGTAATAGAAACCTAAGCTCACGTTTCATGGTGGAAAGCACAATGTGGATTATGATTTCATCGATGTCTATGATAAAAATAGAAATACAATTCGAACGAAAGCAGCATTTGAAATCGTAACTTCTTATTCTCTCGTCGTAAAATCTTATCTATATATTAATACGTGAAGCAAAAACTTTGTATACCTTTTTACGAAAATTGCGCGGACGGAGGAGTATGAAATTTTCCACACTTATAGAGAATATAGAGAAGAAGTGCACAATGCTAATATTTTTTTTAAATAATGCATAAAAGATACATTAAATCAATAAAGAAAACATTACACAAACTATATACCATGTATTTGACGCACACACGTCTCAAATATATTAAGCATTATGTGTATAATCTATGATATTAAGTGTATAATCTATGCACACACGCATACATACTATTTATTGTCAAACTTTTGTTTTGACGTCTGTGTTCAAACTGAAAATAGATTAAATATTGTTTGTCTTTATTAATATTTTTTTTAAGAGTAGCCTTGGCGAAATTTGTGGTTATAGAAATATAAAATACAATCATAATAGTGTACAAACTTACAATTCCAATTAATTATAGTCGAATTTCGACTACTGCGGGACCACTAGTTTAAATAAACACATAAAGCTTAGAAAACGCAAGTATCGTTTTTTTTGTGTTCCCATAAAAAAGGTCTTTCCGAAAACATATGTTACGAGCGAATCGCATCTATGTCGGCCCGTTTCCTTCCTTTGGGAAATCGCCACTTTCATATCGGCTCGCTCTCGGAGATTCCACGACGCGGCTGAATGTATAGGAAATTTCTTGTCGTAATAAACGGCACGTCTGGGAATTACGGGCTTCGATTTTAGTTACCGCAAACATTAACACAGTATTCATGTAATCGTAGCTGATAGGAAACCAATTTATTATATCAACACCAAAAGGGCCCGTCATATGTCCAAACAGTGGTTCTGAAAGACATCGTTATTTTCATATATAAAGATTGGCGTACACGTTTCACTATGTCTACCACATGGAAAGCTAATGTTGCAAGCCGTGAGCTCTCTGCCGCTCTAAGACAATATAGAAGAACACTAAATATCAATACCAGAGAAATCTTAGTTTTTTATCCAAAGCATTTAAACTAGATTTAAGTTTCGAGTAGAACAGTAATTCAACATCTTAAGAGCGTGAAACGAAACGCATTACTTCATTTTTATATTATCTGTGCCTTTTTCACTCGTTCACGAATTTGGCGCCTTTTTTATAAATTTTCAAATATATGCTAATTATTATTTTCGGACTAAAAGTACATAATATCACTCCACAAACCATCTAATAATTTGACTCGAGCGTGGACAACAGTGAATTCACTGGCGTGCCCTTAGATAAGTTTACTGATTACACACTTCTTCCTCAGTGAGAAAAATTGACAGAAAAATATCAGTCTAGTACTTTAGAGTGATATTCTACTACCAGGGTCCTTCATTATCTTCAGTTTCCACTAGACCTTTATCAATCTGAAAGCCATTGGTCCTCGTCTGGTGCTCGTCGATGTCTATTCAGTGCTTTTTTGGACGACTTCTTAAAAGATAATTTTCACAAAAGCTATAGTTTCCTACTTTATTGCAGATTGGCTGACAGTGACATGGGCGCAGGGTGGCATGCAACTTCAGCCCGAGGGATCTGCAGAGGATGTCGATTCTGTCAAAGGACGGTACGTTATTAGTATTTTAATTGTAATATTATGTACTAGCTTTTGCCCGCGACTTCGTCCGCGTGGAATAGTTCACAAATAATTCTTTATTTTACAACAAATTTGTTTAACAAAAAAAACGTTATAGTGAGCCGATCTTAACATATAGACATATGCTGTCGCGGACTTTTTTTAGGACTTTTAAAGGGGAACAATTCTCTCTCTTATACTTTACTTTAACGAAACTTGAATCGTTTGCGCAGCGCACGCAGTGGAAGCTCTCAACGATTTTGAAACATTCTTTATTGGTGCTCCGCTTGCATTGGTGTTAGCGTGATGTTATATAGCCTAAAGCCTTCCTCGATATATAGGCTATCTAACACTGAAATAATTTTTCAAATCGGACCAGTAGTTCCTGAGATTAGCGCGTTCAAACAAACAAACTCTTCAGCTTTATAATATTAGTATAGATTTATAATCTCGCAACGAAGAGCGTCTAATTAATTTAGAAATATATACACGCCTTCGACGAAAGGTTACAACGTGTCTTAAAGGAAATATAATATTGTGTTATCTCTTCCTGACGCAATTGAGCGGATAAGCTACGAGTGGGACGTAATCCTATTTCAGTAGATCAATGATTTTCCAAAATGAATTCTAGGCCACGACTTTAAGTCGCAGTTTTTAGTGAACCAATAATTTTAAATAGCTATTTTCTTTATTATGTTTATAGATATTTTTGTCTTTATTTTGAAGACGTCATAGTTTCCGATTTGGTACGATTTGAAATTGAATAACTTTGAAAAAAGCGATAGTACATTATATATTATGTGTAACTTGTATTTAAAATTATTATAAAATCCTTAAACTGTAGTAAGTTGTACTCTTTCGATTGTACTTGAAGCTATCAGATACAATTTTTCTATTACAATACTGCGTGGTAAATATTTTTTTGGTATATTTTTTGTAGCCCTTGTAGACAGCCGAGCATATCGCCCACCTGATGATGAGTGGTTACCGTTGCCCATGGACTACAGTAATACCAGGGGCAGAGCTGCTAACTACAAAATGCTATCCAAATAAGAGCTCCTTAGCGATAGAAACAAAACAATAACATTATTTTGGTTCAACTGATGTTCAATACGTAATTATAAGTATTTACTTTAGAAGCTGGAGTGCGGGCCCGTGCGCACTCACAAGAGGTCCTACCACCAGTAGGTACCACCGCCCTGCGTATTTCTGCCGTGAACCAGTAACGCGTTTCGGTTTAAAGGGTGGGGCAGCCGTTGTAACTATACTTGAGACCTTAGTACTTATATCTCAAGGTGGGTGGCGCACGTTGTAGATGTCTATGGGCTCCAGTAACCACTTAACACCAGGTGGGCTGTGAGCTCGTCCACCCATATAAACAATAAAAAAAAACTTAATTAGGCACTCGTTAATATGAATACAAAACAAAGTTGGCCAAAAAGATTTAGTTTGCGGAGAGGTCAAAGGTATCAGTCAACCTCAAACACATTCTACTTTGGCGTGATCCTTACATATCGGCGTTATATACTTTGATCCTCATTAATCTGTGTAGTTTCCGACTTCAGTCAACTTAGTCGCACCACTGTGTTAACTTTAGCTTCAGAATTTTCGATGCCGAGGCGTGTTACACGATGCGATTATTTGACACTCATTTTATTGTTACGATTTTTTACATTATGGTTTCGATACTCGTATAACTTAATAGCACTTTTACTGGTGGTAGGACCACTTGTAAGTCCGCGCGGATAGGTACCACCGCCCTGCCTATTTCTGCCATGAAGCAGTAATGCGTTTCGGTTTGAAGGGTGGGGCAGCCGTTGTAACTATACTGAGACCTTAGAACTTGTATCTCAAGGTGGGTGGCGCGTCTACGTTGTCTATGGGCTCCAGTAACCACTTAACACCAGGTGGCCTGTGAGCTCGTCCACCCATCTAAGCAATAAAAAATTAAAAAAAAATAAACAAACGTCTGATTCTATCGTGAAGTTTATAGTCATTCGAAGAATATGGTAGTGGAAAAAGTAAACCTTAAAATTTCATTTAGTCTCATAACATACTATGTCAAGTTCTGAAGACAATGTAACATCTTTAAATGTTACTCATTTTAGAATTACTAGAAAAAGTTTTTTTTTAACTTTTCTTTTTATTTTATTTATCGCTACTATTTCTACGATTACTATCAAATACAGTTCACCAATCTTTCTTAAAACTTTAATGGTATTCCACGAACCTGTTCTTAGTAATTTGGTGAATAAAACAGCTTTTGTGGTTTAACCATGTATAGTTTTTTTCCTTTTTGCACTTTACATTTTTACTGGCGTGGATTAACTATAAATGCTGTAACCTGAGAGCCCACCTGATCTTCAGCGCTTAGTAGAATTCATAGACAATAAAGCGTGCTTACCGTGACTTAACTTCAAAGATTAGGTTTCGGTTGTCTTTATCTGGTTACTGGTGGTAGGATTTCGTATGAGTTTACTGGTGGTAGGACTTCTTGTGAGTCCACACGGATAGATACCACCGCCCTGCCTATTTCTGCCGTGAACCTGACCTTAGAACTTATATCTTAACGTAGGCGGCTTCATTTACGTTGTATATGGCTATGGCCTCCGGTAACCACTTATCAGCAGGTAGGCCATGTGCTCGTCCACCCACCTAAGCCATAAATAAATAAAAAATCGTCTTTTATACTGGAATGCATAATTTCTTCAGGGCTGAAACAACTAGGATGGGGCGATAGTGACTCGTGCGGGCTTTCAATTCGCCCTAACATCACCAACATAAGGTGGCAAAATGGGACAATGGGTAGCGGAATTAAGACACATAATGTGAGGGTAGTATTGAAAATGATACGATTAAGTAGACGCAGCCCAAGGAGGTTAGTGTGGCATACCGTGATAAAAAATCGGATAGTATTCTTTTAGATTCAAAAACGATCATGCGATAACTCGTATCGTTCCTTATAAACACGCCAAGCTCGACCAATTGGCCCGGAACAAGCCAGTGTCGTTCGCAGATATTAGTCGCTTTATTACCTGACATCAACTTTTATTATATGAGTTTTATTATTTGTTTTTAAATTTATTTAAAAGTTTTATTTTGATTTATTTTTAAAGCACTGACTTTGTCTGCTTTTCAGATAAAGCTTTTTGAAAATGTTTAAAGTTTTGGTGATTGTTGAGAGCCATTGTTTGTTCCATAAGGCAATTTATTTTTCTTGAATTTGAGAAAAAAATTATTTACTTTCCGTTAATCTTGTTTTTCTAGTAACTCCTAAATTCATCGAATACAACATACACAACATATGTAAAACACTTTAACAAGTTTATGATTTTTTAATTAAAATGTTAGTTTTGGTTTTTTATTGATTTTGACCTTAATTTCATCCTATCTAATACTGGTCTAGATATTTAATCCACAAAACGTATTTCAAATTAAAAATGGTATTCTATAACTTTCAAAATTTATATTATAGCTCATAACCACTCAATAATAAACACAATTGAAATACACATTTAAAGAGTTCACGTCGAAAATCTCCAGTTACTTCGAAAAGCCTACATTTCCATATCTAAATCTACATTTAGTCATAAAATCCCGAATGGTATTCAAATTCTGAACTCAAAATGCTTGAACACAAGGGGTGGACTGTTTAAATACTATAATAACTACATGAACGGTCTCGCACCTGTCGTCGCTGTCGACAAAGGGACATCCCTAATGGATGTACAGCTGTGGGACGAAGCGAATAAAACTGTTAAAATTATATTTACTAGCGAGGTAGCCAGGTAGTCGATATTCGTCTGTAGTTAATTAAAATTATAAGTTTGTACACTATTATGATTCTATTGTCAAAGACTATTATATTTATTTTCTTTAATCACAGATTTCGCCAAGACTACACTTTAGGTAAATATTAATATTAACGACTAATAATATTTAATCTATTCTCAATTTAACCACAGACTATAAGCAATAAGAAAAGTTTGACAATAAACAAATAGTACGCATATTTGTGTGTCAAATACATGGTAGTGTGTGTAATGTTTTTTTGACGTGACAACGTCTTATAATTCGATGGAACCGGCTGCACGCACGAAAAAACATGACTGATGCGGCGTTACCTCGCTCTGAGGCGTTTCATTTAAGGCTTGAAGTGCAAGCGAGAGCGCGCAACGAGTGACAAAGCGGCACAATCGGCCTCCGCGTTCGGCAGCGTTCCACATCTGTCTCTCTCCTACTTGAGTGAGCGATGCATCCGCGTGGACTGCTGCTATACATTAAATTTACATGTTTTCGTCAAGTATGAAGTTCAGTGAAAAGTGAATGTGGTGTCGATTGTTTATAGCAACGATAATTGCGATAATTGAAAAATGAAACCATTCCATCAGTATTTCCTTATGACGTTGTCACGTTCAACGATCGTCAGTAAACCGACTTTACAGACAACCGATTTTTTTTATTATTGTTTTAATGTATTTTTTAAAAGAATATTAATTTTCGGCACTCCTTCTCTATGTTCTCTATAAGTGTGGGAAATTTCATACTCCTCCGTCCGCGCAATTTTCGTAAAGAGTAGTACTAAGTTTTTGCTTCACGTATTAATATATAGATTTAGTACAAGCTGACCCAGCGGCTTCACCATCACACGAAAACATTTGAATATCATCTACACATACCAATTAAGCAAAATTGATTATACATTGGTCATTTCGGATTACTGCACATAAAAACTATTGTACTTATTTCGAATATTTTTAGATTCGATTATTAGACAAAAGTAGGTACTAGATACTGTAATTTTTAATCGCGCTATAATTATGTTAAATAAGTCATTTAAAAGCATTCGCAAACACTTTAATGAATAGTTGTCGCGGTCAAAGTCGCATTCCTCGCTGGTTTTGTTATTATTACCAAATATATTGATTTTCGGTGGTTTGAGCACATTCCTATCCACTTTTACTCAAGAGAAATGGAGCGTGTGTAAACTTGTTATAACCAAACCGAATGTCAATCATAAATGAAATTGGATGTATTTCTTACACCGCCTTTATAAAAAAATGTTCATCATAATCGACACGTTCGAAGAGTGACCGGTGCTTGAAGAGCCTAAAAGCACTGAGAGCAGATCCGGGGGATCCCATAAGACATGTTTCAGGCGACAGTTGTTGCTAGTGGTAGGACCTCTTGTGAGTCCGCACGGGTAGGTACTACCATCCTGCCTATTTCTGCCGTGAAGTAGTAATGCGTTTCGGTTTGAAGGGTGGGGCAGCTGTTGCATACTGAGACCTTAGAACTTATATCTCAAGGTGGGTGGCGCACGTTGTAGATGTCTATGGGCTCCAGTAACCACTAAACACAAGGTGGGCTGTGAGCTCGTCCACCCATCTAAGCAATAAAAAAAGCGGCATTGCGTTGTCCCGTTGCGTGAGTCGGATATATGAATGAATACCTTAGTCTTCTTCAAATGAGCTTCGAAAAGAATCCTTTTCATTTGTTTGGCTGCACCCTTTGTACTGCTGATTTTATTTAGCGACTTCTTTGTTGTCTAAGTTGAAGACAACAAGACCGCGCTCTTTAACCCACCGAGTTCCTCGCCGGATCTTCTCAGTGGATCGCGTTTCCGATCCAGTTGTAGATTCTGCGAAGCACTGCTAAGGCCAGTGTTAGCAACACTTCCGGTTTGAGCCCCGTGAGCTCATCTACCCGTTAAGGCGAAGCTGAAATAGCCTCTCAAGAAAAAGGAAGGAAAAAAACCGCGCTCACAATATCCAACGCAGTAAACAAATCTTATAGAGCTGTAGTTATACGAAGCGGATTTCCACGAAGGAGTATTTCCATTATGTAGAATAAAATTTATTACAAATGTACCTTACAATGTTGACATATTTTCCATAATCATCAATAATAGCTGATGGGATCCCAGTTTATATTTAACTGTTATGTTTCTTTCTGAATCTTATTCGCAAGTAATTCATTCACATTGATTTGTTTTGGGCAAAAAACAATCAGTTATGTGGACCGAAAATCAACGAGTTAGTATAAAGTATAGCATTAGAAAACTTTCTTCACGTAATCTCGTAATGTCATCAACTTGATAAAACGTTCAATTTACACGGATTATAGGACGACCTTCCTTGAGATGATTTATTTGTTGTTATCCTGTCTAATGAACAGAAATCTTACTGTGTGGATGTAACCCATAGCAACCGTGGAGTTCAACGGCCGTCACACGTGTTCCTATACAATTTAGATTGTCGATTTTGTAAGTCTACTGATGTTTCCTTATCGCTCCTGATAGGTAGACNATGAATCTACTACCGGATCGGAATCGCGACCCGCTGAGAAGATCCGGCGAGAAACTCAGCGAGCTGATTCATGGGTTAGGTTGCACGGCGAACTCTTTGTCGAGTTCGACGAGTACGGTTACCGGGGTCCCTAAGCCTGCTCCTAGTGTTAGAGCTGAAGGCGTCTAATGCAAAGGTTATTGGATCTGATGGATCCGTAAGCACGTGTCTAGGGCGTCGACGGTGACTGACTCCTGCATGATCAGGATTCGGGGAGTAGTCAGCGGCGGCTATGATAAGGCGATTATCATGACGCATAGCCTTATCGAAGTACCGTTCCGACGCTGACTTCATGTATTTCTGGATAGATTCGAGGCCTAAGTCGTCGTGTAGGTCAACGTTCCTCACAAACCACGGAGCCCCGACGGCTAACCTGCAAAAGCGGGATTGTAGAGATTGGAGGGTGTCTATGTGTGTGCGGGCCGCGTGAGCGAACACCACACTCGCGTAAGTCATGACGGGCCTTATGCAAGTTTTGTAAAGTGTCACCTTGCTCCGAAGGGACATTTTACTCCGCTTACAGATCATGGGGTAGAGTCTACCGAGAATAAACGCGGCACGGTCACGCACTGATTTTATATGCGGGCGGAATGTCATCGATGCATCTAGGGTAAAGCCCAGGTACTTGACCTTCTGGCCCAGGGTATGGGTTATCTAAAGAGAGTAATCGGGGGTGTGAGATTCCTCCTCCTAATCCGGGAGGATATCTGTGTGGAACTTCCCCTCTGAAATAGCACCGCAGTACTTTTCGCTGGGTTGATGTTTATGCGCCATTTTCAGAACCACTGTCCTAGGGCTAGGGCTGCGCTCTGAAGCTTCTTCGCGATTAGGGACTTGTTTCTACTGCAATAGTAAACAGTCGTGTCGTCGGCGAATAAAGCTAACTGGGTGGACGGCGACCGGGGAATATCGTTGACGAATAAGCTAAATAGGAGGGGTGAGAGGACAGAGCCTTGCGGGACTCCAGCTGTGAGAGGTCGCGGGGAGGAGCGGGTTCCCTCGACTCGAAATCGAAAAGAGCGGTTCGACAAGAAGTCCCGTATGATGAGCACGAGACTATCCGGCACGCCCATGTTGAATAGTTTGAAAATCAAACCGTTGTGCCAGACTTTGTCGAACGCTTTTGCGACGTCGAAGAAGAGAGCTCCCGTGTATAATGGTTTAGTCGATTAAGCCCCACAAGAATGTGCTCCGTGAGGCGGTGCACCTGTTGAACGCATGAGTGATTTGTACGGAATCCGAATTGTTCATCGATGAGAATGCCCTTGGATGAGACGAAGCCTCTGAAGCGTTTGTAGAGCAGACGCTCATACAGTTTACCTAGGACATGAGGAGGCTAATCGGGCGGTAGCTCGTTGGATGATTTTTTGGTTTACCGGGTTTATGTATGCCGATAACGTCCGCTTCTTTCCACACCGCGGGAAAGATACAGTTCGCCATAGCGGCACTGAAAATAGATGCCAACATCACGATGAGTTGGACGGGTAGAAGTTTAATAACGCGGTTGGATATACCGTCGGAACCGGGAGCCTTGCGAGGACGTAGGTTTTTGATCAAGTCTTTAACTTCCATCGGGGTGACGGGTGGTAACGCATCCGAGGGTGGCAAGGAGGCTCTGCGTTCTACCTCACTGTCTACTAATTCTACATGAACAGGGTCCACGGATTGAGTGCTGGGCGTGCACTGGGTTTGCAATGTATCGGCCAGCAGCTCTGCTTTTCCATCATCATCGAACGCCGCGAGTCGGCCTGAGGGGCCTACGAGGGGGGGCATAGTTACTACCGTATCCGATTTGAGAGTACGAGCTAAGCGGTAGTAAACACTGAATGTACGAGCTAACGGTCAATATGGTGTTGAGTGGTCACCGGAGTCCTTACACATCATTATGTCAATGACGCTACCTATCTCCAGTTTGTTCATCCATCCATTTAATAAATAAATAAAACGTTTAATAAGACAAATTACATCCCTCGCACTTGTGTTCTCGTATACGGTGTAATGTATTCTTAGTACAAGTATACTAAATGAGAAAACCCTTCATTTAACCCTCGGTGAAGTTATGAGCCCCGAGAGAGCCGTTACGTCGACGTGACCCTAAATTCATTCCACAGAACCTGTCACTTCAAAACTGAAGGATGAAGGGCTTTTTGTCACAAATGTAATAAAATTTTGGATGATTAATTAGATATATTCACGACCTACATTTTGTCGGAGGGCATCTTGAGGTTGCTAGGCAAATTTGTGTTTTTGTTTTACCCGACTACTGTAAAACAATACAGAGGATCTGCCCTGAATATGTACTTTTTCTTTTTAATTATAAACTCCAAATAATTAGCCACTGAACTTAGTTTTTCAAGATAAGAAAGCAATATAAAGAAAGAAAGAAAATAACGAACTTTGGAATTAAAATACAAATAATAATAAAATAATAATAATAATAATAAAAAAATAAAAAAATCGAAAAGTTTCGATCAACATCTTAAGAAACTTTCGTTATCCAGCTGGGTTAAGGGCCTAATACAGAAAGCAGTTATCCTCGATACTGCACGCATTGTGAGGAGGTTTCTCACTCTGGAGTCCTAACCACTGGTGGCTTGTGTCGTAGACACCGCCATCAGCGGCAATCTATTTTTATATAGTGTTTTTTAAAAATTGTATTTTTAATAT